>CADDXX010000139.1:1684993-1723927 GCA_902810485.1 Alauda arvensis
TTTTTTTTTTTTTTTTTTTTTTTACTTCAACAGATTTACTGGAAAAAAAATTGGTAACAGAAAATCATTATCAACTAAATGTTCATAAACACATTGTGAAACTTTACTTCAAGTCAGGAAATATTGTAACAAGATTAACTTTTCTGCAGCTGTGCTTCCACAGCAAGGATCTAAACAGACCTGGGCAATTCTGAGTCACTCTTGCACTTTTTGCTGATGTTCTGAAATTCAATCCACTGCATAACATAAATAAACCTAGTTTTTGACCCATGATGAAAAATGACCTCCTCCCCTCTTCATCCTTCTCAGTTATACTTTTCCTATGTAATATTTTCATGTTTTTGAATATCCACAGGAGGTTTAGTATAATTCCAGTAGTGAGCTAGGTTTTTAAAGGTCTCTATTTGCAATTAAGCAAATTCTCCAGATAGACAATTCAGTTCTTAACTTTTACAATTTGGTAAGTGGTTTCTATGGTGACGAACTCCTAGCATTCAAAGAAGGATTGATTCAGCTGATAGTTGGGGATGACAAACAGATTTTGGGTCCATTGCACTGACCTTTGAGAAGAATCTGCATCTATACTGCAAGTTTTCCAGTTTAGTTTTATAAACAAGACTGAATTTTTGTCTGCTATGAGCTCCTTTGCTCTCTGCACTCAATTATGGCTATAAAACAAAAGACAGTATATTCTGTCAAGACAATGAAATAATGCTGCTAGGTAATAGAGTTTGAAATGTTTACAAACCTATAAATGAAAACTGCTCCATTAATATGAATGAATATAATAAAATTTGCTCATGATAATTACTACATGCATAATATTGCACAACAGAACTATTTTTAGCACGTTAGTTACAGGTTTTATAGACTTGGAAAGGCAGTGATTGTTCCTAAGTATTATACAAAAAAAATGTTCTTTCACGTCCTTTCATTAAGTGTTAAAGACCTCATTCTGTAGTGGGCCRAGTTTGATTTTTAAACATGGAAGTGGAATTACATGTTCTAAATCATAAGCGTATTTGGAGTGCTGATCCAAAAAATACTGTCTTGCATGAAATACTAACTGTTCCTCTTTTTCTCAGTACTGCAACCTGGCAGTCCAGTGTCTCCTGTCACAAAACAGGTATTGCTAAAGTTTTTTGACAAAATAATCTCAATACACAGGTATTGAGGTCATTGAGTCACTGAATGTGCATGAGTGATGATGTTTGCTTCGGTTATTTTGCCTCCCAAATGAAAGAGGCAACAAAGTTTCCACTGGATTTCAAGTGCCCTAGTAATTAAATTACCCTTACATACTCATTACTAAGCTCATTTCCAAGAAAGGATTTGCAGAGTAATCTAGACTATCAACATGACAGGGAATGGGCAGGAAGAGTTCTGTCCTAGTATAATCACTAATAAGTGGGAAAAGAGAGAGAAACCAGAATAGCAAAAAAAAAAAAAAATTAAGATTTTGTGTGAAAGATTGGAGGAAACTTGGCAATTTAACAAGGTGCAGGCTATTTGGGAAGTCCTAAATGAWGTGAATGTCAACCACACAGCATCTGAGTTTGTGTGGATGAAATAGTGCAACCCTCAATAAGGCATTACTCATGGAGGACAAACTTGGTYCCTGTGGCTGCTCCAGAAGAATAAAATCATAGCATGAATAACAAGTTCATATTTAAATGCTGATGACAGAAAGACATAATTGATCAGAGGTTTTGTTTATACTACTAGAAATATGTAGGCTGTTTCAACCTATATTAATATTTCTCATGTTAATGAAAATCTGACATACAAAGCTCTGTTTAAACTACCTTTAAAAATTCAACATTTAGAGGTAAATTAACTGTCAACAAGAGTATGTGGTAGGCTGGAAAAGTTTTATAATCAGGAATAGAATGATAKAGCAGGTGTAGGATAAAGCTTTTGTTAGTGTAGGCGGACAGTAGTTAACGTCAGAAGCCCAGMAACAATTTCCTGTGATCTTTCTTTCTAATCAGACAAATATCTCCAAAAATGTCACAGGTCTTACTTTCCCTTGATCTGGATCAGAGACTATAAGGCACTTCAGTTCTACTACTCTGAATTTCCATGAAAATATTACCTATGTCCTGGGATCTCARGAAGGAATCACCTTGTTGTTTAATAGATTTTTCACACTCCTGGGGMAAAATCTTAGGCTACATCCCAGAGACTCAAGTACATCCTCCTTATAATTTTTTAAAGGTTAATACAGAGTATTTTATTTCATTAATGTAACTCCCATCCTGTAGAACCAAATCCCAAAATGTCTCAGGCCTCTATTTTATATATCTATGATACACATTCTAGAATTATAGAATCATAAAATGGTTTGGGTTGTAAGGGACCTTAAATATAATCTTGTTCCAGCCCGCTTGCCATGGCCAGGGACACTTTCCACCAGATCAGGTTGCTTCCACCAGTTCCAGGTTAGAGCCCATGGAACTCAGTCTTTAGAATCATACCCACTTTTCTTTGAAGTTTCTGTCAGCTCAAGATTTTCACCATATCTCCAGGTATCTTTTTTTAGCAGCACTGTACTGATGTCTCACATTTCTAATTACAGGCCTCAACCACAAGATTATAATTTTTCTTGTACTGGCCATTAAGTCTAATTCACTTCCTCACAAATCTCCCTGTAGACTGGGGCTTAGTCACACTGACTGATTAATWGATTATACCAACTCTGAGGTTCACTGGGAGTGATGTAAAATAAGAAATAAGTTTGCGGTTTCTGTTTGTACAATATTTTTTTTCACACTGATCATGTAAGACTCTTGGCAACACTGAGCTTTTCTTTGAAGAGAAAACACCTTAACTATGCAGAACTGTTCCATAATAGTATATTTCAGTCAATGTCACTTGTGAAGCAGACTCTTTTCTCATGTTTCTTACTTCCTTGCTTCCATATCCCAAGATTATRCTCACCCTTTTAGTTACATTATTTCATTCTACATTTTGTTATGTATTTTGATCCTTAATTCCCTCTCAATGTCACTGCAGTCCAGAATGCACCTCTTCTTACAATTATGGCCAACATTTTTTTTTTTTTTGCTGGTGTCTGATCTTGTATCTGTCCACATTAGAGCTTCAGTTAATCAAAGGAATTCACATTTTAGACCAAGAGCTTGTCCCCTATTATTTAATATTCCACACATTTTCACATTATTGCAATTTTTTGCCAGCMTCCATAAAGTGATTGACTAAATTAAAAAGGAATATATACATAAGTCAGAAGAATTTTTTGCCGCATTGTAAATGCATAACCTGTTGTCTTGCTTTTCAACTGAAATACGAAACTTGTCATTGTACATAAAATATGGTGACACAGGGTTATTTAGCTTTTGAGATCTTTCATCAGCAAGAAAGGTTTTTTGAGACAGAGGGACAGAATAACCAATTAAATTAATTCACATTTACTACTTGCTTTTTTGCRCACATAAATCACTGATTCAAAGGGAAAATGAAATTGTGGCCAACTTTTTCTCTCAGCTTTAAGCACACAATCCTCATCCTARCACCTTTCAAAAGGCAATGAAAAATTGAAGTTTAACCATCCTTTCTTTGTGTTGGTCTCAATTTTTCCAAAAAAATGTGTATTTCCTAATATTTAAAAMCAAGAAATTATATTTGTTACACATACTTTTGTACTTAAAATGAATTAAGGATTTTCTTTTTTGTAAGTGTAACCTTAATTCCTTGAGGTAGTGCTTTTATTAGGACATGGTAGCAACAAGAAGCAAATTGTAAACATTTATCACTAACCATTGCATTTATTGATTTTCCCATATAGAGTACTTTGGGTACATAGATATATGTTGGTACCAATGAAAAATGAGAGGTTATAATGCTTCACTGACTCTGGTTCATCCCCCATGAGAGAAGAAAACTTGGTTATAAAGTGCCCAAGTTGGGAATCATCCATTTATTGTGTTTTAAATGCACTTTTTGAACCTTAAATAATGCTGAGGGACAATTTCATCTCCTGGTGTAGTCCCACTGAAGTGAGTAGAATTGCACTAACAATTTAATTTGTCTCTGAGTGCTTGTGCATTTCTGCCTGTACTTGCTGTAGTTTGTTGTTAAACTTCCTTCAGTAACTGTGAAGTATGCTGTCATCATAATCCAAATCATAGAGTATATCATCAAAAAACACCTCAAACACTATATAAATAAGAATTCACCTGTCTTCTCCAGCCATGAAGGGAAAAACAGTCTCCATCTATTTATCTTCTCAAGGCTAAGTCTGTTTTTTCCCACTGAAATGGGAAGCTGGAAAGTTCCCAGCCATGCTGTCTGTATTTTATTGAGCAATTTCTATAAAGATTGGGCAAAATTCTGACCAGGTCTTCCCTATGGAGGGAAGGAAGGGTCAGAAATTATAAGGCCAGGAAAGAAATAGACAGGATTGTAATTTTATATGTAAGATTACATTGTTTTAGCAGAAACAGTAGGGACTTTTGTCAGGGAAGAAATAGAGAGGATTGGCATTTTATATGTAGGATTACATTGTTTTAGCAGAAACAGTAGGGATTTTTTGTCAGGCTGTTTTTAATGAATTTTAATGTTCTAAGAGGCATGTCACCACACTGCAAGAATTCCCTAGTCCTCACTCACATGAAGTGTTGCTTCACACTTTCTCTAGCGCATACAGTAAACACAGTGTTCCCCTGCAAAATTTGCATGTGGTGGGCAAGGAGAAACACTTTGCATACCCCCAGAAAGCACTTGAGTGAAAGCCAGCTTATTTCTCTGCTGCCATTAAATATATTATGTATACGCACATAGGAACTCAGACATTACTGTGGGGGGAGGTTTTAGAAGACAGACTGAAAGGRACAGCCTGAAGTTTTAAACTTTACTAGTTCAGTCATTTGCACACTATCTGCAAACAGTTAGTTCTTGCATACTTGTAATCTTCACCAATATATTTAAAGTACTGTTGATTTTAACACTTTTATGCACTAAATTATACGTGAATATGGAGATCTGATACCATGTAATTAGAGCTGATGGCMTTGGTGATCCTTGCTTATTTATTTATTTTTCTCACTTAGACCTGATGGTTAGCTATGGTTTTGATAATGCTTATCTCCTTTTCATCTGTCCACCCAGCCACCTCTCTCTTGTGTGTTCAGCAGGATGCCYGCCTATTTGTAGTGCCATCACTTGCCTGTTACTGTGGCAACTTTTTGTTCCTTGAACCTTTCCTATGTTCAACCTTTATTTTCTCCCTTCGTGCTCACATTGGTCAGGTATGAATTTATAGAATATTCACAGAGTTACGGAACAGTTATACACAGTTTTTTGTTACACTATATTAGTGTGCTTATATTCRTGTTCAAGTCAAGTTAGTATTAAATATATCCTAATTTGTGGACTTTTATTAAGTATCATACCTTTGTTTTGGCTGCATTTCAGTGACAGTAGGTTACCTCATGCCTGCTGTGGGATGAGATTATACATTTAGAAAGCCACCATACAATGCTAGAGTGCCATGCATCTATGCCTGAGTTCATTGCTTACAGAACGTCTCTGGTAAAAGAAAGGACTAACTTCATATTTGTCTTTCTCCAGATTAAAAATGTCCAGTCATATCTGATTTTTTCTTTAAAAATGCATTAAAACCGAAGCAAATCAGGTCTTGATTTTTCTGGTGWTTTGCTTGCCAAAGAGCTGTCCTCAGAGAGCTCTTAATAAAACTCAAAAATTGGTGGAAATATGGCATCAGAGAACAGAGCCAAAGSTTCTGCATTTTTGGACTCTTTTTGGTATTCCAAGTTAAATGCTAGGAAAATGAAGACAGAAGTCACAAATGTGAGTCAGCAGAGTGTRCACAATTTGCTGTGGTTTAGGTGAACTGATGTTTTTCAATGACTGCCATCCTGTTCTTCATTTATATTTTCCTTTTCTGTATCACCTTTGAAATACCTCAGGCTCCAATCAAGTTTACCAGAAGATATGTTTAGTTCCTCTCAGCACTTCTATTTTKCAGAAAGAATAAGCAAATATATTTGGATATCACTGCCCTTCAAGTCCCATGAGAAGGCCTTAATTTATCATTAAGTATTTRGTCACTCTATTAAATTTAGCTAATCAAAGAGAACATTGAATCTTTTGAATCTTTAGACCCAATTTCTTTCTGCAGTTTACTACCATAAAAAAAAATTCATAAATATATCTCTGTATGTSTGTACTTTTTCTCTTTGTGCTTGTACCCAAAGCAGAAAAAGACAGTCAACTTTTTGCCTCAAGAAAGTTTTCATCAATGTTTCATAGGAAATAAATGACATCAGCCACAGGCTGGTCCCTAAATCTTATTTACTTAAATTTTATGTCAATGACAAGCTTATTTTGAAGGTAAGGCACTATGACATAAGGACTGCTCTTCTCACCTCTTCTATTTAAGTAGATATTTCATTTGTCCCAGGCACACAAATTTGCATGTRTGCACAACTGTAAAATAATAATAAAAAAAAAGGTTTTGAGACTCAGTAACATAATTTTCTGATGAAGTCTGCAGAGTCTGTGTGGTGAACCAAGAGAGAAACTTTTCACCTAGAGCACCTTGCTGTAGATTGAAAACACGTAGGTTGACAATGCCTTGAAGTTCTGAAGCAAGAKAATATTCCATTGCTGTAAAGCAACATTTGCAGCTATGCAGACATAATGTTTGTAACAGATTTCTACCYTTCACTCAGAGTAATGAAGAAGGAGGGAAAGAAGAATTCTCTGGGAAATCTGCACAATTTTATGTGGGTTTCTTTGCCTAGCACCTGGTTGATAATGCTGATTGACTATAGATTTGTTTCTAGTGGAAAGACAAATACTTTTTCTAGTGCGCATGAGTATAATTTGCATTGCCACTAATTTGTATTTTATCTTCAGTCTCTAGGAAAAAAATCTCATTTTAACAAAAATCTTACAGTCAAAGAGCTACTTTAATRTTGGTTTTCACTAAAATTCCTTCTTAGTAGTTACATTTACTGAATGGAATTTCTAAAAGTAAATTAAATAGCTGGAGGGCAGGAGTGTTGGGGGTGGGAAAGAAATCATCTTGTCTAGARGAAACAGAGAGAATACTCTCATGGACAAAAAAACCACGTGATAAATCTTAGGAGCTGGAACCAGATACAGACATAGTATTCAAAATTAACATTATCAGATAAMGTACACAGCATTCCACCTCAGTCATCCCTTTGATTTCAATGTAATTTTTGTGATTATCTAGTTAGAGCTAAACATAATTGGATAATTATGTTAGTTAAAATGTACAGACAAATCTATAYTTATGTAAAGACTGTACACAATCAGGTATTTTGCCAGTATAGTTTGCTACTTCCTTTGCATTTGCAAACTGTAGTTTGGGAGCATGTGATTTGGCAAATGAAATGCTACTCCTTGCGAAATAAAAAAATTCTAGAGAGATCAATGCACAATGGAATCCTTGGCAATTGTCATCAACMAAAAAATGTGAAAGATAATGTATGTAATATTTCTTATGCAAAAAATAAATGAAGCAAGCAAAATTATTCACAATCGTTGCTGAAGCTTATATGGCAATTTCTCAGCAGCAAGTTTTGGTCTATGTTCCCTCTCGCAATCCTTCTCTCTCTGTGGTAGACAAAATTCCCACATGATAGAATATGTCAGTTGGCCTGTAACTGTCAATATAGTGTTAAGAATTTTGAAAAATAATTTTTCTTTTCCCAGCAAATAAAAGTGATATTGCTGCTGAAGTTGTAGAAAATGTTCATCTTAGAAATATCACAAGCATCATTATTAACTTTTTTCTTTCTTTTGGAAAGCATGGTGCRAGACCATTGAGGAACTTCGCCCTCTGTATTCAAAACAAAGCATATCTGATATTTCTTGTCAGTTACTTTCAGAGGACTCTATAGAGACCTTTGGTCTTTYCTATCTCTGTGTGGGGAACACAATAAAAAGCAAAATAAACAATACCAAGGAAAAAACTATCATTTACAGGGAACATATCCTCTGGGGTTTCCTAGTGTGTCTTATCATTCATGTTTGTSTTCCAAATTATAAAGCCTGTGGGGAATGGATGGTTTTGATATCTCCATGTTGTGCAAGGTCAAGGATACAGTCAGTGCTGAGTAAATAAGTAAACAGTGGTCAGTCAAAATCATAAAAGTAATACATTAAAAGTTTTTTTAATATATATAATGTCTATCTTTTTATAAAGGGTGTCTCAGAGTTCAAAACCCATGTTYCCTGTCCCATCAGAGTTTGACCCTAAAATGACTTTATGAAAGCACTTCTTGATTTTTTGTTTTTAAGTGAAAGATGCTAATGATAAATCAGTATTAATCCTCCTGATCTGTTTGTGATAGCACTAAGCTTGATAATCCTAGTTTTTTTAATGAGGGTTGTACAATTTTAGGGCTTATTTTCAAGGACGCTACGAACCACATCCCTTTAACCTAAACTTTTTTCCACAACATTTAACAACAGCAATTGTCCTGTTGAAGACACTTATCTGAACATAGTATATTTAAATTTGTAGGCAAAAGCTTTTAAAGTGGCACAGTTTCCTTGGAGAATACAATGTCCTTGGAGATTTTTTAAATACATGATCCTGTGATATATTGCTGCAAAATGTAAAAGAGACAAGTGGAATAGAAAACCAATAATGTTAAAGCATGATCATCTAACACAGACTTTTATGTGTTCATTCTTCAGACAGTAGATGTCTCCTGATATTCTACAGGCATTGTGAGATCAGACTGTGAGGTGACTGAGGTGCTTCAGTACTGAAGGAATATCAGAAAACCATTGTAAGACATTGTTTTCTGTTCATGACTGAATCATAATCTAGTTTGGTTTGGTTCTACAGGTGAAGAAAACTTCACATTGCATTTTCTGTGAAAACMCTCAGCCAGAATAATTCACCTTTACTCCAGCTGTCAAAAGACAAACACAGGAAAATGGCCTTTATTCATATTTTACAGGATAATGCCTATGTATCAAACATGTCCTCTGCAGTCCCTTTGACTGTGCTTTTCACATTCAAGCAGAAGCATTCAATCAATGCTTCTAAAACTACAGTTTTTAACTTCCCGATTTTTGACAGAAAAGGCTTTTCAGATTTTAGTGCCCAGAGAATTTGAAAATGGTGCATTTCCTCAAAACTCACAGAGAATATAGGATATCCTGATAGTTCTATTATACAATCTCTCAATTTCAACCTATGGAATGGAATTGACTTTTCAGGAAAACCCTGGTTTCAGGGACTCTAAGCAATGGCTCTCCTCCCCGTTGCAATCTGTCCTCCTCCCTGTTTTTTAGAGGGTACAGATGAGGAAAACAAGTAGACTTGACTGAATAAAGGAAAAGCWTAATTTGGATGGGAACAAAAGAAAATCAGACAGTCCTCATGAGAGAAGAGATAATCCTTGTCCAGGCAGCAAACATGAGGGACGTGAGAAGATTTTATATGGAAAAGGGTAAGCTGGTCAGGTGCAGTTGTCTAAAACTGTATTTGGGCTGAAGSAAAGCTAATGAAGGCTAAGAGCCCTCACTGTCCATCTGCTGTCTCATTGGGGCTACCACCGAATCTCCACTGGCTAAAGCTTGGCTTGCAATGGGTTGCAAAGCTCCTGACCCATTATATGCAGCCTGTGCCAGTGTTAAATGTTGAATAGATTTGTGAGGCATAGCTGTCCACAGCTGGACTAATCATCTCTGAATATCAACAGGCACTGCTGGGATTTTTTGTAATAGAGAAATCTCAGTCTGGAGCATAAGGTGAATTTAATGCTTATGTATTTCTGTGTTGAAATATAGCTTTTTWAAATTATTTTTTAAATTAGACTCAGAATAAGTAGTCACACTTTAAGATCACACCCTGGAAGTCAGTGCATTTGGGGGCCTTCTGTCCTTAAACCTCTTTTCAGCACAAGAAGCAATGCCAGGGATATAGGGCTCAGATCTTGGTAAATTTTTTTGCAATATCTGGGAGAGGACATGGACAAGACCCTACAAATAACCCTGGTTATTTGATGYGGAAAGAAACTCTCTTGCTTCCCAGGAGAAGAGCATTCCTTACAGTTTAGTAACTTGATGGGTGGAGCAGTCCAGTATTTTTTATTGTTGATACACAGATGATTCCGTGTAAATAGTTTCTTTGTTTTATATCTTTTGTTATTACTGTTGTTTACTTTCATTTTCTTACCCCATTGCTGTCTCCATTAAAAACAAAAGGAAAAGATCATAGGGTGAGGTTCTTACCTCACCCTATGATCTTTTCCTTTTGTGACACCCATTGGAGAAGGGARGGGAGTGGTATGAGGTCTTTTTAGTAAGAGTACTAATTTGGAGAATACCATTCCTAAATCACAACRAGAGGTTTAACTCAAGTTACTCTAGATATTGCAGTTGCTGGAGTCTCCAAAACATGCCACTTGTTATGAGTTCCTATTGTAAGTAGCAAAAGCTTTGGCCTATACAAAAATTAGAACAGCCTATAGCAAAAATCAGATTTTGAGAAACTAAAAAATGAAGCAGTTCTATTCAAAATTTTTTAGAAATGGTACAAAGAACAGCTTCAGTTCAGCAGTGGGACAGACTGTTTGGGGTCACATACAGTCTTGGCAGAATAAAATTGACATTGATCTGGAAGACATTTATCAAAGATGAATTTGCTACCCTACTCAACCCTGGCTTTTTTTGTTGTTGTTGTATATTCACCATTACTGGCTTCATGGAACCTCTGTGCTGCAGGTTAATGTCGTTGGCAGGGTTGCTCAGCCAGAAGTTTATCTTCTTTACTGAAGTAAAAATGTTACAGTGTCGCTGCCTGCTGCGTGCTGGTGCCGCGACAAGCTGGGGACTCCCCCAGGCTCTGGCGCTTCGGACAGTCACCTATGGCCAACGTCGGAAAAAGGAACGAGACGGGTTCTTGTCCAGAAGATCCGAGAGTCCATTTATTAACAAGAACAAAAATTATAAACTGAAGCCTAGCAGAAACATAAACTTGCTGCAACGCTCAGATACAACCCAGGGACAAGAACCCTAACAAGAGTAGGATGGCAGGTTTTATATGGTACATCCAGGGCGGAGTTTAGGGTCAGAGTCCAATTACAAGAGGAGCAGGGACTGCAAGAGGGTGGGCTAACTAAGGAAAGGGAACTTTGGGGTCCAAACTGACAGGACTGCACCCCACATCTCYGCCTCTTGGGGTGGAGGCAGTCTGCTACATGACAGTCATCAGAATAAAACAGATGCAAAAATTCCTCACGTGGATGAGATCCTAAGTTCCTGCAGTGTCAGACACTGGGTAAGTTTAGTGTCTCTAGCCATTTTTGGGGTGTTTGGAATGCCTGCTCATCTTCATCTGGTGAGTGGTGGGGCAGGCCAGGTCATRCTGGGAGAGGCAGTGCCCAGACTGCTGGTGTTATACCAACTATTTTTTTGCAATAAATGGGAAACACGGGATGCCTTACCTGAAGCCTGAGCTTCAGTCTAGCACTAGAAAAATTTAGTCATGCCACATTAGATGAAGAACCTTTGGGACTTTTTTTATTTCATTGGGGAAATGATCTGAGTTAGAACTAATTTTCCTCTCGTGCTATTTGATCTGGATCAGGTGTCCAGCTATTCAGTACCCTAATTACATGAACAATTTTSCTGGTGCACAGAAATGCACAGTGAGAGGATGAGAAAAGGGTCTGAAGGGAAAAATGAGGCAGCTTCTTTTGATGGCAGTAGTCTGGCACCCTGCATGTGACACAACCCCCGTGAATGGCGTCACATTGAGAACTGTTCGTGTATGGGACATCCTGGTCTGAGAGGAAAGAGACTCCCAAAAATTCCCGACCAAATTTTATATCTTGACAAGAGAAAACTTCTGACTTGGGTTTCATTAACTTCTTAGAGAAAACTGAAGAAATGCTTGMTTTATTTTTATTAAATCCCTGTTTAATTTCCTCTACACTTTGTTCTCTATTCTTTTCACTGCTTTGATWTAAACACTGTTTTACTGTTTTTTCCTTTCTGTATTTTTTTCTGTTCTTTACTTCTTTCAGTGTTTCTGATCATGAGCAAGGCTTGCAGGTTATTGCAAGTCCATTGCAGTTTCAGTATCTTCGTGGGGAATGATGTAGCTCTGGTGAATAATTGTTAGAAGACAGGTTTAAACATAGAGTAACTCTCAAACCACCATYACTCTGTAGAATCAAATAAAGTTACAGGACAAGAAGCACATGTGCTGTCTGTAAGGATTATGGCAAGCCATATATAGCAAAAACACTTGATTTTTTTTCCTGCAGCACAACTGATTGAATTCGGCTGCTGTGCTCTGTAGCGTAAAGCAATGGCAAACTTCAAAGCATAAGGACAGAAGGGCTCAGTAACAAGATATTGTGTCACTGTCCAATTAAGAAAAGCAAAACAAAGTTCCTGAAATAGCTTTCAATTAACACTTACTGCATCCCACAGTATATCTAGTTTCTTAAAGGGCCATTAATTGTTAATATACTGCAATTAGCTCTTAAGTATGTGATTAATATTCTSTTAGATGCTTATTTAATGTTATTTGGCATTCATTACCAATTAATAGATATTTAAATGAAGGCTGCTTCCTCCTTAGCAGAATGTCTGATCTCCTTTTGCCCCTTCCATGATTACTTTCTGCTGTTTGTTTTTCTTCAGACCATTGCCTTTAAGGTTGTAGAATTATCCTTCTTCTTGTGGTTCACTTGGCTAAGCAGAAAATAATCAGTTTTCTAGTCTGTAATGCCTATTCAGATAAGTGTGCTGGGATTATGGATGCATCAAAGCACACCAGAATTCATTCAGCAAAATATATCTTGACTCCCAATATAAAAGGTTTGATGAAAGAAAGCAAAAATGTCATCGTGGTTGTTTTTCTGCTTYGTCCTCTTTTGTTTCCCTTTTTCACACCTTTTTTTCCCCAGCATCATCAGCTRCAATAGATGTGAGTAGGGCAAATGAGGCAGGGAAAATACAGCAGCAAATAAATATGGTAATATGATTACCTTATGGAAGAAACTTTTAAATTGCTTTCTGAGAAGATGAACCTATTTCAGCTGTGTGGTACACAAGGCTGATGCAGATGGGAGAAATTGTGTTAGTTACCAATCACACCACCCTCTTGAGGTCGGCACCCCATTGGTTGGCATTTGCATTCACAATTGTCCTTTTTCAGTTTAAAATCAGATAGCATAAAAGAAAATTGTCAAGTCAATTCTTGCATGTCCAGCTTGAGATGCATAAAAGGAGTCCAGTTTTCAACAGCAGCAATAATCTAAACCTTGAAAATCCAGCCACCTTGAAACTCTCTCCTGTTGTGTTAGCAAAAATGGCTAAGCACTAAGCACAAAATAGTTTTGAAGGATCATTAGCTGCACTCATATTACTAGGTGGTCAATAAACAAGCAAATTYACTGAAATGTGTTCCAACTGTTGAATGAAGTTTGAATATATTCATTTCTCAGATTTATTTGTTAGGTTCAGAAAGATGAATAATAGAACTATCTAAGGAAAAAAATTATGCAGAAATAATTCCAAATTAAGGATAAAGATTTCATTTTTCAACCAGCTTCTGCTGATGAACAGAATCTCTAGGTTATGAACCACAAACAGTTAAAATGCATAATGTATTTATTAAAAATGTAACTATATACATATGTTCTTAAGTTTGGTAAAAGCAAAGTTGTTATTTTTCATCTCTTTTCACGTATATGCTCTTGCACCATGGGGAATGCCTAAGGGAGAGTGAAATGCTCTTTCCATTGGCATTTTAAATTAMTTTATAAAGCATTTTAGTTAATACTTGAAGTTTATAACAGCTGAAATTTAAAATCGCAATTCTTAATTCCAACTTTATACCTGCCAGAATGTCCTGCTTAAGGAGGGCAGTGCATCAACTCTTTACATTAATTTTCAYGTYCAGTTTCTGATKTTTTTTTCAGTCTMCAATGTTACAGAATTTTGTTTCTCTAAGCCCTGCTGTTCAATTGAAGAAATCTCAGAAACATTTCTGATTATTTTTGAAAACTTGTAGGATGCTAGAATGCAACCATCACATTTTTCTTTAAAGAGGTCATGGAATTAGGACCYCAAAAACAAGTCACAACTGGCAACCACTCAAGTTATTTCAATTCCTCAGAAGAATCTGGAACAAATGATTTAGCAAACAATTTGCAAGGTGGCAAGGRAATGAGCAAAGGCAAAGCAATAGAAGTACTAAGGGGGGCAACTAGGGAAGATGCCCTTGCTTGTTAACAGAGAAGATCTCCTGAGTGGAGATTGGAGGTCGTCTTGGCCAGGCATCTCTGTTGACAGGAGGAAAAGTGTCAGCAAAACATTACACCTGGACATGAGGAGAGCAGACTTCAGACATCGGGAAGGATGCTGTTAGGAATTGTCCTAATTTGAGCCATTAATTTAATGGAACACTCATATTAATTTAATGGAACATAAGGACCCATAAGGACAAGTACAAAATAACCCCTCATAGSTCTTTATACTCATTTTATCAAGAAGCTTATACTTAGATGAAGGATTAGGGAAATCCAGGAACTTATGTTAAGCTCTTGGAACCTCTTATTTTTCTTTTTTTTTTCCCTYTCTTTTTTTTCCTCTGTATGTATTAATTATACCAAGAATGCGAACATCAGTTATGAGGCACAGGATAGATCAGAATGATGAAAAAAAAGGTGTGGTATAAGAACATTTGTTTTAGAATGAATTTAGGTCTTCTAATTAATACTTAATTTTATGTAATCATTTATTGGGGAAAAAAGTTAAAAAAGTCAAATCAGGCTTGTAGAGGAAACCTTTCAAAGGGAGGGGCTACAGTCAGTTAATTGAAGACAAAAGTCCATTTTTCAATCGGATTCACCAATCAATTGTTCTTTACACAACTGACTACATGGTTAGATGGGTTGAACTCTGAAACTTTTAAAGGCTGCTCCATGCATCTGACAATGCAGTCTGGCTCTCTGAACCAAGGCAGGCTAACAACTCATCTAACTGCTCTATTGGTATTTTGTACTCTGAATTATTTAAAACATAAAAATTTTTAACTTGATCTTCAGATTAAGTTAATCACCAACACTAATAWCAGAAGACAATGTGGCTTTGAAGGCCAATGTAGCCAGGACTACTTTGCCTGTCTGCATAGCTAAAGCCAGTTTATTTGTGGGAAAGCTGGTTCTGCAGTGTTTCAAACAGATAACTCTCTTCCTAATTCTGATTAATGCCTGCCTCCCARAGCTTGGTCTAGATACATTGTTTTAAGCAGTTTTAAGAAATTATTTTTCTCTCTACTAATAGATCATTTGCAATCAAATTGTTAATTGGTAAACAGAAGGCAGTGGTACACATTCTGTTGATTTGTACCTGTCTGCTCTGGGTTAATGCAGTGGTTAATAAACATTTCATACTGAATTTCCACTATAAGAAAAGCAATATTATTCAGTGACTGACTTTTACCTTAGGCTTAAGTTCAACTCATTCCTGTGCAGCTTATCTGGAAAGGAAAATATTAACCTTAAAAACCATGAGTAATTATATTTCAGCAGTGCATAGTGGATTTATTCAACTCTTCACTCCCTTAGCAACTTCCTGCACCTTAACTTGSCATCACCTTTTTAAGCTTGCATCTGACATTTCATTACCTCTGAGTATTCAAAAAACGCCCCAAATGGTACCGATTTCAGATGGTTAGACATTTCAGACTAGGACTTCTTAAGGSCTGCATAAACTTTGAATGATCCCACGTTGTTGCTCTATACCTTCCTCTGACCCTTCTATTTTTATCACATTTCATGGCCAAATTCAGCACAGGAATAGAGTCTGCATTTAGTTGTGGCTATACTGAAGTGAGATTTCAGCATCCTTTAAACTACCATTGTAGTGACTGTTCCTTRCTACATTTTCAGGCTTCTTTCACCTCGATAAATTAGTATTTGCTATGGAGCCTTTTAAAATGTGTCCATAACTGAATCACAACAGAACTAAATTTCCCGGGAAGTTATTAACCAAAGTGGAAGGAAAAAATTTCTTTGATGCCTGCACCAGTCTAGATTCTGAACTTCACAACTATRGCCATCTTAAAGTGAAGAGAAAGAAGCCATAGCAGAAAAGAATATTAATTTTTGCTAGAAAATGTGGATTTTGTTTTGAAAACATTTAAGGAAAGAAAAAGATAGGGTTTGCATGTTTGCATGATTTTTCCATTTAAGCAAGAAGTACCGGATTTGAGCAGAGATTTATGTGTAATTAACAAGATCATTCTGCACAAATCCACAAAGCATGTCTTCATGTAATAAAAAGTCTGTTTTCTCTACAATTCCTACTTGTGTGACGTGTTCATGCAGTGGAGATGTCATAGTTAAACTGAGAGACAGGAAAGGAAAAAAGAGAGTTATTTCATATTATAAACTTCAGCTGAATACTACACACTCCAGATTCCCATGGAGGACATTTGGCCATTGACCCATTGGAGAGAGCTCAGGGSAAGGYCAYSAAGATGATTCAAGGRATGGAGCACGTTGCCTGTGAGGAAATGCTGAGAGAATTGGSACYGTTCAGCAAAGACRAGGCTKCAGAGTGACCTAATTGTGCCCTTCCARTACCTGAAGGGARCCTCCAAGAAAGATGGAAAGAGACTATTTACAAGRGCATGAAGTGATAGGACAAGGGTAAATGGCTTCAAACTGAAGGACAGTAGATTTAGATTGGATTTTAGGAAGAAATTCTTTAYRGTGAGTGTGGTAAGGCAGGGGAACAGARAAACTGTGGTTGCCCCATTCCTGGAAATGTTTAAAGCTAGGCTGGATRGAGATCTGAGAGACCTGGTCTAGTGAAAGGTRTCCCTGCCCATGATGGGGGATTGGAGCTGTGTGATCTTTTTGGTCCCTTCCAACCCAAGGCATTCTATGAATCTGTGATTCTAGGATTCCATGATTCTATGACTGTRCATCAGCTGCTCTGTTATGTTCCCGCCCATGCAAATAAACCGTCTCAAAAAGATAAAGACTCTCTTCTATCCGAAGTGGCTTTTCCCCCCGTAAATGCAGACAATAAATAACTTTTTAAAAATGTGATAGTGTAATACTGCTTATCTAGTTATAATGCCCATGTAAGTCTTCCAGCTCTGTTTTTCCTTATGGCAGGCTTCTCCCTTTCAGAAGGGTGGCAGCCATAYCCATCTCTCTGCTTGCCCTGTGCTCTTCTGACTGTGGTGCTTTCACTGATGATTTCACATCCTTCTAATTTGGGAAGCATTTACCACCACCCAGCAATCCCAAGGACATATGAACATCTCTGAATTTCAAAATCTAATAAATTGTTTCTGCCCACCTTCAAAGTCTCACACAGACACAATTACAATGGACAGTGGCTAGGAGACGCTAAACTGCATCAAAACATACACAAGACAGAAGCTAAAATCTGCCTAATGCACTACATCCCCATCCCCAATATATTAATTATGTTGGCACAGTATGGAAATCTTCAGCAAACAACCCCCAACAGGACCTTTTTATGAAGGATCAATGATAGTAATGTGGGGAAAAGTGAAATGTGTGCGTCCTTTTTGAAGTTGAGGGAATGCCAGGAGTTGAGTACAATTCGCATCCTGTGCCACTTCACCTTCTCAGTTCCTATACTTCTGTCTTCCTGCCTGAATAAACTCTCGATTTCATGGCAAGTATAAAATGCAAGGTTAAGGMGAAATGACCATTTGGCCTTCATTTTATTGTAGATTGTTCCTAGAATGTTTGTCCTTGTTCTGTTGTTTGCTTTTGGTTAAGAGCTGAGCTCTTGTGGTTCACTCAGAGGTGCCCTGGAGTCTTCTGTCCTTCCAACTTATCACCTGACAGCAATGATTGTATAGTGTAATTAAAAGTCAATGCTAGCTTTTGGGATATGGGGTATAATAAAAGAACCATCTGAAATTAGGACTTAAATAATGAAGGGTTCAGGGACATATAGTCTRGTATTTGTTATGCATTTTAATAGAGGAAGTTTGCAGCTAATTGGAGGCTAACTAAACCCTTTGGACACATTTCAAGTCACGTCGGTCCTTTTTTTCTCCCMAAGGAATCTGATAGGCCATGCAGCTCAGTGCTGCCTTTTTATATCTTAATTACCACATTGAATTGTGCTAATGTAGGTTTACTTTAGAAGCATGTGTTATGTTTATAACYCAGGCAAGAGTTTCTACTAGAGTTTTCAGAATCAAGTTTAAATACCTCTCTGCCTGCAAATAGTAGAAGAAAAAAATTAGACTAATTTGCTTCTTTAACTAATGCACTGTAACCCATGCATGTGTCTAGAGAAAGCAAGTCACCTGAGTTCCTCTGACCCAGCCCAGAAACTTGTAAACAAGGTTGTCATTATTCTGTATTTGAGATATTACTATGTCTGATTTTATATAGTATTGCACTTTTTATTGGGCTACAAGAATGAACACGCATTCTTCATAGTGGCACTAAAAGGACTCATCACTTTTAAATATGTTAAGCCTGTGAATGGAAATCCATATTATTCRATGTGTCTAATGAAAAAACATTATGACAACCCCATTTATTAKCTGCTTGTGGAATTTTTGCAAAGCTTGGTCAGTGAACCTCGTAGGCTGACCCTCATAATTCAGGCTGAAATTAGGGAGAAGCAGAAGCCCTTTAAAAGAAAAGTGAAAATCAGTTCTGTTGCATTTTGTAAATGTCAGGAGAAAATGCTGAATAATGCAAAAAAATCACARGCACTAACAAATATCTCATACTTTACCAAGATGTATGCATGCATGCTTAACTTTTTTAAGGAATTGGCAAAATAGTTGAGTATAGTTATAGTAGGAGGTTAACATAATTCATATTATAATTACCTCATCTCCAGTTTTCCATGAGTCTGGAAGCAAAGAGGTTTGTGTGAACATATACCGGCAGAATTCCAAATCTGGAGATACTCCTCTATTCTATAGAACTGAGACTCTTTTRGCCAAGAAATATACCAGCAGCAAACATATATGTCTCAGAAATCTCATGCATTCCTGTCCTTCTCCTACCTCCAAAAAATGAATGAAATGTATTTTAACTATGCATATGTACCAAAGATTTTTGTTCATAGGACTTTCACAGCTACCAAAGCTTATTTTGGTATGAGGAAAAGGCATGGGTAGAGAATAATTTTTCTTCTACTCTCTTGAATTTTCTATTTATTGCTGCAAAAGTCCTCTGACCTTCCAATATCATTGTGCACTGTTGTGACATGCTGAAAGAGTTTGGATAACCCACATCTCTTTGATCAGAATACATTTTTGCTGCATTTGGGTTATTTTAGTTCTTTGCRAGATCAGGAGACAACAAGAGGCCTTTGCTCTTTCTCCAAGAGGCTCACACTTTCTTGGCCTTCTAGGTGGAAAGTCTGAGAAAATGCCTCCCCCAGGTTTCTGAGTGTTAAATCCTCCAATTTTTATGATCATTCTCCTCGAGGAAGTCGGGCTGCTGTTTCTGCGCTGTAGTTGGCGCTTGGTGCAAAAAAGGTGATGGATATCCTATTCACATTGATGATTAGGCAATGTGCAGAAAACTATATTGAATCAAATCAGGTCTCCTGGTTACTGGATGCCAGAGTATGTGATCCAGAGCAGGAAACTACACTGGACTTGAAGAAATAYAGGACAAGAAGATGCTTTGAGTGTATAAGAGATGACCTCAGGTCTTCTCTTCCATTGTTGTTGCTTTAGGCTGCCTTGCTGTTAAAGTAGCATGAGTTTTGGAAAGGGAGGGTAAGCACCTTTTCCTTGTCATCTTTTTCCTGGTTCTCCATTCTCTCTCCCTCTGCCTTCCTTTTTGCGTGTCAAGTCCACAGATAATCGTCTGGTTTTGCTGTCAAAACTTGTGGGAGATCAGAGTGTCCCTCTGGGTCTCCTGGATGGGCAGCAGCCAGGAYGGGAGGGTTGGTCCTCCTCGGCCTGCGTGAGAGACAGCAGTGGCTTTGATCTGACACCGTGGAAAAGGCTGCCAGAGCCGTCTGAGGATTTGAATGACACAAGGGTTTGATTGGTGAGTTTTTTTATTATATCACTGGGAGAGAAAGTAGAGGTTTTAGATTTTTCTGTATAGGTAAAATGGGAACAAGATGGAGGCAGATCAATGTGATAAAGTCACATTTTCCTGTCCTTCATTTCCTCTTCCTCTTTGCAAAGGGTGATGTGTTTTTAAGATTAGATAAAAATGTGATTCCACTGTGTGGCATAGATTTTAGTTATTAGAGTTTAGAGAAAACAATGTTAACATCGTTTAGAATATAAAAACCCAGGTGCTGTTTGTGGGCGGGGAAAATGAACTTTTCCAGCTGCTTGTGAACATCACACTGGACTGACTGAACCTAGAGATAAGGCTTCTGAAATAAACATCTTCAAACTGCAACCTGAAAGCTCTCCGATTCCTTCATCCAAGCAGGGGCAGTGAGAAAACAGCCATTCACCACCATCCGGGGTTATCTCAGAAGAGATATCCCAGCAAAAACTCACTCATTTCATGGCCTCACATTTGAGCACTGAATATTTTCAGTGCAGAAGTAGTCCTTCTGTTATTGCTTTTTGAAAATATTTCAGGAAGAAACTAGTCTGCCCAAGTGTAAAAAAGGAGACAAATTTACTGGGGAAATGATAGCAAAACAAATGTGCTGGTGATATCTGAAAAATTATCGTCAGCTACTACTGTCTGAATTCAAGCAACTATAGCTTGTAGTAAAACATGACAGTTTTAGTATTTAGCCTGAGCTCAGCCACTTTTCATCCTTAAATCTGATACATTCTACATTTTGAAGGGAACAGTAGCTACCTTCAACAGTTCTATAGAGGAAAGAATTACATTTCATTACATATTTTCTATTGATTACATATAAGAATATAGGTCTTATTTGTTCTTCTTTAAATTCAAATTAATTAGAGATTAATTAATGTTTCCYTTAATGAGATCTTTTTGTACTTTATTGGACTGTCTTATCATTGAATATTTTCTGAACATGGTTTGTGTTCTGTGCAACAGAATTTTTTTCTGCTACTTAGTTTTTGAGTAAATTTACATATTTTTGACAAGCTAARTCATCTTATACAGACCTGTTAATGCTCAGTATTTTCCATCACTTACCCTTTCTTATGCTTACTTTAGCCCTTTCTGCCTTTCTTTCACAATTTGATAGATCTATAATTCTGCAATAATTTATGCTTCCTCCATTTGCATTGCCTTACCTGTTTAATTTTACCTTTGATTTGACATGCAAAATCTGCCTAGCTTTTTCTTTTTTATTCCATAGTTTCATTTTGATTCTAACACTGACTTGTAAGGTTTAGCTATAAAACATTTTGTATTTAKTTATCCTTTTCCTTTCTGCCTGTAATAATTATATATTTTTTTTAACCAAGTAATGTCCAATTTAGTTATTCTTTKGCAGATTAAACATAATTCTGTTTTCCTGGATTCAGGTCTACTCTCTCTCTGAAGACTAATTAACTATTAGCCCACAGTTCCCATATTTTCTAACATTTCAGTATCTGTTAGACTCTTGTTTGGCAGCTGAAACYTTAGTTTAAATCCTGAAATATAACTAAAGGGTCATGAAGACCAAAGATAATGAASGTGGCAGATATGGCACTATATACTGTGAATATGCCTAAATTGTGCTTAGAGGTTGTCCTGGGAATTCATCTTTATATAGAGTGCTTTCATCTGAGAGTTATTTTCTACTGAAATCTCACAGTCCTCTGATATTCATAAGWTTGTTCTTTTAATGGTTGTAGAATGAAAAAAGGGTGTCTTTCTCCTTTTTTCTTTTCCTACTTGTTAAAGTAGGAAAAGTTTTACTTTAAAAGTAAAATGTTTAATTTGAGCCAAGTCCAGGTGGCAAGGAAAATACTGGTTTTGTACCAGTATACATTTTGTTATTTCACAGAAATTTCTGTTTATAGGTAACGACCCCAAATTGTAACTCTTAATTAGAGCTATATTACAGAGGTCTTATTGAAAGTTATATCTTACTGAGAATCTACATATGTAACCTTTTGAAAGAGTCACTCCTTGAATAACAAAAAATTTAAAATTATATTCTCCTGCATCACATCCATGCCTACAGGTGCTTTAGGTGCTTATGTTCTCTGTGCTCTGGGTCACTTCAGTTTTCATTTACACAATTTGCACATCTAGGTGTGATTTAGAACATCAAATCTCTCTAACTGGCATTAACAAGGACCTTTAAACAATCTCTTCTGGATTCTTTTTCTTCTATAAAGTTATTAAAATGTTGAAGCCCAGTTTCTGTACCCTAGGAATTGGGCAAAAAAAAAATCAGTGCTTTTCATGCTCTTTTTCTCTTCACTGCTGTCTTTGTGAAACAGCTCTCTGTGACAGCCACCTTGAGCAGAAAAAGCAGAAGAAAGAACAGGGCTATRGTATCTGATGATCTTTGCCCATTTTCCACCTCCCACTTACTTAATCTCTGAGAACTGAGTAAACAGTCTTTACTTTCCTCTTTGTTGATACACAGTCTGAATGTTGTTTTTTTTTTTCCCAACTGAGCAATGGAAAAGACAGCCTAATTCTTGGTGAACTTCCAAGCAGTTTTAGAGATATCATTACTGCTAAATTTGATGTTATATTTTCATAGCTACTATATAAGATGCTGAATGCTGTCTTAAAAATAAATCAAATTGAATGATATTGCAGAAGAATATTCAGTAAAATACATTATTATTTCCACCCCCCCTTTTTTTTTCAGAGAAGGATAAAAAGATCCAGATATCACATGTATTCCCTTGCAGAATGTTCTGAGGCACAGTGGTATGTCACTTTGAAATCAGATATAARATATAGCAGTGCTCATCAAATCAATACAATTCAATCTCAGGCTGAGATGCAGAGTTTTAGATGAAGACACAACATATTCATGGAATTGGTCTGATACAGCCTTATATGCAAGAAGATTGGTAAAAAATCCAATTCTATGCTTGATCAGAAACAAGTCACAAGAGAAAGAAAAAACGTAAAAAGGATTCAAGACAGGCAGAATATGGTATTTTTGAGATGAAAAATAAATTGGTCTGGTTCTACCAGGCAGTTTGGCAGAGTGGCATTTTTCTATGGCATGAACTGAATGGTCAGATTCCTAGAAATGAGTAATGGTCACAACYTGGAAATACTTGGAAATGTTTTTTGCAGAAAGAGAAAAAACAAGTGTACAGAGAARATGAAAGGACAGCATCAAGAGCATAGAAGGGTCAGCTGTTGGAATAAGGCTCAGTAGCACAATATGGCTAGAAAATGTTCTAGAAACAGAAATATAACCTCTCCTTTCTAGCCACTACCAGACCTTTCTTCTTCTCTTAGGCTGTTTGTGAAGCACCCTGTGTGCTGAAGCACCCTGTGGCAGTGGTTTTACATTGAATGTGGTATTGTGTGGTGTGAATCTCCAGGTGGTCCTGAGCAAGGCAAGGAGCTGAACACTAATGATCCTTGTGAGTCTCTTCTAACTCAGGATATGCCATAATTGTATGATGTTCCCTCTGTGAGAACAACAGGATATGGATCAAGGATGAGGGATAAAATGACAGTCACTCCAACAAGGCAAAGCTCTAAAGGCAGTGGATCTGCAGAAGATTGTCCTTGAAGACAATCTCACCTACCCTCCAGCTCAGCTGGCAAACTTTTTGAGACGGCACACAGCTAGTCATGCTCTGTGAGTGAGCTGGCAAAGCAGCCACTGCARTACAGACAACTGGGCAGGGCAAGCAGACTTTACAGCTCTGCATAATTTGGTTCAAGGATTATATACAGCATATATAAAAACTGGACAGATGCAGCATTGAACTTTGAGGATTAAGGGTCAATGCAGTGAAATACGCCACCATGAATATTAACCCACTCTCTTGGAGTAACAGATTTTTAATGAGTCACTGGCAAGTGACATTAAACTGTGTACTAACACTTGGAGGAAGTAGCATGATAGTCTGTGCTACAATTTTATATTTAGGTGATTGTTTCRTTTACTGTAATGCAACCTTACCCCTCAGCAAGACAACTGGAACCAAGATATAGGTGTATACATAGGGGCAACATCCAAGGCAAAATTCTGAATGGAATTGTAATAARTGCTCTTTTAGATGAGCAATGAGCKGTAAGTGAGACTCCTTTTGTCAAGATCATTCAGTGTGGTGTGGAAGAATGCCTCAAACTTGTAGACATACAAACTAAACCTGGAGTTTAGTTTTGAAAACAATCTTTGCTCAATTTTGCTATCATTTGRACATGTGCACACTTATTTTTCTACACATTATTAAAGCAAAATAGTGTGTCAGCTGTGTAATTTTGAGGTTAAGAAATGATATGCAACGGATGTCCTGAAAAATKTCATGGACTAGCAATTTGTTAAATAGATATAGAGAGCTGCCAAGTTTAGAAATTTTGGATCTAGACCCCTTGGCAGAATAGTCACAAAAGTGAGATAACAARTACAATTTTTTACTGTCTGAACTGCTATCCTGAAAATAAATTAGTAAAATTACTGCATTGTCCCATTTATTAATGACTGACAAAAAAGTCCATTGGATCAAGATAAAAATCTGCCTTTCTTTGGGATTTGTATACTATTACTACACTTATCACACACATGCCCATCTGCTGCAGGGGAGGGTGGAGAATCTTAGAATTATTTACTAATACTTGATATTTGTAATAGTAGAAATATTTCTGCACAGAGGCCTTAAGGTGTTTGTTGTGCTTGACAAACAGACTTTGTTCAATCGCATAAAAAAGGAAATTGATAAAACCCTTAAGTTAACTGTTTAAAATTAAGTCCATCATGTAAGAGTATAAAAGAGCATAAATGAGGGGTTTTTTTCCTTCCTTTAGAAAAACCATTGCCAAATGATGCATGCGACAATGCACTGAAAGCTGTTAACAGAGAACATGGGAAAGACAAAGACATTTCTAAATCCATCAGGCATTCATGACAAACAAAAAAATTCCAACGCAGAGGAAAATTATCTCAAAAAGGATTCACTTATTTTCCTTTCTGGCATCATCTCACAGCTATATAGCTGAGGTTGTAGAAGGAACAACAGCTTCCTACCACTACAGTTAGATTTTGAAAAAGGTTTCACTAGCATGAAGCAAAATCAATTTATAAAAGGTTACCATTCAAATGTGATTTTTCCTTTACTTTCTGTACTAGCAGGAGTGTCAGGAAAGCAAGAAAATTGTGCAATATGTCTTTTTCTTTTTTTTTCTTACTGAAATGGCCCTCTTACATTTCTTTGGGGCACAGCCTAATTTTTGGTTGTGTAYATCAGTGGATTCTGACCCTTAGCAAAACTGAGTTTGACTACAAAGACTAACATAGCCCAATTGTCAGGTAATATTTCAAAGTATTATCAACAATAATCAAATAAAGAACAAAGTCTGAATAAGAAGTTCTCTATCCAGGTGTTCAGTTTGATTCATTCTCTCCCATATCCTTCCTCTGGGGGCAAACTGTAGCTGTTGAACAGTATTTTGAATTAATTTTCTTCCTGAAAGCTCAATCATTAAAGTATTTACATGCCACTCAGTTTTATATTAGAGTAAATAAGGTCAGAATAATAATTTTAAACTTCAGGGGGAAATTTTTAAGATTTTGTGACTGAGTAGAAGGGAGGGAGGGAGGGAGGTTACAGACATTTTTTTTTAATGTCTGAAGAAGACCTTAGTATCTTGTCCTTTTGAGTGAGTTATTCCCAAGTATGTTTGAAGTCCATTACTTTTCTATGCACTTMTTTTCTTCAYCCCTGATATGGGCATATTTTAATTRTTTCACAGAACACAGRTGCTCAGGTGAAATGCTACCAAATAAGGAAAAATATTCAACAAAAATAGACTTCTGAACTCATTATAACTGATTTTAGACAATCCTTGCTGCTGCTTATGATAGTCCTGAAATAGCCTTATTATCAGGTTTTATTTCCAATTTTTCACATGATGAAAAAGCAATAAAATGAAAATTTTTCCTCAGAGTTATAATGACACTTGTGGTCTGTCACGTGGTACTGTTTCTAAAAACAAGGACATGCTTTACAGTTCTTGGGTTACTCAATTTATTGTTTATAATTTACAAGAAGTTTGCCTGATCTCAATCTGCAAGAAAATTCAGTGCCTTGTTTTTGTTTTTTTAAAATTTAGTTTAAAAATCTAAACACCTTGAGTGCAGAAGAAATAGCCAGCAAAGCATAGTTATTATAGATGATGCACAAATAAATCATGTGGAGCAGCCCTTATAAAGCCCATGATATACCTCTCAGAGGGAGATCCAATTGTCATTGGTTTCTTCAGTTACCTTTGAAGTACAAAGCATTAATCCATTTGCAAAGTCAACTTTCAAGTTGTCA
Organism: Alauda arvensis; assembly: GCA_902810485.1. Taxonomy (NCBI): domain Eukaryota; kingdom Metazoa; phylum Chordata; class Aves; order Passeriformes; family Alaudidae; genus Alauda; species Alauda arvensis. The sequence continues at coordinate 1,711,422 of CADDXX010000139.1, forward strand.
GGTTCCTTTCAAATGTGAGGGTAAACAGCAACAGAAAGGACAGCAAACAGTAATAAAGTGTAAGCCACATTTACTTAGCATGGACCCCTGAAGATAAACACACACTGGCCTGCCACATCAAGATCAGAAGCAGCTATTTGCATAGTACTTCACAAAATTGAAAACAATGTTGGCTTGTTTCCCAAAACCATCCGAACCTTTCTGATTTACAATGGGGACATATTAGAGTCAGTGCAGAACTGTGACTACAACTTTGCATCCTTCATGCTTTCTTGTGTCAGTGAAGGAGAGGAAAGAAGTCAGGTAGGAGCTCATAAGCTCTAAGCTAGGATCATGTATTTCCATTAGAAATCTATTGAGCTCAGAGAGGTGGTCATCAGCTCATTTGTTTATAGTTTTTTTTGGGAAATTACTCATGCTGACATTAAAACATTTTTCCCAGTCTGGAAGAGAAGTAACACTGACTACATTGAATCAGGCTGGTCTTGAAAGTCTTTTAGATTAGTTAGATTATGCCAGTAGAACAAGTAGAACCTTAAATAAGATATATGTGAAGACCCATCACGGCATCATCTCTTCCATGTTTCTGTCAAATTTATGAATAAAGTGCCTAATGGTTTCTGTGTCTTCTGAACTTGCAACCACTTCACAAGAATTTTAACTGCCTCTCCAGCAGCAAAACAGGTAGGTTTTTTTAATAAGACAAGACACACTGACAGAGTAATTTTTCAAAAATAGGATAGGGACTCTTACATCTTCACCACAGGAAACTAAGCTCTAAGACTGCTCAGTTGTTTCATGGAAAAGCGAGTTGGAATTATTTCTCATATTTGTAATGCTCTGTTAAAACAAAGAAGGTAATAGCATATCACTTTTACTTCAGATAAAACCTTATCTTTATAAGGTCTTTTCAATCTATGATTTTATTAAGCAGAAAGCAGCAAGCCCACTATGAAGCCTGTCTGTATTGGCTGGAAACCAGRGATTTCCGTGTTACAAAGGAAGGTGCCTCTGAGATGAAAGGAGCTGCTGAGATCCTCTGCCCTCCCTGTCTACTCTAATGTCRTGACACAAGAGCTGCTGGGACCAGGTTTGCAGCTGATCTGTTATATATTTTCCTACTGCCACTTGCAGTAGACAAGGACAGCAAAATTGCACTGTGAAGATGCAATGAGTTTATCTGAAGTATTTTTTTTTTTCCTGTTTATTTTATTTGTGGAATATTTGCATGTCCTTGCACAYTTAATTTCCATTCCACTGGTATGTGCTATGCATATGTACTGAAATGCATTTAGTTTTTTCTGCAACATGCTTATGTAAGTGGATTAGGATCTTGAGAATTCAGAAGGCATTTGTGTTAATACCAGTAATAACTCTGCATTTATGCATTATCTGCATAAAKGTTACTGTTTCTTATAAGATTTTTACGGATTCATTTTTAAGCTGATTCCTTCCCATTTTTTACAGACTCTGCATAGTTAACAGATGAAAGTTTTTCAATTGAGCTATTTCTGCACTTCCAGAACATAAGCATAACCAGACAGCAAGAGAAAGAGCAACTTCCAGTGCCTATAGATCTCATCTACATACTGGCTAGCTAATAGATGAGATCAAATGTGCTGACTTGGAAAGGAAGGGATAATTTATAGGAAAGATAACTATGTTCTTTTTCTGTATATCATCTCTAATGGGGCCTGCTTTTGCACGTGRCAAAAGCAGACAGTAGCATATGCACTAGATTTTCTCCACACACATCAGAATTCAGATGTTTAAATGGGCTTTTGCCCACTTCCCCCCCACCCCCAGCATCTTTTTGGCTGTTCACTGAGGGCAAGAGAGGCCACCTGCTGCATGCCACTGCTCAGTAGTTCACCCACAGAGACTCCTGAACTCTTCAGACCAAAACCCTTTCACAAAAGGCCATGTGGCCTTGGCTTATGGGTCTGCTGCTGCAATGSCTCTGCATACYTCTCTAAATGTGTTTGAGCRTTTAAAAATCTTTGACTTTAGAYRYCATCWGAAGATAATGTCTTTCTACTCTTAKTGATRAAATCWCTCCAGATGTAGAGTATGGGTAGKGTGCAGCACTCATARCTGTCTTCTCACAGAATAAACTCTTGGATGCCTGCAGTGCTGTGTTGGGAGATAGGTAGTTTGCAGGGCTCAAGCCCTATGGCTTGTTTTGAGAGGCCATTAAGTGGCATTGTACATCTCTGAATTTTCCTAAGCACAAATACACAGAGACTTGAAATAAAATGGACTAAACTTTTAATTTTGGGCAAAGATAGTAGGCAAGGCAGAGGTGGGGGAAGGGGAAAAGCAGGGAAGGGAATGGAAAGGCAGGGAAAGACAGGTAGATTCATTGATCTGAGTGTTTAGTTACAAGRTAAACAACATGTGGGTAGTGTCCTTTTTAATAGAATCTGATCTTTTTTTGTTTAACACTCCTCTTCCACAGGGATACACTTGTATAAGTAGAAATAAAACCACTAGGAACTATTGTGAATGAAACAACTGATTATTTTCCAAGAGGCARAGCAGATAATCTAGAAAAACTCAAGAGGTTTTGTGACATGTGAAAATGTAGGTCAGYGGATGCAGAAAGTGAACTGTCAGCAAGTTCTCAATAAAATGGAACTCCACTGAAGTTTAGTCTGAAAAGCAGTGAGAATTACCATCAAGGTTCCCCTAACACTGTGAGTAAAATACTCATTCAAGAGAATCACTAACTAGCACAGAGATGTAATACATTATTTACCATTCCAGGAAACACTCTAATTTTCTCCTTATTTCAGCCATCTGATTCTTCTGTGGAACCCAGTTCAACTGGCCCTGAAGTAAAGGTAAAAACCATCAGTTGTTCTCAATATTTGTAGTCATACATTCAGGACCCTTTCTTTGGGGTTTAAATATACTTATAAGCAGAACATGTCAAACCTGACCTCTTGCAAAAATGAAAACCTATTGATGTTTGGCATAAAGTCTGAGAAATATTCTTCCTCTGTAATGAAATGAGCTTGGCAGCATGTATAGCTCTGACTGGTAATCTACATGTAAATCAACAGCAGCCCCGTGATGTGAAAAGCCTTCTGTGTGTCAGTAATACTGTATTACATGAAGAGGATGGTCTCAAGCCCAAAGATGTGGGAGAAAATACATATTGATAAAATTGTATATCTATTTTTCRGCAGTACAAGTGCTCACAGGAAAATGAGTCTGACTCCAAGAGAATGTGGCTCAGAGATCTACAGCCAACACATTTCATTAGGGTTGCTCTCTCCCACCCTCTCTCTTCTCAAGTAATGATTTTAAACAGAATATTGTGATTCAAAATAGATATTCTCACCTCCCACAAGAATATACTCTTCTGTTTCCTTGTATAAAGGTTGTAGCTATTGAAGAATTTGTTCTTTTTTGCAGCACATGCTTCACAATTTGTTGCTTTACCCTGATTTTGTCTCATTATCAAAACATAGCCAGTTTTGGGCTTTTGGGAGGGAATTTGTGGGAATTCTTTTTACATTTTAAAAGACAGATTAAAAGTTTTGCTCTTAAGTTGTGAGCTTGACTGAATAGTACACTATGTTAGTTTCTTCCCATGTATGTACTGTGTTATCAAAAAAAGTAAAATTTACCTGTTGATAGAAAGAAGCAATTTTTCATTTTTCAGTAGCAAGCTTTTTTATGAAGTTATTTTTTCCTTTACATTGCAGCTCTGCAGTTAACAATCCTTTTACTGTGGAATAGCATTGACACATTCTTGTTGCTCTCCACAGGGGATGTTCACAACTGTCTGCTTCAGGCATATAAATTAGGCATCTTTAGTTTCCCTGAATTGCCTTCCTGCTTGTGTTGACCTGATTTCACAGACTACAAAAAGGAGTAATGGCTTTTACCTTTGGTCCTGTGACTGGAGACTGCAATAATTGTCCCAGGCAAATGCTTTGAATGTCCATTCCTCTCAAGTGAATTAATTAATCCTTGCTACAGAGCAGAGTCCACCCTCAGTGATGCTACACATGGTTCAAACAGTGACCTGTTAGCCACCCATTTCTTGGGGCTCTTCATACAATGGCTACATCACACGTCACAATCGTCACTTTCAGATTTTCCCTCTGCTGTGTTTGGGCTCCATGCATGTCAAGGCAGAGCAGAACAGGACAGGGCTTTGTGGTATAGAAATCTTATGCATAAGCCTGTTGGATCAAACCCTCTTATTCATCTCATAAAGAATCAGCAAAGGTGCTACCTAGACCTAGAACCATTTCATAAACAAGTCAAGTTTGCCTAGGCAAATATTTTACAAATCTGATGGGTTTTATCTTTTTTTTTTCTTTCTTTCTTTGTCCTTTCTTCTTGAAGCAGAAAATGTGTATTCTGGTCTGCCTATATTTTTAAATGGGTCAAAAATTGTGTGGGAAGGGATGGATCACTCTGAACTCAGAGTGTTTTGGGGAAGCACAAAAAGATTCCTTCCTGACYTACTGCTTCAGCTTGTGCTCAAACCACTTGTTCTTATTTAATCTGATTCTTTAAGAACCACTGGGCCTGATTTTTTTCCCCTAAGGGGGAATGGGCCAGCTCAAGGAGAAACATCTGTATTTATACATACATTGAGCTAGACTGAAACAAACCATATTTTTCTAATCTTTTCTCACAGAAAAGGGTGACCATTCCCTTACTTATTCTAAGAYGTGAATAATGCCTGTTCTTTATATRTGAAATTTATTCTTTATGACCTCTAATAAAAGTTCCAAGATAACAATTTTCTCCTAATATATCTAAAAGTGTATTGGACATTCAATTAAATGATTAAAATGGTCTGAAAGTCAGTATCTGYTTAAACCAAGGAATCTTCCATACCTCACACTAAGTCAAATGTTTTTTTCCAGAAGTTGCTGGAATTACCTTTCTGTGTAACATGAGGAAATGAGATCAGATTGGAAACCAGCTTCTGTGATTTTTATTTTCATAATAGGAGAATTTAAAAAAGGCAATTTGCATGTCTGAGGATTTCCATGTATGAGAATTATTCCCTCTCACAGTTGCATAAACAATACACRTCTGAATACGAATAATTCTAGAAGTCTGAATTATTATGGTTGTTACTGAGAGGTGACCTAATCCCTTGGAAAAATAAATTAAATRCAGCCATTATAAATGTTAGTTCATGGGAATTAAACAGAACAGGTTAGTTCGAATCCTTGAGGTAATTAGTAGAGAATTCTGAGATGCCTGATGTTTATAAAAATCTTAAATATAAATCTTGGCTTATTGGAATACATGCTTTATATATTAAGTCTTTCAATTCATTAAGAACTGAATTGCCTGGTGATGTTARGTATTGTAAGAGAAATTTCAAGAGGGAAGTACTTCAAAGTGAAATWATGCTATAACTAAAATATCTCTTCCCTTATTATGCAGGTGTTACTGGGAGAAAGTAACTTTTATAAGAAATAAATTTTGYAATAAAAATATAAAAGGTATATTTTTCTTCATAATTTTACATTTAGGACTTTGAGGTCACCAACTTCTGTTTGAGACGGCCAATGACACATGTAAGTAATTTTGAGTGAGTTAATTTTAGAATATTTCAGGAAAAATCATATTTCTCATGCAGTTCTGTATTTCTAAAAGCAAATAAGTTCTACCTTTTTGTTTTCTATATACCTATAACTACACAAAGAGAGAGGGAKAGAGGGATATCATACATAGGTATATGTAGACATAATTGCATATATATTCCTGGTGACACATATTTAAATAACACAGATGCACATATATTTATGCACAGATATATATTCAGAGAGACAAAAAGGGAGGTAAGAAAGATTCTGTTCTGCTGTTCAAAGTCAATGCAAAGATTTTAATGGAATTTATTACTTTTCATTAAAAGTTGGCTACATAATTTTTTTTTTTTTAAGTTGGGAGGAGGGATTAGAGAAAAACCCCAGCAAACCTCTAATTATCTCTATTGTCTTTGTTCAGCAGAGGCAGCATGTYCTTTAGGGTTCCAGCAGGGTGTAATGCAGATCTGTTGACACCTACAGTTATCCYTAGGTTGCAAACTTAATTCCTACATGCCTTTGCAGAAGAAACCAGTAAAGAACGTTATCACCATCACCAGAGAAATGGTACTGTCAACAACTGCCCGTGAGATCAGACACTTATCTTTTGATGTTCAGTTACCTTCTGCTTGTTAACCTTGTCAAGAAGGGGCACAGAGGGGAGCACCAACCAAATGAAACCTGCGGTAATTACTGTAATTCGGAGAGAAATATATTCACTGGAGGCAGGCAGTTCCACCCTCACAATCAACCTTTCTGCAACTCAAGGAAAACACAAACATGGCCTGGCTCAGACAAATTAGGCATGAATAAATGTTGCACATTAAATGAGTTAAAGGACCTTGCTGAAAATTACAAGGGCTGCTTAGGGAAGCAATGAATCCCATTAAGGCAAAAGCAGGCTTAAAAGCAAGTGAGACTTACGTATATATTTACTATACTTGGTTATCTCACCCAAAGCAATTCTGGCCACGACACTGCAAATATATCCAAAAGATAATAGTAAGTGTTCTCTGGGAGACATTCGGGGGAGAAAARGAGATCATCAGCTGGATGCTGCAAAACTACTGCTTCAAATACCAATACCTGGCTTTTCTGCAGCACTTTCCATCAATTTTATTTCAAGTGCCTTACAAAAGGATTTAGAAAGATCTTAAAGAGTTAGACTATTTAGAAAGCTAAGAAACATTTGAAGTTAACTTAAAAAATACCATCTTCAAACAAACACACAGTCTTAAACATAAAAGCCACATTCTCTTTTTGCTGGCATTCACCAAAGTGCATTCCTATTGCAAAACATATGTAAACAACTGGATCTGAAGGAATTGTCAATACATTACTAGTTCTCCTTTTGCTCATCAGGACAGCTAAATGATCCTTTCCGCAAGAAACACTGTTTTAATGTGCATTAGCCTTTCCTCCCACTATAATTATGGGAGGAATAGTGGAAATTATTTTGCTTTAAACTGTAATGACAATGGGTTTGTTCAATTTTCCTTTTTTTCTCAGCTTTTGTATCAAAGGAATTAATGAAGAACARTGCTATGATAGGTTTGGGGTCTTTTTCATCTTTATCCTTGGTCCACACTGAAAGAAACACTAAAAGCAGGTTTGCATTAAAATCTGTGCAGCTTCCAGGAGTGTTTGAAGGTGGAGTCAGCAGGCAGCAGGGCAGAATGTCATATGAATGTGTAAAATATGCATATTTGTAAATATGTTTTGAATACAAAGGTTAAAGAGAGGACAAGCTGAGCTAAGTCAGAAAAGCATTATGAGAGGATGGTGGAAATACAGATCATAAGGTGCCATGTTCAGCATAAATCATGTGGCATGTAATACATAATAAGGGTTATTYATCAGGAGCTTTGCAGCAGCCTGTAACATCTCTGCAATCAAGACAACAATAAACTCTACAAAGTGGGAGCAATTTCCATCAGGGCGAGAGTGTCCCCTCCCTCATCTTTATTTTTAAATGCATGATGATCRCATGCTAATTGTGTAGACCTGTTACTGTGAATGACAAATAACCACTTGCAAAAGGACATTATGGCTAACAGCTCTTTAGGGGTCAATTTTGTTCCTCATCATTAAAATCCCCATTCTGCACAGAATTAGGAAGTATAGTCTTGCCCTAGGAGCTTGTTGTCCAGAGAATAAATAGGGCATGTTGGATTAAGGGCGAGCAAGTGCTGTCGTGAAAGCAATCTGCTCTGCACAGACAGAAAAGCTAGTGAGGGAAGCTGCTGCTTAGAGACGTGGAAGGATTTGGGAAAGGAGCAAAGGGGTTTCAGARTGACCAGCCCATACAGTGCAAGGGCGGTTTTAAGTATTCCACCTCTGAATTTACTCCAGGCTCAGTGTTATGTTTGCACTGCTTTGTGCTCTGTGCAGAGCTTGCTCTGCTGGTGCTCTGGGAAGGCAGAAAGCTGTGTGCTTGTGTTAGTGCTGGATTCTCTGAGGCAGGCTCAGTGSCCCTGCTGGCCATGCCAGCCAGCCAGCAGCTTGAGCAGGGTGAGATTGCATCTCTGGATGTGAGGAGACTGCCTGTATCTGCTGAGAAATGAAACACAGGTGGCTTTAACCCCAGCTTRGGTGGTGACACCCCCTGAGCAGTACCTGGCACATCAGAGATGTTTTGGAACTTCTCAGCAGTACACAGGTCCAGTCACTGGTGGACTATGACTTTTCCAGGCTCCCAGCTTCTGAGGGCTATCTGAGTAACAAAAGAAAGAAATAAAACTACCTGAGAAAAGAAATAGAGAAGAAGAAAAGAGCAGCTAAATGTCCCCTCAGATCAGAGACATCAGGCTGGCAGAAAACAGTTCAAGCAAGTCACAGACAAGAGAGGGTAGCATTTTAGGGAATACTGAATCACTTTAGAGGACACAGTGTCTTACCAAATTTCCTTTAAAATCAAGTATGGGAGACAGAAATATGAATATATTCCCCCACACATATTTAAAAAACAAGGTTATTGAAAGATGGTGGAAACGGAATATGTTCTGTGTCCAAAACAAGACTGAATAACTAGTCTTACAATTTATGTGGCCAATGAAGGTGCAGCTTATGATTGAGATCTGTAACAAAGTATCAATTTTTTTAGTAACCAGTGGCACAGCAATTTGAATTTAAAAGGTGTCTTATGGCCCCCAAGTCCAGAGTGCAGCTTGCAAAGGCTGAAAATTTGCAACTTTGAAAGGGGAAGAGAATGCAAAATACAGCATCAAAAAGAGTCCTCAGCAGGTGGGTGCAGAGTGCTGAGAACATGGTGCAGCATGTCATGGAAGCCAAAACAGCCTCAACAGAGACAGGCTAAAGCAGCAGCAGATAYAATGTCATGCAGCTACGATGCTAAGCATGGCTTTTGTGGTTGTGGAAGGGGAGCTTTGAATGCAGATTTAACTTATTGAGAACCCCTGAACTGAGTAGTCTGAWTTAGGTACCTGCTCTGTGCTAGATGGAGAAAGTTCCTTACACAGCTAATGGCAAGAGAGCAATACCTGCTAGRGCTATTTATCCCCTCCTATGACACCTGATGAATTATTCATTTATGTTTGTTCTACTTTGTCCTATGCTAGCCTTTGTCATAAAATGTGTCCAAAAATGTACCAGTTGCAACCTGAATATCAAGCAGAAGTCTGTTAGTCTGGGTTGTTTTACAACAATTTARGTCCAGATTTTCAGAGTCCAGGTGGTTGAATAAGAACATATATTTACATACGTAAAAAGTGTACTAAAAGTACTATATAAATAATTTAAATGGTTAATTTCCTAATATAATTAATTTAAATTAATGCAATAGCAGTATTATTTTCATGAGACAACATGCTGGGGTCCTCAGGAGAGGAATAACTTTGACTTGTTTGAACAAGACCATAGGAGGTCACAAGATGATGAGAGGGATAGAGCCCCTCCTATGAGGAATTTGGATTGTTCAGCCTGGAAGAGAAAAGGCTTTGAGGTGACCTAATTGTGGCCTTCCAGTATCTGAAGGAASTCTGTAAGAAAAATGGAGAGAGCCTTTTTACAAGGGTACGTAGTGACAGGACAAGGGGAATGGAATAAAACTGAAAGMGCACAGGTTTAGATTAGATAACAGGGAGAAATTCTTTAGCATGAGGTTGGTGAGTCAATGGAACAGRTTTCCCAGAGCAGCTGTGGATGTCCCATCGGTGGGAGCATGCAAGGGGCTCTGAAAAACCTGGTCTAGTGAAAGGTGTCTCTGTCCATGGACCAAGATGATCTTTTTGGTCCCTTTCAACYCAGACCATTCCACAATTATAYGTCRATGACTACCATTTTTTGTAGTTCTGAAGAATATTTTTAAAATTATAACAAATTATAACAAACCAAGTAGTTACTGATCCACWGTTCAGCTGCCTTTGCCAGAGTAATTTGTGTGTCCTTCTGGGGTTAAATTTTATGAGAGTTTTTTTTATCTCAAGCCTTGTTAAACAGAAGAATGGGATTCAATCCCACATGTTTTTCTGAAGTTTTAAATTGCTGCAGCACAGGTCTAGTGACAACATTGAAATACTTACGTGGCAGTGGATTTGTTTCACTATTTAAAATGAAAAGCAGACTTGTCTAATGAAGAAAAAAATGCAGTCAAATGTAGACCTTGTCAATCACATAGATTAACAAGGGTGGGAACAGTGCCTTCAAAATGCTGTAAGTAATCAAAAAGATGAGATTCTTTTGAACATTTTAGTGCTYAGGAAAAGCTGTTTTTCTGACAAGAAAAAATATTTCTTTCAAGATTCGTTCACCTCAGAACAGGAACCAGTACATCTTTTATTCATATTATGTGTAGAGCTTGTCGTTCYTGTATCTGTATCTTAGGAGCATTCTCTCCTCTGATGAAATAACCAAAARTGCAAGCTGGTGTTTCTCAGCTGACATCAGGTCAATAAAATAGGAATTAGGAATAGGAAATTAATATTAAAAATATATATAAAATATATAAATATAAAAAATAGGAATAGGAATTTAATATTTATATAATAATAGGTAGTAGACCTGAGGTGTTAGGGGCACTGATTACTGTACCAATTTCCCTTACACTTTCATTGCTACTGCAGAATTCCTCATGCACTTACCTGCACAAAGTCTTCCTAAACTGGTGAGTACAATATTGTTACCACCTTTAACTTGTTTTACCTCTAAAGTATATCTCTTGGCATTCAGCTAGGCTTCRGCACTGCCAGGCATCAGTGATTCCCCGCTTAGTAGGGAATAGATCATCTTCACAGTTTTCTTAGTGACAAAACAAGCATGCACATTTACCATCCATAATTTTAGGTCTCGATGTGAAAGCTACTGGCTATTTGAGATGCTAATTTTTTTTCTAGCTCTTGACACCCTGATACCACTGGAAAGGTGTAAATATTGAACAATAATAATAGGCCACAGCTAGAAAGGTTTTCCCAGATAACTTGGGAATGTGAAGCATACACTGATAAGAAAAGGATGAGTGTCTTTTGACCTGATGTAGCACAATACTCAGTTCAATAGGTCTCAAGCAGAAGTAATGTAATCCATTAAAAGCAAATAAACAAAAACCCCAAAAGCACAAATGAATTTCTCAAAGATTTCCATGAMAGAAAGAAAAATGAAAAGCAGGTGGTGGAAAGGGAGGTTACTAATTGTTGGATTAAAACGAGAGTGGGAAAAAAGGATCATTGCAATATTGAAGTAGCTGAAATTGCTAAGCTATACAACTGAAGAAATCCATATTTATGTAAATAAATAGGCATGCAGAAATTTACTTAAAAAACCAGTATTTCATGTATTTTCCCCAACACAGGATTCTTTGTGCRCAAGGGCAACAAAGTCTCCCTATAAAAGAACAACAAGCTGGTAGCATATGTGATTTCTTATCATTTCCAAAATGTTAGATTCCAGGATGAAAGCAAACAGAAGATCTGCCATCAAAAGATTTTCTTTTAATTAAAAATTGGATTAGAAAGCAAATCAAACTACAACCTCTAGCTATCTGTACTAATAATGAAGGAAACTTTCCTTGGGCAGGAAAGTTTAAAGCTGTGGTAATGACAAAGGAAAGAAATATGCAGCACTGCATTTCCCCCTCAACCTTGTTTTGAGAATTTCTGTGAGACCACAYGCTTTTAAGTGTAACAGGCATCTTATTTCCTGTAAGGTTTTAGGATCTCACAGATGCTTTCAAGAGGGAAGAAAATAGTTATCTCTGCAAAAAAGCAAAGTGTTGTAGTGACCTTATAAACCATTGAGTTTCTTTGTTGTCAAAGAAATTGATAATGTAACAGTGTGTTTGAGAAGCAGCACTCGATTCTGTGATCTCTCAGTTTTGTAAAAGGAGCTYTTGAGAGTAAATTCTCTTGCATGAAGAAATTTAATTGGCTCAAAATATCTGTTTTCTTTTTTCTATGGTAATTTTAATGGTAATTTAAACTTTTAAATTTCACACAACACAGAACTCTAATATATAATTACATTGTAAAAATAAATATAATTAGCAGACTGATCATYTGTCTTTCCATCATCAATGACATAACTGCAAAACTAACATTTGAAAATAAGCCTTTTTGAAGCTGATCAAGACTCTTTGACTGATAAGGAATATTTAATAAATATCTGGGGAAATTAATTTATATTTGTTCAATTATGTTTTTTATGCTAATTTGGTACTGGATGACTTGACTGTCAAAATTACTGGTGCTCTTATGTCGGAAAGACTTTCAAAGCTATTTATAGTTTTGTGTGACTTAAGTCCTTTTAAAATCCTTATGCCTGTTAAATAATTACATCTGTTTGGTGACACAAATGCAGCATTGRAAATGTTTTGTCCCACTAATGTAAACTTATCTACAGAAGCCAAATTGATGCTGCTTGAGGGGTATCCAGGAGATTGGCATGTGATCTTTACAATCATGAATCTGTTACTTGCAATTGCAGAAT
>CADDXX010000139.1:1724007-1814980 GCA_902810485.1 Alauda arvensis
ATAATTTACAATATCCTCAGTTTCCACATGCAGCTGTGTCTTATCCAAACAATCACCAAGATTATTAATACGCAGAACAAACAGTGAAAGATACAGTATGAATCTCTGCAGAAATTCTTTGGGAATGAATAAACACTCAGAGTAAATGTTGGCTGGTTTGATAATTTGGTAACTAACTTTCCTGATATGAAAATATATCCAGGATGTCTGGATTAAGATTACCAAAATAAATCACCAAAGAGCTTACTAGAGATTTCTGATGATGGCATTTGACCTCTAGAGTAAACCCTAATCAGCAATCAAAAGGTTCAATATTGCTTTGTCATCCTCCTGAGCTATTTATTCATGCGTTTTTCAAAGTCATTTATGATTCATATGAAATTGACCTGTTGTCGTKGTCTGGTTAAGATTCATGTCAATAAACTTCCTGTTGCTTCATGACCTTGTTCATTGCTGATCACATGCCATGTCAACATTTTGGCAGAAGATCAATGTCAAGTAGGTTTTCACCTCACAAACCCAGCTTTACTTGCTTTATTCAGTCTCTGATCTGCTGCCTGCAGCTCTTGATGTTTTTGATCATCTCTACATGGTCGTTTTTTTCCCTCCAGTTTCTGTAACCTAAAGGATGATATGCAACTTGTGCATTGGCAAGACTTTTTCATGAGCAAAAGTTTATGGTGGAGTGTTATTTTGCTGCTTCTGATGTACTCAAAACTTGACAGAAAGGAAATAGACAAGTAAAATATGTTGACTAATCAGGTCAATATTTCTTTAGGCCTAGACAAAATAAATATTGTTCCATTTACCTTTTTGAATAATAACTCCTGCAACATTTAAATGAATAGCTGTAAATAGAGATGGTGAAAGTCCATTTTAGAGACATACACAAAAAATTACAGCATCCTGCAAAGTCCAATAGCTGCATGCCAAGCCCAAGATTGCAGACATGTCTGCTAGCTAGTCTGAAATTTGAAGATTATTCCATTAATTTTCATGTCTGTTGGCACTGATAGGTGGAGGACAAAATGAACACTTGCCAGAAGTTTAAAATGTTAGATTACCCCTTAATTTACTACATATMTGTAAGCCCATGATCAAGAATAAAGGTGTTCAAATTGTGTTTTCTCCACTCTCTCCTTAAGAGAACCTTTGGTCTTCACAGGGTTGGTGTTTAGCAAAGGTTTGGCAGTCCTAGCCTTCAGGATGTGAAGAAAATCACTTCTTTCTTGTGACACTTCAGACTGTTTGGGCTTTAATACTTGCTGACAAGGAATAATTGCTAACAACTCTTTCATCCTTTGAAAATGAAGCAGGGTTTTAGACATTCTGTTCCATTTGGTGGCTAAAGGGGTACTTTTAGATAGTAAGAAAATATAAATCCCGTCCTGAAGCCTGTATGTTTGAGAAGGGATATAAAGAAAGCATACTGCCAATTCTTATTGGAAAGAGCAGAAAAATGCGTCTATTGAGATGCCTAGCAAAAACCAAATGCGTAGGGAGATTTCTTTTTCTGTAAAGCTTCAAAATATTGTTATAACTCTCCCAGTGTATTTAAAAATATTTGTAGTCATTACCACCCAAAATCATAGTGAAGGATGTAGTCAAATGGAAGCAGAGGGACTGAAACAGTGATTTAAAATGAGATGCCAGTGAAAGGAGAAACATTTTTTTTAAAAAGCCACTACACAGAACAATATTTTTTTTTTAATACCAATGTCTGTAACTCTAAAACACAGTACCTTTAAGTCATCTAAATAGTTTTCCTGGCTGTATTCATCCTTTGGGCTCTCTTTGGGAAGTCAGGAGGGATCTAGATCTTCAGAGCATGGATTAGACCAGGGATTGGRGGTGGGTAAGGTCTTCACCTTCGGGAAGGCTATGAAACACGCTCAAAGTCAGTGGAAAGCATGAATTTCGGTCCCTTTGTAGAGGAGTTTGGTTTCAGCACCATACACTTATCAGAGGGAAATCTAGTTTTAAAGCAGAGAAGGTTTTGGCCCCTCAGAAAGCRGGAGGGCTATAGCTCCACTTTTCCCAGGCTGCAGTACAATGCCATTACCCATTGATTGTCACTKCAAAATCAAAGAAGCTTCAATAATTTGCATGAGCTGAGAACCTGGTCTTTGTGTTTGGGGTGCAGAAAGGAACAGTGCAATTTACAGGTGCTTCTCTTCACTATGCAAGACCTCTTTGCACAGTTAGTTAAATGAAAACCTTTTACRATACCTGTGCTTTTCTTGTCAATTATGGCTTCTCCCAAAAGAGTTAGGATCTTGTATAAGTTTTAACAGCCATTGCCCTAAAAAGTCCATTTAATTTTTATATCCCTTGGCCATGGAAAATATCAATTTCAGGACAAAGACAGAAATGAGCAGGCAACATTTTTATACTGAATTGCTTGCACTTGGCAGAGCTAATGAAGTATACACCAGCTTCTAACTACGGAAGAGTTGTCAGCTATTCTGGTGTGTATACAAATACACATCTATATTTGTGTGTGGATGTATATAAACATTGTATTCTTAGCAAAGTGTATACTTCATGTATATTTCTTCATCTTAGTTACCCTCTTATGAGTATAAATCTGGAAYTCACAGTTTCTCACACTATTTCATAGGCATGGAATTTCTATTTCTCTCTTTGCTGTTTCTAATGGACTTCCAAAGGATTTTTTTTTTTGTTTTTGTTTTTAATATTTGGGATGGTTTTTTTCTATAGAGCTGAATCCTGAATTTTTATATATACTCACAAGTAAGTTCTATACACAAGGTCACCTTTTCACGTAATTCTGGTATTGCATAAGTAAACACCAGAAGTAATTTTGAAAATTCTTCAGCCTAGCAATAAGCTCAATCTATAGCTGAAATTACCATTTAATAGAGGTGGCATTTRAAATACAAAGTGCTTGCTGACAGTGGGTATTTTGGCACAATTTTATGAAAGAATGCCTGAAGGGTTGGGGTTTTTTTTATTATCCATGTTTTTTATTTTTCTTTATTGATTCACATTATAATGCAAATCAATGATGCTTATTTAGGGTAGATTTAGTAGAATTATTCTTAACAGCTACTTTATTTATACATGATTAGTTTAAAGGAAGAAGAAAATTAGGTAGGCTAAATATGGGAATATTTTCCAGTCCATTTACTTGTGAGTCTCCTCCCCAGGGTACTTAAATACTGACAATGCCTATCTCATTATTRTGGCTATTGATTTCCTGGATTTTTCCCTTGCCATTCCCACAATTGATGACAGTCTACTCTGAATAGCTGGACCCATCTCAGTCTAACTGGAATTCTCTGAAAAAGCTTTAATATAACATTTTTAGTAAAGTATGAARTATAAGAAATGGGTGAAATATCTTGTAATTTCTTTTGTTTGAGGCTTGYTTTGAAATTTTTGTGTTGCTTTATAGTGTCATGTGAACTTGCCCAGGTTTTGCTTATATTAATGAGTCATTACTCAGATGAATACTCACCGTCAACAATAAGGATGTTCCCTTAAGGCTGTAAGAAAGATTTAAATAATAATAAAAGGTGCTATAGCTTATCATTGTTCCTAATTTGTGTTTTACCACAGTAAACTAGCATGCAATGCAAACATCAATCTACAGAGAAATTCCCAACAAAACTTGGATTGCCATCACTCTATTTTTTTGAAATGTAATGTTTCTCTTTATTTTCTCCAGAATCACTAGATTAAATCTAATACTTGCTACATGAATACTATTTTTCCATTATCACAGGTGGAGAGGTGTGAAAATCTAAGGTAGAACTGGTTAGGGATTTCTTAAGAATGCTTTTGTTATCTTCAAAAAAAGAAAGAATATAATAATATTTTGAAATGAAAACTAGTTGAGAAGCAGTTGGCTAGAAGGAATTTATCTTTTTTTTTTGTAAGGAAGAATAAAATTTACAACTTTTGAAACCTTTTCAGATTTTTTAGGCCAATGATTCTGGCTTTGAAGAAAAAATCGATAATATCTTTGGAAATGATACTAGCAAAATTAAATATGAGTGGAAATTAAAATTAAGCCTTTGCTTAATCATAAATTGACTTTTTCTCTCCAAAAGTGGTTGCAAGTGGTTCCAGTTTCGATTTTGGATTTTAGAATTAGAGCAGAAAACATTTTGTACTATGAAAATATTCTGGGTTTCAGTGAATAATTTGGTCACTTTACATCTTCTCCATGGAAGCTTTAAGATCAGTGCATGGTTAGGTGAATAAGGGCAAAAAAATTACTTCACTTTTCTCCATCTCTTGTTTCACCAAATGGATGTCATAAGATTTCTGCCAGTGTAGCCTAAAGACCAGAAGTACAAAGGACACTTCYTAATGCTTGTTAGAGCATGGGGGAGATGAGGAGTGAGGACTAATCATACCCACAGCTTTGTTTTGGATCTTTTTATGCTCCTGCATACCAAATAGAGACAAAATGCTTTTGCTGCTCAGTATGTTCTTTCAGAAAAAGATGCCCAAAAAGTCTGTTTATAGCACAACCCAGCACACAAGGATGATATACCTGTCAGTGAAATAAATTGCCTAAAGTGAGCAGGATTTAGAAAATGCAGTTATTCTACCTATGAAATATAGGTAGAATATAGTTGTATATTACTGTATATATGTATATAATACCTATAGTTGTAGAGCTATAAGAAGCATGAGCATGTGAGTAAAGCAGTACATGTATCTAGAGTGTCAACACATTTCCATGGAAAAGTGGATGACTATAACTAACCATACACTTCAGAAACCTACAAGCTTTTAAATCAAGATTTTGATGAAAATCATGATATTCTAAAGACATCACCTGGGTTCATCACCCACAGAAGACTGCATTCTAAGACAAATAATCACACATTGAAGGCCATGCAACGTCCCCTGCATTCAAAAAGTCACACTGCCAAAAGATACAGAGAAAAGATCCTCTATATAAACATTATGAAAGGCTTTCAAAGTTCTGCTAATTCATGGCTACTAAAGGAAATGAGCCAAAAAGCTTTCCATTTCTGTTAGTCTGTTTTCATCTTTCACAGAAAATACTTTTTGTCAGTAATTAAAAGCAATTGTGTTAGATTTTACAGAAGAAAATAAGAATATACACACATTCCTGAGTTGCATTTTCAARTTATGACCTTTTTCAGCTGAGCAGAGTTTTACTGATGTATGAAATAGAAACAATTAAATGGATTATCAGATAAATTATAGTCATTAGTAACAGTATTTGCAATACTGGACTAGACTGATCAAGAAGAACATTGTTATTTATCTGTATATTATCATTTTAAGTACTTAAAAWATACAGTTTGTTAAAAATAAACATGAGATCAGTAACTATCCAGATTTTTAAATTTTGTTAACCAAAAGAAAAAGAAAATTTAAAGATGTGAAGAATTTGAAAATTCAAAGCTGTAAAGAAAGAAGGATAGAGAGCTGCACATACCACTCCCTTGCTTGTGATGTATTTTTCTCTTGTGCACTGAAGGTGATGAGGTCTTATAGGATAACTGGTCCATTGCTCAGTTAAGAGCATATCATAATATATACACACTGCAAGGGTAAGACTAAGTGRCATTCTCAATTGCATTACTGYTTGTAAAAACTGTACTTTCTAAGAYGTCTTGGTGGAAAAGGTGAAAATCCCAATTTRTTCTAGCAGCAATGTTATCTAGCCTCAGTATTACCTGAATCTCTCACCTTTCACTGTTCTGTGGCACAAACTCCCTTCACCTGGCTCATGTATTGCAAGACCAGTAGATAACATAGCTTAAGCAACTGATTTTCATCCTTCAATCAGTTAGTAGTGTAGCAATTTATTTTTTATCTGCATGGAATCAGATTGGCACCATTGTACTAGCAAGTAGGTTGACCCAATCATGTGCTGATGGTCCATATCCTGGAAWATAGAAGCATAGAATCAAACAAYATCCTGAGTTGGAAAGGACCCTCTAAGATCATCAAAGTCMARCTCCTGGTCCTGCACAGGACACCCCAAGAGTCACACCGCRTGYSTGAGAACATTGTAMAAACACTTGAACTCTATCAAKCTTGGTGCTTCCCCTGAGGAGCCTRTTCTAGTGCYCAATCACTCTCTGGGTGAAGARCAKTTTCCTAATAKCCAACCTAAACCTCCCCTGGCACAGCTTCAGGCCATTCCCTTGGGTCATCACAGAGACCAGTGCCTGCCCCTCCTCTTCCYCTCAYGAGGGAGCTGTAACTGCAGTGAGGYRTCTTCTGAGTCCCCTCTTCTCCAGGCTGAACAGACCAAGTGACCTCAGCTCTCTTTGTATGGCRTCCCCTCAAAGCCCTCCACCATATCATACCTCTCCTTTGGATGCTCTCTAGTAGCTCTGTACTTTTTTTACATTGTGACACCCAGAACTGCCCCCAGCACTGGTGAGGCTGCYCCAGCTCAGAGCAGAGCAGGACAACCCTCTCCCTTTCCTGGCTGGTGATGCTGTGCCTGATGCCCCCAGGACAGAGCTGGCSCTCCTGGCTGCCAGGGCACTGCTGGCTGAGGTTCAACTTGCCATTGACCAGGACCCCCAGGTCTGTGGCACAGCTTTGCAGCATCCCATTCTCCAGTCTGTCTGTACATCCAGGGTTGCCCCATCCCAGGTGCAGATTCGGGCACTCGTCTTTGTTAAACTTCCTGCTGCTGGTGATTGCCCAGGCCTCTGATTTATCAAGAGCTCTCTGCAGGGTTTCCTTGACTTCAAGAGAGTGAACAGCTTCTCCAGTCTGGTATTACTGGAGTACAGAAAGGTGAGTCATTACCCTTCAGTGATGTATCATRTGAACTGGAAGAGCAACTGCTGCTGTGGCATGAACCTAACTTTTAACCTGTTAAGTTACACCTAAATTAGTACTGCAACTAAATGGCTACCAGTGTGAGAGACAAGCCCCTCTGATGAAATGGTTACTATGAGGTACTTCTTGTGACATTTTGTTCTATTCTTTATGATTCATTTCTATAGGGTAAAAAAAAAAATCTCAACCACCCCCCAGTGTCTCAAAKACTTTTGAGAGAAGATGAATTTAGGCCAGAAATCTTTTTTTTGAACACGTTAGGATAACTGAGTTCAATAGACTCAAGGAAGGTATGGTATAAAACATGATGGCAAAACAGTCTTATGTAGAAGAAATACTTGAGAGAGAAGGATATAGAATATATATATTATTTCTGTTTTCAATTTCAATATTTAGAAACAAGACTGTTTTTCCTATTAACTCTTTTCACTATGGAAAGCTTGTTTTCACCTAATTTGAGCAGAAAGTAAATCACTGAAGATCAATTGCTACAGTTTGATATTCATTTTTTAACATTAGAAACATAGCTTACAAGGACAATTGTAACCTACTGGCACTCACAAAATGACAGCACAGAAAGCACTTGGATTTTAATCTTGAACTTCTGAAGTCATAGCTTCTACTAACATTGATGTTGCAAGATAGAGRACTTTGATACAACTTTCATTGGACAAAGCTGATGTTTACAGGCGTCACTTGTATTTAAACTGGTGGAGCTGTATTTACTTTCTAGCAATTCTTGTATGTGTGACCAAATTTTGATAGCARTGTACTTTTTTAAAATGATAGTTTAAATATTTTAAATATTAACATATGTGATAAACATGTTCATAAAAACATACTTGTTTTAAAACATGGTTGTGATTCAAAAAGAAGACTTTTTGAAAAGGTAGTTTAACTGTTTTTACTACAGTGCAGATATAAAAACTAGAAATGTCTTACAGCTATTTTACAGTAAGTTTGGCCAAAGCAATTTTTGAGAAGACCAGTGAAAATCACATTATTGCAGGTTCTATGAAAAATGAAACCACTGGATCTGCTTCATATTTTTTATACTTTCCACACAAAGAAAATATATAGTGATTTTTTTCCACTCTCCTCAAGCGAATAATAGTCACTGCTGTGAAAATGCCAACTGTTCTYTGCAAAAGTAATGACTTTTCACGTGGAGAAGAAGAGTGAAAATAAGTGATTCTTCCAGCAGGGCACTGGGAACGTTATGTTAAGTTCTATACAATTTTGTCCAGAAGTGAGTGTACTTAAAAAAGAAAATCCATTGAAATATTATACATTACGCAGATTTACATGTTCTTCTGAACAGAACCCAATAAATTGCTGWTATTAGCCTTATTTCTAAGTTTATGGTGTAATCATTAAAGATAATGACTGAAACACAATAATGAGGAGATCTGCAGTTCCTGCACTCTTGATTAAAATTATTTGCTGGTTTTAGTTGTTCTTGTAGTTATTTATTTGATTTTCTCCTCAAGCCCCWTCCCTGAAATACAGGTATAGGCTATCTTGGGATGATAGAGGAGTAATTTGTTGACTGCTTTTTCTTCTAGCTACTTCTGCAAGACTGGGGCTCTTCATTAAACAGACAATAAGAAAATAAAGGATAAMCCGCTGAGGTACTTTGCAAGAAGCTTTTCTTGTAGTTGCCACAGAGATRCTACACAAACATAAATGGGATTTTAAGTGAGAGGGTAGATGGTCT
Source organism: Alauda arvensis (assembly GCA_902810485.1). NCBI lineage: Eukaryota > Metazoa > Chordata > Aves > Passeriformes > Alaudidae > Alauda > Alauda arvensis. The sequence goes on from CADDXX010000139.1 coordinate 1,732,538, forward strand.
GTACGATTGCAGACAGGAAAAGAGGTTCATTGTAATACAGGTTAATTTTGACATGGTCATTTATAATGTAACTCTCCTAGTACAGAAGGCACTAAAACAAGTTGTAGACGTGACAAAAAAAATACCATCCATTTTGTAAATCAAAGCCAAGAATTAAATAAGATTTGGAAACTATCTTTAAAAAGCTTCAAAAGTGATTCACCTTGCAAAGAAAGGACTGTAGGAAATAATTTCCAATTCAAATAGTTTAGTCCTGCATTACAGGTACATGCTTTACACCAGAAGTTCTCAGCCCATGGTTCATGCAGAGACATGTTGTTTTGTCCAGCCTAATCKCCWTTGAAAATGAAAGGAAAAAAAGTAAAACAAACAAACAACAACAACCCCCTCTGCTCCAAACTTGGTTCACTTGTTAGTGTGTAAAAGCAATAGGACATAAGAGGAAACTGATTCCAGAATGCCAGGCTAGTGTAGAAATAATTTTATCATCAGCTTTTTTTTTTTTTCAGAGATATCTCAATTTCTCCATGTTCCTTTATTCATGAATTATTTTTCCCTGAGAGAACAGTGTGTTATGTTTAGCTGTCTCTTACTAGCAGAAAACTGTTAAAAACACCAAGTGTCAAAATCAGATAATACCAGAATTAATACTATCTTCTCTCTGTCTTCTTGCTTTCACTTTTCAGCCAGTGACTCAGAGTGCTGCCTTGATTAAATCTTACCTAGCAATGCTCTGTATTCCTTTTAAACTGTCTATAGTTCCCCTCAGAGCTATTTCCTTGCTGTCTTTACTTGGACATTGTTCAGAAACCACGGAGGTTGGAACTATTTGAGGCCAAGTCTTCCTTCTCCAAGCCCACATTCTTATTGATTAGTGTATGTAAAATGAATTTACGTCTACTGCAGCAAAACCTGCTGAGTGATCTGGATAAGACCTTTTAAAGAAGCAGGTCAGGGTCTTTTTTACCACATGTTTCTAGAATAAATATAAATTAAAAATCTAGATGTTCAAGTAGAATTAATTACAATTAAAACAATTTTTTTGTAATTACTGCAATTTTTGGGGTTATTTATTAGACCAAGACCACAAGTCTTCCAGCCACTTTGTCTCTTATAAAACTATCACAAAGTGCTGTCATTTTTATTAGCTTTTCTTCATATGATTGCAATATAAAAATATTCACCTTATAACACCTTAGTAAAATGTGTTCTTGATTTAAATATTTTTTTCATTTTTACCATACAGCTAGAGAATCTTATTTGTGATTTTACTTCCTGATATTCTTTGAGGAATGAAATCTTTCTGGAAGCTAAGAAAAAAACAGAGACATAGCCCTTCTATTAATAAAGATGGTTTAAATAATGACTTGATTATTCATTCGTTCAACAAACTGTAGAAAAATCCTTAATTGCAGCTGATCACCAAAGAGCTCTGTTTTAATTTTCCTGCATGTAAACTACAGAGTTAACCCATTCTTTTCTCCTGGGGAAACAAAACAAAACAAAATAAAAAAAAAAAAAACCAAAAACCAACAAACAAACAAAAAAAACCACATCTGCCTCAGTAGGATTCATCATATGCCTTCCTAAACTAGAGGCCTTTAATGATGCCTTATGTTTTAGTTTTCATGTTTTCCATATTCTGTGCTGCCTAGGGGTGCTGTTCTGAGCCTCATATTAGGTGTTAGTGAGCTCTCTTCAGAGTAGGTAGACAAAACAAATCCTTTCCCTGCTGAAGACAARGACAACTTTCAGGCCTAAAAGCATAAACAATGGTGGACTAAAGGAGGAAAACAAGAGGGATGAGACCTCACAACCCAAAGCTATAATTGGACAATTAAACCCCAATATGCAAATAGACCAAAACTTATARAAGTGTAAGACCTCGTGACCAGGGGTCTATTTTGTGACCATTCTGAGTCCACCTTGGGTGTTGCCCAGGCCAGTCTCATGTCCTGCCCAAGGTGTATCCTAGAGGCTTTTCAATAAATATCTACTTTATTCTCTAGCTCTGTCCAGTCTCTGTTTCAGGTCAGCCTTCTCAAGGCATCAATAAGATGTTGTCACACCACAGTTGTGCATTCCTTGGAATACTTAAGTCTAATGTAGAATAACTAAAGCAGAGACTTCATCTCTGGCACCCTGACCTGTGTCACCTCTTTCTGGGATGTATTTAGGACGATGAAGGAAGGTATTCAAAATATTTCTGGGGAAGATTTGTCCACAGACCTGGTGCAACAGCTGTGTTCTGTCTAAACCTTCTCCTCTTTTTTTCTTTTGCCTTTCTACATCAAAACACAAGATCCACAGGGCTACAATGCTAAATAGAAAGATTTTGCATGATGAGTTTTGGAGTGAATTAATCCCTAAATTCTTCCTCTCTTTTGCTTGAAAATAATCTTTATCGGAAAATGGTTGTACGTTAGTAAATGTGGAACTACCTGTCTTTCTTAGATAAATAATGCTTGAATGACAGACTGAGCATCAAGGAAACAGGTAACGGGTTAGAACTGAGCTAAAAGAGTAAATTTGTTCTAACATGGAACAAGYTGAACCTTGGAAGTCTAGACAGTCACTTAAATTTGACAGTATTGTGATCTTCCTTTTGCAGTAATAGCTGCAAAAAAATACCATGGTATGATTCCATATAATAATGCAATGTGTTCTCAAAAAGCTAAGTACATAATTAGAGAACATGCGTAGCATGCAGATGACCACTTATGGCATAGAGTGTTTAAAAATATGTTTCATAGGACTTACGTATTCGTGTTAGCTCCTGTTAATATGTGGTGTTATTCAGCATTAAAAAAAAATCTTATTCAAGGAGGATTTCAAATTTTGCMATCTCATGACTGAGGTAGGAAAAAAAAAAACAAACCAAAAAGAAGAAATATCAGTGTGTCTTGCTATAATTAAAGAAAGAATTGTCCTGACTCTTACTGGTGTCTATGTGTGCTTGATTTACAACAGGCCTGTACATTCCAGAGATAGCTTTTATATCTCATGGGCTATTTCAGCTAAGGTGGYAACTTTAAAAAAATAAATTTTTACTAGCTGAGGACAAGAATTGCTATCTCGTATTATTAGCAGACAGCTAAAAATGTAGAATATATACTATACAATTGAAAAAATTCAGAATGGATTCTCTTAAATGGCAGAATTCCAGAACTTCAGTGCAAATAAGGAAAAGATAATTGGTCAAATACCTCTGCAATTACAGGAAACATTTTCATTAGTTAATCTTTCATCTTCAATGATAGTTTGATAAAAGACATGCTTAATTAACAATATTAWATGTGTATRTATATKTATACATAAYGGCAAGAYRGTGTGATTGGATAATATTCACTGAAGGGAGAAATAGAAAGAAGCTGATAGTTTTATTAGGCTTACTAGAAAATCATCTAAGTAGAAAATTTTCCTAWGTAACTATCTTTTAAATTCAAGTAAATGACAATTGTAGGATTACTTTTGTTTTCCTTAAGTTTATTTTGAAATATTATATTCAGTTTTTTTATACATAAACTATTCTCTATCTTTTAGATGAAAAAGTATTAATGTARCAAAGATAAWTTCTTTCAAAGTYTTTYGTTATTCATTTTTCACCTGCACACAAATGAAATTCTAAGGTGATGAAGATAATTAAGTGGCTGGAGTGTCTGGCATAAGAGGAGAGGGTGAGAGAGATGGAACTGTGCAGCCTGATGAAAAGAGGGCTCGGGGTGGAATTGTCTCATCAGTGTCTTTAAATTCTTAGTGCGAGGAAGTGAAGAAGACATTTCAATAGTGCCCAGTGAAAGGACAAGAGAGTAAACACAAACATAAACACATGAAAATTTTTGTTGAACTCTTTCCTGTGAGAGTTGTCAAACACTAGGAGCATGTTTCCCAGAGAGGCTGCTGAGTCTCCATCCTTGTGATGTTCAAACCCAAAATGGACCTSCTCTAGTCAGCCCTTCTGAGCAGGGGTCTGGACGAGACGACCTCCAAAGACTTCTTCCAGCCTCAATTATTCTACATTTTAACTGTTCTACACRGTGGTACATACATATTTCTGTACACTTAACAGAAAGCCCATGCAGAAAACTCACAATCTAAATTGTATCTTTTCTGAGATGCTGAAATATGGCAAATTTTCCAGGTAGTGTTTGCACTTCAAGATGTATAAAATAAATTAATTTTCAACTATACATTATTGTTCAGGTTTCTAAAGGTTTCACTAAAAAAAATAGGCACTAGACTTGAACACACTCATTTTATACTGCATAGAAAGTCTACAGTCTCTACAATAATCCAATGTTTTATCATCTTCTTCAGAAATAATTTTTCYTTATGTCTAATCATAATTTCCCTTACTGCAACTTGTCTATTACCCTTCAGTCTTCAAATGTGTCCTTCCAGGAATAATCTGGCTCCTGATACATAACAAACTATCAACATTTTCAGCAACTAAGCAGCAGGGGAAATTCYAACTCGTGGCACATGTGCCCAACACAAGAGGTTAATGGTGGTGGCAGAATAWGTTATCAGCTAATAAGGTGATTATTAGAGCAATCTCTCAACCTGTYCCAACTGCCAAGCAATAAAGAACTTAATCCAAACTATACCTTTGGACAGTGGTATGTGAATGATGAATTATGAAATAAGATAAGATAACCCAAATCTCTTCCACAGGTTCTCAGATTTATTATGGTCAGTGAAAATGGTAAGATGTAAGAGTTTTAATGGAATGAACTCAAACAGTTATGAATGCCAGATGGACAAAAATTTAGGTTCAAGTGCTTAGCTTCATCTGATGATATGTGAGAAGAATAAATTACAGGACTTAAAATCTGAGACTGAATTTGCTGAAGTGAGAAATTTAACATAAATGGTTTGACTTGTGAGTTCATTATGCCTATTAGGTCCAAGAAGTCACAGGGATAGCTTTGTGTTGGAACATGACCATTTTCCTGCTATTTAGAAACTCTAGAATTTAATGAAAGGKATCTAAGGAAAGGAAAGGTGGGCATTCTAGAATAGATCAGTATTACACAGAAGAAGCAAATAAAAAAATCAGCTGAGTTTAGAGAATATATATACAGAACTGCATGCTGAGATAAGCATATCTCCATCAGCAAGAAGGTAWGCAGGCTTGTTTCCCAGCAAAGCCCCCCAGATTCCTACAGTTTTGTAGGACCAATATCACTGCAGCTTGCATGTTATGCACAAATATGAATGCATGGACATGCACACACACATACATTTGTACATGTGAGAGCACATTTCCAAGTACATGGCAGAGAAATAAAAGTGTTTGCTGCTCTTCCTACTACTTAACTTCCTCCATCTCTGTACAGACAGCATCTTGAGAGGCTTGGTGGAAAAATAATTCCTGTTTTCATCACYAGGTTTCACTCTTTTCCAATTCTCCATGGCCACTAAGTTCTGGAAAAATCAGTGGCAACCTGCTTTTCATTGCAAAGATGTAGTGGTGAGCTGGGAATTCTTTCCTTTCCAAAGCACAGACCCTCTAGAGGGAAAATGCTTATGCAGCATGCTGTGCAGGGGCAAGATGGTCTTCAGAACACTGAGAGCACTTGTGGAAATAATTTTGGTATTACTACCTAGATTTTAATCCTTTTATTTAAAGGAATTCTGGAACAGAAATAAAACAGGATTCAGATTCAGATCAGAAAGAAAGTTTCTCAATAGTGCCCCTCTGTTAGCTTCAGAAAAAAGGACTCTYGGACTTGTAGTGAAAGTCTTGTCAGCTGCTTACTACACCAATAACTTCTGAGGGTGCTAGGAGAAAGCATCATTTGAACATTCACCAGGAACAAACAGCAGCACTGAATCATGCAGCTCTGGCTTTCAGACAGAGCAATCAGGGCAGATCTCAAACTGTTTCTTCTGTTCCAGATAAAATCATAGAAACAYCAAGATCAGAAGAGACCTTTAAGATCACCAAAATCAATCTGATGAAACCTCCAGCTCAGAGAGCTTGGTATCCTGAGGACAAATGAGTTTGATATTGAAGAYTGAGGCAAAGAATCCAATAAGCACCTCTGCCTTTTCCCAATCCCCTGTTACTACCACTACCTTCTGCATTCAWCAAATCATGGTAACAGTCCTTGACCAAGCTTTTACTGCCAGTGTATTTATAGAAACTTTTTTTTATCTTTAACTGTAGTGTCCAAATCAAGTTCTAGTTGGGATTTGGCTTTTCTAATCTTCTCCCTACATGAGTTTATAGTCCCCCCAAGGCCCCTTAACATTAACATTTTTAGTCACTATGCCCAAGAAAGCCACTGACCACCACATCACCAACTCACCCTCTTTTATTCACAGTGAACAGGTCTAGCAGGGCACCTCCTCTGGTAGGCTCATTCACCAGTTTTGCCASGATGTTTTCTTCCACACCCTTCGGGAACCTCTTGGAATCCTTCCTSTCTATTGTGTTGTATTTCCAGCAGACACCTGGCTCATTTTGATTGTTATTTTGTCTTGCAGACATAATTCATACTGTACCACACATTCCTGTATGATTTTTTTTTTGTATTAAACTTTCTGAGATGATGCAGTATTTCAAACTCTGATTTTTCAAACTTCTATGGATTTGTAGTATTTTTTTTTTCAGCCCAAGTCTCATCCAATGTAAAATATCATACTCCATTAATTTCAGTTAAAACCTATTGATTTGCATCAGTGATCATCAAGCCAATAGCATTTACCTGAAATTTATTTTCATAATGCTTGTGTTGACAAAATCTGTGTATTAGCACCATAATAGCAAGTATATTGGAAAGCAAGATGTAGCACAGAAGATAAATATGACGTGAGACAGAATGAAGGTTAGTGGGCCTTTGTTGAAGAAAGCTGAAAWCTAGTRAGTRCAAAAAGTTAGCCTGAATAACWATTTCCCACACAGTTTRTTTCAAGAGACATAAATTAAAAYGAGAGAGAAGCWAACTTCCAACAGATGTTAGSAACRCTTTTTTCACTTAGCACATAATAARCATATGGAATGGCCTATCAGGCACTATTGCTGAGGCAAAACAAAAGGATTGTTCAAGAAACAATTGGATGCTGYTCTACAGAAGTTGAATACTTAACATGGATTAGCCCTGATGGTCTAATAGTCCTGATGGGTAAACCTCTCCAACTAAAAAATTTTATGCTCTTTTATTAATTCAAACGTAAATATCACTTCAATAGCATCTATCTGTTTTTTTCAGCTTGATGGGGGTACTATTTCCCTTCCCTTTTATTTTTTTCACTACAAAGAAAGAGCAACTACTGTTTTACACTTTCAACATAAGAAAAGCAACATCTGCAACATATAGTCTTCTTCTCTCCTGTACCTGACAGGTACAGAACCAAAAGAGATTTGAGATGGCAGCAACTGAGTTGCATTTTCATATGGTAAATATGTTCAGCTACTTGAAGAARGGCTAGCTGTCACAGAGAAAGTCACCCAAAGCAGCTTAAGTCAGAAATGATGTTTCTGAATACTGCCCTTCAAATTAAAAGATGGACTATCCCCTCATGCTTTCTATTTCTTTCTAAAACCCCCAAATCACCTGTTTTCATATCAGTTTCTGAGGAGCAAGCAAAGCAGCTTATCTGTGTGCTTCCAACTGCACCATATGGAGACTTTCAGGTTTCTCAGCTGAATTATTCATCATGTAGTGTTCCTGAAGTAGACTCAGGGTCCATTATTTCACTGATTTCTTTTTCCTGTCTTAATGTAGAATAGCACCAGATAATAACCTTTGTTTCAGTTTCGTTGAATGCTCTCTGTCAGAAACAAAAAAAMCCCCAAATATCTACCCAAATACATCATTACTACTTGATTATTTGAAAGATTTCCACTTCAAAAAGACCTCAAATTATGTTTTCCATAACTTCATGAGCTTGAAAAAACAACAAAAACATCACCATCCTCTCGCCTCACCACTGCTTTTCTGACTTCTCAGAAMAAGTGTTGAATTAAAAAGGAAAAAAGAAAAATAAAATTAAAAAAAACCCCAAAATGTCAGCACTGCCATAATTGAAAGCAGTATCAATTAATAGTCATTTGCAAAGTCATTGGCACAAGTATGTTGCTGTTGTAGAGAGACAGATATCCATTCAGGATAGGTAGATACTATACCTCATGATTTTTCTTGGGTTAGAGGTGGTTTCTGCATGGATTAAAGATGCAATAACAATTTGGAAATTATAAGTGTCCTGAACTACAAGAAATGTTTTGATCCTGAAAGCATGTGCAAATGGATAATGAAATKAACACAGAACARAAGAGCTGGCCAAACTCTTCTCACAACAAAAGGTTGGAAGAACAGAACAGAAAATTTCAGAAATTACATTTCAAGGTGAGCTCTTGGTTAAAAAGAACCCAGACCAGTCCTCCCTCTGCCCAGCATGGTCCAAATCATAAGTTATWCTTACTATCTCATTTGCAACTTGCTTGTACTCAGCAAAAAAAAAACACCTTAGCACAAACAAAGACCACATTTTCTCTCCCTAAAAGCATACAGTTTTCCCAAAAATGTCGAGTGTCTAATCAGAATCAAAATGATTTCTCTCATTTTGAAAAGGATATAATTTTATTCACAATTTATTTTTAAAGATATTTTAAAAKAAGTTCTAATACTGAATGTGCTCTTTGTAAAAGAGGCTTAGGTGGATTTTATTGACAGGTGAAATATCCACAGAGGATAGAGAACAGTACACATAATAATTTTGTCCTTGGACTCAAGCAGTAACAAYCTAGTTTTCATAATAGAAAAGTAGTAAAAAAATAGTGAAGTGCTTTTCTAATGAATATGTGCCATATTTTATTGCCTTGTATAATGAAGMAAATATGTTTTGGTATGAGCTCTTGTTCGCTTTTCAATTTTTCTTTCCCATTTCTATTTCCCCACTCTCAACAGTACTATTTCTAATGTATAATAATGAGAATATGGCTTTAAAATACTAAAGTAAAAGTGAAGACTTGAAATAGGTGTCAATTTCACTACCATTTTCACTTCCACCAGCTAAATAATAAAGAAATTAAAAAATCAAATAATATAAATCTTCAGTTATTTTTGTGGCATGAGAAGATTGSAAGCTGATTTTAAAAGACTTCCCCATGTTCTACTACTGCACACTAGGTATATGACAGAATGGTAGGCTAGGACTGATTAGATAATATTTCTCTTTCATATATTTGCCCATTACTTAAACAGCAGCATTTTCTGTGGCAGAACTGTACCCACCRTTTTCTTAGCCTCACTGGCTGAAAAGGAGGTCATAAAATTGTAGCTTGAATGTGGTCAGAAAGTAATATAAAACCCCCAAAATTTTCTTAGTGGAATTTTACAGCTTGTGAGTTTCTACTTTGAAGGTAAGGGCTGCTTTGCTGTGGATTTAGAAACTCTGGTGWTGGTTTGTGTTTGGATAATAACCCTGTCTCATAACCTTTAAATATTAACATCATGCCTTTGTAAGCATGTATTGGTAATGTAAAAATACTAGGAGAAGATGTCTATAATAGAAAAAATGTTTAATTTAACTCATACAAAGGGAAAAAGTCCTGCTCCAGTCTTTCATTCTTTTTAGAGAAACACTATTTACAAGAGCATGTGGTTACAGGGCAAGGCAGAATGGCTTTAAACTGAAAGAGATAGGTTTAGACTAGATATTAGGAAGAAATTCTTTGCTGTCAGGGTGCTGTCCAGTGCTGAGTCACCGGAGCAATTTGCCTAGAGAAGCTGAGGATGCTCCATCCCTGGAAATTTTTAAGACCAGGCTGGATGGGGCTCTGAGGAATATGATCTAGTGAAAGGTGATCCTGTCCAAGGCATACAGGTTGGAAAAAGATGAACTTCAAGATCCCTTGGAACCCAAGGCATACTATGATTCTTTAATTTTATAAGTCTGTGACAAAGAGATGAATAATTGTGCAACCTTTATAAAAAYAGAAACATAACCAAGCAAAATGATGTTTTTAAACTCTGTTCTACAGATTCCCTGTAAAAAGTATCATTGAGAAAACARTGTTCTTAGATATCCTTTTTAGTACTATGTGACAGACACTGTAAATAAAATTCAGAATTAACATCTCTGTGAACTCTGCTGGAAAGTGATAGAAGAACTTGTTTACYGTAATCAATGACCTTAAGAACATCTGTTAAGGCAAGACAGGTAAAGAAATGTTATTTGATGAGGAAGAAAGAACAGGAAAGGGAGGAAATTTCTGTGGGTATAGATGTCAAAAACCAGGTCAGAGTCCTGATTTCCATTGTATTGTTCTAAGTATGCCAGAGCCTTTGAACAAAAGGTCATTTAACAAAACACTCAGCATTTTGTACTACAGAAAACTACTTGGTCCATATCCTCCTAGTTTCAGCTTCTGCTTTGGGARCTAACATCTCCCTTGTTGGAAAACCCATGCCAGCATACCCCTTAACAAATGTTATTGTGCTTGCTTTTTCACTTTTGACAATGTTTTGAGATAAATATTGATGTTAGCTGCCAGTGAAGAAAAATACATTTCTTCTGGGGGTTGTAAAAAATAAATTTTTGAGTTCCAAAATATACATTGACCTTTGTGAAATTCTCTACATCTGTGCTAATGTAAATTATTTGCTTACTTTTCTAAGTATCTGGGGTATGAGCACTGTTCAGCAATACTGTGATGAACACAACAAAGATACCTTAGTTCAAGCCCTTCTGCATAATAAAAAAGTCTTAGAAAATACATTCATTTTTAATTGTTTCATTTTTGAGATAGTGTCTGCCCAAGGCAAGAGAGAATTGAGTATGTATTTCTCTGGTGTGTAAAAACATTTATTCAAAATATATGCAAATTAACYAAACATTCTCATAAACAGCAGTGCTGAGCTGATAGTTAATGACAGTAAAAGCTGATAACTTAATGGTGAAAAAAAACCCTACCATGACTAATTAATAGGCTTTAAAACTTTCAGGAGAACTAGATGTCTCACAAAAAATTCYTAACTCTTACAAAATCATTTATTTGGCTTCAGAAGTGTTATGTTTTATTTCCTGAGGCAGGAAGGAGTCCTGACAAAAAGGACACACAACAGGTCACGGCAGTTACCTAATGCATTCTATCTCTTGTACACAAGTTCCTGACCCAATAACAGATCAGCATCTCCTAGGRAAATTGGTTAGGCTGAATATGCAGATGCAACATGGAAGAGCAAGATTATTATTAAAGCAGGAATCAAATAGATGGGAAAATCATATGAATGTAGTTTGATGACATGGTGAGTTGACCTTGGCTGGACACCAGACAGCCACAGAAGTGCTCTATCACTCCCATCTTCAACAGGATGGGGTGGGGAGAAAATAAGATGGAAACAGCATGTGGGTCAAGATAAAGGCACTTTCATGAAGCAAAAGTAAAGGTCCTGCAGAACAGCAAAGAAAAGCAAAAGATCTTGTTTTCTTTCTTCACCTACTTAGCYGCTGGTGAGGTCCGGCCACATCCTGGGATGCTGTGTTTCAGTCCATGTAGCAGTTGCTCCTAAAGACAAATGTCCTAAATAATTAATGCCAGTCCTAGTTCCTCCTTCTTCCACTCAGCTTTTGYTGCTGAGCAGATGCCATATGGTGTGGAATGTCCCTTTGATCAACTTAAGTCAGCTGTCCTGGCCCTGTCCCCTTCTAAGATGTTGCCCATCCCCAGCCTGCAGGTGTGCATATGTGTAATRTTGGAGAGTGAGTGCTGATGATGTTCCAGCACTGCTTTGATAGTAGCCAAAAAATATTGGTGTCTTATGAACATCCTTCCAGCTACTAGTACAAAGCACACCACTGCWGGGGCTGCTGTGGGGAAAATTAATTCCATCTCAGCCAGACCCAATATGGATACACAAACGTGTTTAGTGAGAGAAAAGAGATAGGAGAGCAGAGGTCCTTCAGAAAGGAGAATCCATAGTYAGGGGTGTTAGAGTCTCTTTTGAGGGGGGAGCACATGTCTTTCAACAGAGCTTTTTCTATAAAATAGAAAAATTATTGTGGAAAATTATCTAAGGTGTTTAAGTCTGCAGTCACTATTATCTTCCTCCTCTTTGCTGGGGGAAAGTCCAGGGGRTACTTGTTATTTACCTGCTTTCTTAGTTAGATGAATGAAATAATGTTGTGTGTGATCTTCAAATCTTAAAAAAAAGCAGAGATCTCACTGCTGTCAAATCACACTAAAGTGTTTACTTAGCAGAGCCAACAGGCTGTCCAAATGGGCTCAAAATTAACAGGCTTGGAGAAACACTAAAAGATAAAGTGCTACCAGAAAGAAACAGTTGAGTGGAAAGTGGTAGTTTTATACAGGAATGTTGCAGGAGTAAATGGGGTCTAAAGAAAAATAACAAACAAAATATCAGTGCAGCTTCCCAACAGCCTACACTTTCCCTTTGCTCCTATATGAGCACAGCAGGGAACAGAACGCTCCAAAAATGCTGAGAGCTGAAATAGCTTCTGTTCAATCAATTCATACAGGTCTTACCTCTTATTTTAATTTAGTGGAGGTGAGTGAGCTGAAGAGATTTTAACACACTGAATGATAATTAGCAAGGGATGATTCTCAAWAGGTTTGGAGTTTCATTACTTGGAACTTATCAGACCCTGTTTAGTYGTGGCATCTCAACTAAAAGACCGAGGAGAACAAGTTTCTGCAAAGATTTCTTCTGCTTCCTGGTTCACCTAGATTGAAAATATCACAAAACCCCTACTTTTCTTACTTTAGTTGAAACACTGCAAGGAAGATTATTGATAGTAGTCATTAAATGGGACAGGTGTTTTTTCTGGCTGTTGTAACAGCTGGCAGCATAATTCAATCCGATTAATATGTAAGGATTCACATATGGGTAGATATTTTATGGATGGCTGGAACAAGTGACAACATTTAACAAATTACCTAAAATAGGTCTCAGGGTGTTTCTGTTTCTAGCCCTGAAAAAGCTGAGGGTTCTACAAGCCTATCTTTGTTTGGAGATTGTCTTTTGTGYGTGTTCATGTTTGCTGTATTTCTTTAAAAGCAAGTGGTACTTTTGAATTTTGTGATTCTTTTATATCAGTATCAAAAAAAGCATCTTTTTTTTTTTTTTGAATTAAAAATATTCTCAAAGTTTGAAACTGTCAAAAACCATGGCAAAACAAAGAAACCAGTAACAGCATCCTATCTGCAAAGACCAAATATTTATTTTAGAGTATAATCAAAATTACTTTTTAGAAACTCATAGAATGTAAATTTGTAATATTAGAAAGACCAATCAAAATATTTATGAAAGCAAAGTGTGGAATCTCTTGAATGAGAAGCATGAAAGGTATTTCAGTGAGAGAGAATGGAGGAACAACCAAAGCCAGTATATTTTATCTGTCATGTGTTTTTCTGAAAAAAAAAACCAAAAAACCCAGAACTAGAAAGCTCCCTACAGAGGATATTTTTAAATGTGTGAAACTTAYTATAGCACACCTACTTTTGTTGTAATGTCAATAAAACATCACACTAATATCTATTCCATGTCACAGTGATCTCTCTCTGAGTGCTCAGCCATGAAACAGGAAATCAGCGTATTTTCCTTTGCCTTGGCTTTCCACACATAAGCATTGTTTTAACCTTTAAAACTTCTGCACTCCTGAGGTCTGAGGTTTGCAGATTTTTAAGCCTTTCCTCCAGGATACTATAAACACACTTGGAAAAGTGACATGTACTRCATGTGGGGAAGCATAAGTTATACCTTACACCCCTGAGAGTGGAAAGCAGCTGTAGGCAAATATTTATATGCACCTGAGCAGCTTCTCATTTAAGGACCTCTCCAAGTGAAGTGTGAGGCTTGGCTAAGCACTCTCAACTCAAATCCACCTTTTTTTTTACTTTTGACTGGATTTACTTCTCTAGCTGCAGAATAAACTGTTTGGTTATAAATGTAAACCATTAACTATGGCACTTAGCACAAGGAGGATTGCACTCATATAACAATATAAAAGAGAAACTACTGCACCTCTCCTATGTGGCATCTCCATGAGCCATTAAGAACAGAGAGGAATTCTGAATTTAACCTCAGGGACACAGAGATTGCTTGATTTGTGTCTGAACCTTCACTGCCTCTGAACTCTTATTGGTTTATGCCATGTAGTATCAAAATAAATAGACTTTGTTCTGCCGTAAAATATTTTGAACTTAGCCTGTACTAAAAAACAAAACAAAACAAAACTATTTCAAATTCAGGCAAGCTGTAACCTGAAACAAATGAAAGCTGTATATTTACCCTTACTTAGTCAGTTCAGTGTTTTCTGAGTGCCATCTCCCCAGTTTATTAATTTAATTTCTTATAATATAGGTTTTGATTAATCCTCCCCAGGCAGCATTGTCTAAGTCTGTTAATGTAAGTCTTTATTTTGTGAACATAAATTGTAAAAAATCAACATAAAAAAGAAAATCTGAATTTCACAGAACTTTTTGCATGGCAGATGAGGTGTTTCATCACAAAGATCATATATAGGTGCTGGAGTGGCAGACTTCTTATTAATGACCCAAACAGAAAAAATATATCACATAAACCTGGAGCAGCAAAAATTGGGAAAAAAAAAATTTGCCTTGAAAGACTAGAACATTTCATTACATTCACTATGGAATTTCCTCCTTTTAAATTTTTTTTAGAGAAAATGTAGCTAAATTAATTTAAAATTAAGAACATCCAYTAATCATTTTTTACTTCAACAAGCATAGAAAAAAAAAAGTACCAGTAATTMAAAAATATTTTGCCTGACCAGTTTCTCAATTTGTTGCATAATAAACATGCAGTCAAAAATGTCAGTTCTTCCTGAAAATACTTTGTTGYTAAGATTGCTTTACACTGACAGATGTGCCAAGACTAAACTGAAAGGCAGAACATTGAATTTTGCACAGTATAACTCCAGATTCCTTATTGTTTACCCTGTCTCCCAGGTACAGCTGAGGCTTCTGTGAGAAATCCTGGGTCTGCTCACAAATGATTCAGTTAYTTACAAACTTGTCATATGAACAAGTGCTCCAATTACATCTACAAGCTTAATTTCCAATTTCAGACTGACATATCCAATGTTTATAATTATCTTATAACTTAAGAATAAAACTACATTCTGGAGCATAATGAAAAAAAATTATAACAGAGATATCCTCTTAATAAGATGAAAGATTTTATGAGTTCAGAGAAGAGTAAAACATTCCTCCCTTTTGGGTCACATTAAAAAAAGTTTACTACAATGCTTTTGCAGTTGATAGTATTTTTCTTTATTTCTTGTAAGCTCATCAAAACAAGAGGGATTATTTATTAGTTATAACAGCCAGCCAAATTAAAATAATTTTCAAAAACCTTTATTTTAAATATAGTAGGAAATTCCTAATAATTAAAATTATTTTTAAGTTCACTAAAATTTCCCTCTTATAGAAATGTTATTTTAAGATGATGATGATGTTGATGATGATGATTTTTATTACAAGAAGTAATAATGGAAGCAAAAAACCCTTTTCATTTAAAAAAATCATTAAATATCTCTGCTTACCTGTGCATTTATTATTAGACAGGAATTGATTAGTCTGTGTTACCAATAGCTTAGTAGAAGAGTTTTAATAATACATTAATTAAAATGCAGACCAAGACTGTGTAAATGGCCAGGTTGAACAATTCAGTTTGCTGACCTTGGTAAACTGTCCACAGATTTATCACATTAAAGATAAAATAACATAAACATATTGACTAAAATTACTAGAACTCTGAGTCCTATTTACTGCAGCAATAACTCTGATTTTGTGTTGTAGATGGTCTGTTACCATCATAGATGACTGAGGTTGCAGGTTRAAAAAACTGAATAAAAAACTCAATATTCACWGAGATGAATATCTCATATTTTYTCTTCTCTGAAGTATTTCATAAAGCCCCATGGAACTACTACATAATATGTAAATCAGATTAATATAGGATCACAGTCTCCATGACTGTCAGTACAGCAGTTCCCTGCAGTATTAAAGTCCACAAAACCTGATTTTTAATATGTCATGAGCAATGAAGAAAATACAGGTTGCATGCAAAAATAGCTACACCTTTTGGAAGGACAACCAACCAGATGCTTTCCTTTCTAGGTTGGCAACCTTGGGGATGCAAAAAAAAAAGGGGAGGTGTTAGTCCTGGGACTTTACACCTAGTAATAAATGCTGCTCTTACTGGTACATATAAGGCTTTGAAAAAGTTTTTGCCATTGAAAAGCCATGGTTAAATACCAGTTTAAGTAAGTTTTGCCTTGTACATTCTCATTTAAAGACCAAACTGCCTGCGGTGGGAGAGGGTTTGTATTACAATTATTTTGTTTGATAATACTCATACAAGAGCAGAATTTTATAACTTGTCTCATTGAGTGGCACTGTTAGAAAAGGTTTTACCTTTTTTTTCTATTGGGTTTAATCCCTTTACAGTGTACCAATTTATCTATGCTCCTCTGGGGCACAGACAGGGTATGTCAGGCAGCTCATGGGGTTCCTCCATGAATGCAAGATCAGGGGCAGAAATCACCTATTTCCTTTTTGCAAGTCTACCTGCTAAGCAGAAGTGTGATTTGCACAGTATCTGCRCTACATTTTTCTTTATATGCGGTACAGAAATTTGTCACAGGGTTTGTTTCCACTGGAAGAAAATCATAACCAAGTTTTTGTGAAGAATGGAGGTGTGAGACCTTGCCCAGAGAGATTAGAGCTGCCACTAAAAGAGCAAGTGGTCCATGTTTTAACACATGCCAAAACTCAAAGGTGAAGTATACTAGTAAAGCTGTCAGCATGCCCTTGTCTCCCCTGGCTTTAGATTTTCTGGCTGTTTGAAGAAAACAATCACAAATTAGAGACAGATTTCYAGGGATTATTGGAGAAATTTTCTAATCTTCTGAGATATGAGAAATAATGATTTTGATRGAAGTTTTGTGAAAAAGAACTACAAGTTATTTACCTCAAAGGCATTGGCATGCTTTCAAAATCAAATCAACACAGCACAGGAAGAAACGTATTAGAAGTCAGCTGACATGATTTTGAAAACTTTGAAGAACCTAATTTTAGTAGATGTTGTACTGAACCTTTTGTGTTCCTCAAATGAAAATTACTGCTTTAGCAAAGCCAACATTAGTCCTTATTAGTAAGGATTCGTTTCCTTAGTTAATGCTGCCAAGGTGAATAAAGGTAGCAGAATCAGTGTCTGCTGATTGAAATATCATCTTTTTCATTTTAATACAATTTTTATTCATCAACACAAGATTAATAGAGAARACTGTGCTGATTACAACTTCTGTTCTATTTATGCATACATGTATAAACACCATCATTAGTGCAACTTAGGTTTTTGGTTTTTTTGTGGTTAAAGGTATTTATGGCCTGGAGCAACTGAAGGAATCTRTTGTGTAAATTCCATGTTGTGAAAATTATTATGTTTTTTCATGGAACTAATTGGTGATCAGAGCCTGGGGCTTTGTTGTTTGATTTATATATATATTTTTAAATATGAAATTCATTAGAAGAAAAAGCAATTTCTGCTGATTCTGTTACACATTTAACAAGTTGTGCTGATTGTAAGAGGGATTGAAATCTAACCAATGTGACTATTCAGCACACAAAAAACAGCAGATGAAGGGAGTTCTATGAATCAAAATGAAATAGCTATGCACCTTTAGAGGACTTCAGAATTTTCTGGTAAATCCATTGTCATTATGTCAGACTAGCTGACAATAACAATTTCTGTCACAAAGTTTATTTCTGTATTGAGAACCTGCCTTCATTGGGGATCCCAYAGSAYAGGGAGAAGTGAGGAGAATATGACATTTTGGGCACAGATTGCTCTGTGAGCTATGGCACTGAATGCAAGCACCAGGGGAATGGGTGGASACTTCCAGTCTACTGAACACCACCTACTCTGTATCCACAGGGGTCATGTGCTCCCCCCGTTAAGGCTGTCTTTGTCATCTTCTCAAAGCAATTGAACTTTGTTGACCCAACTCTTCAGAGAGGCTCTCTGCAGGTATAGTAGCATAACTGCCCTTTTAGGATTACAYAAAGACATGACAATTCTGCATGTATTTGTTTGCAATTTTTAGTGGAAATGTTATCAGCTAGGGCAAAGGATGAAGACATTTCACTTTTTTCCTTAATTTGAGACTTTCAGTTGACCTTGAAAAGTTGTAGCTTCTCTTCTGTGTATTGGGAATAACACTGAGTTCCTRGGATAAGATGGTAATGTCAGAAATTACAGCCTCATAAAACCCTTAATTCTCATCATAAAAATAATATATAAAGTAGAGAACTATGAGGGTGCCTTACATATTGCACTGTCAGGTTTAGGAGCACTACAATAAAATTTACAATGCCTTTTTATTTGATAGTCAGTGAGAAAGAAAGAAAATCTAGCTTAAAAATTGCCATGCTATAAACAAGTGAGCTTTTCTAAGAGTGGAGGAAGGGAAGCAGGGAGCTCGAAATGCTGGGCTTTGGGGCTTTTACTACAGCTTTAAAACAATGTTGCTAAGAATCCCAGATGTTCACTCCAGGTGAAGTTTTAAATACRCAAGAGGCTAAAATGTTGAGTTTGCTCATTATGAGCCCAAAGCTTTTGTTACAGTACTTGAGGATACAGATAGCACAAATAACTTTAGGACCTTCTGAGGACACAATCAGAGAGCACCTAAAGAGCTGTTTTGGGCAGGAGGCAACAGATTAAATCCCAAGTGTGTTATGGMCTCAGGGAGTTTTCCGACTGATAATAATGAAGGCAAGGTTTTATTCAGTTTCTCTAGGAAACTTTCGTCACCTGTTTTCTGAGCAGTAGTGATTGTCTTTGTTACCACTTTCCATTCTGACTATGATTTCTTTTCAGGGCTAAAGTCTAGCATGCCTCTCTGTATTCAACATACAGAAGCTRTTAGTTTGTTGCAACTCCCACCTGTAGGAACTAGCTTTCTATCTTGAAAGAGAAAAGGTCATATTTCTTCTTCCAAATAGTGTTTCAAATGATGGTTGCTGTAAAATGACAAATATGTCATATTTGACATAACAAGCAAGTCTAAATACATCAATTTTTCAACTTGGAGACCAGAATATAACAGATTTCAGCATAAGTATTTTCTTAAAAGAAATATCACTAAAGAATTTTAGTGTGCAAGAGGATGTATAAAAAAATATGGACAGAAGTACAGTAAGTAGTATATGGAGAGATATAGAAACCAAACATACATACAAACATTCAAGGTCAATAATAGGGAACATACAAAGAAGTGTTTTAAGAATTATTGAGAAAAATTTTTCTTTCCAGTTTAGTCACTCATCTTCAGCTATTTTGCCTAGGAGGGACAGGCTTAGTCATGTCACACTTTGCACWGCATGCTGGCCACCAGAAACTCCAGAAGGGTTGGTCATCTTGCAGAAGCACTTTTCATTGTGACCTAGTTAGTAGTAGGCTTTTTTCTGTGACTTTGTTATGGAATTCAGAGACTAGAAGAATATATATGAGGAATAGGGACCACATGCCATCTTCAGAATGGAGACTCTGAAGTGCTGTATTACCTGAGTGATTTTGAAAGTTGTCATTCATATTTGTTTWCTTGCAAAACTGTGGCTTGTAGAAATAGCTCTATTTCTTCCTCAGAGATTCACAGTATTCTGGTAAATATTTTCATACATGGTTAGACTTTCATACATCATTATGTGGGCAAAAAGTAAGTCTATCAAAAWTTTAAAATAACCAGTTGTTGTTCTGGAAGGCAGCAGATGCTGAATATTTCACAGATGCCTTCCTCCCATTTGTTTGGTTTCATCACTTATATGGCGATATCTGAAACACATTTTCTAAGCCATGGCAGTGCACTTGATCAGCACTCTGGTGGCAGATAAGTTTCAGTGTAATTGTGCTCAACAGGTGTGAAAGGGCAGAATGGGGCTTTCATTGGAGTGTTTTGTGGATGTCTGTTAATGGCATTTCTGCTTCTCGCAACACTTGCTCAGGAATCTCACACACTTGTCATCTCTACAAGGTGTGGTAAGGGTTGGGAGATCTACTGCCTGAAGAAGTACTGCCCTCTTTCATGGGCACAGCCTAACAGATAGTTCACCTGTGTTCACATTGATTTGCTCCCAAAGCTAACAGGCAGCTATCAAACTATGGTGGATTATACATCCTCTTTCTTCACTCATGCCTATCATGTATGTTTTATTTTTAAAGAAGAAGGTACTAATTACTTGAGTTTGTATTTATTACACTAAAAAGGATAATTTGACACTTTTTTGTAAGGACTAGAATTTCAATAATTTCATTTTACCTCTATTAGGTTAAAAATGGCTTATAGAAGGGATTTAATCCAGAAGTTCTGCCTATCCCTGTTACTAGTATGCTATTTGGTTAAAGTTCTTAAGCTTTWAGAGTAATTGAAATGGTGGGTTGAATTGTTAGAAAGAATGAACTACTGATAGTTTTAGAAAGTAAATTGACTCATCCATTTCAGTGGATGAGTCTTCTAAATTTCCTCTAAGATTTGTATGCAGTGTCATTTTTAGAGAGAGTTCTTAGCACTGTCAGCCTCCTGGATCTAATCAGAATATTATTTTGAATGCAACATGTAAAAAAAAAAAAGAAAAAAAACAAAAAACAAGCCCAGACATAATTTTAGGTGGCAGCATTCTTCCATAGAGTTGTTTTTCTTTAACAGGTGTGCAATTTTACTGTGTAAGTATCAGAGTCATGCAGCATGTTAGGAAAGAGTATTTAATATCAGTCTTGAGGAAGATATTAAAGCCTACTGATTTTCTTTGGTCAAGCACGGTACTAACAGTAACATCTGAAAATCCAAGATATGTATATTAATATATAAGCCTGTCAATGGAAAGGCAATCTCAAAGAAAAAATCCCTAAATATTGTTAAACATTCAGATGCAGCTAATAAAATCACTTAAATGTTGAGATATCAGTGTATAGAACTATAGCCATTGTTTCATAAAAAAAAAAAGAATTCAAAAAATACTGAAAGAAAATAAAACATAAACTTAAAAATTCCAGCTAAAACAAGAGRGACTGCAGTTAGCAACAACTACTGTAAAATAGCTACTTCAAAGAGGTAGCTACTTGATTTAAGCAAACTTAAMAGCCCACCCTGCAAAAAGCATGCTCAGAAAATGTATATTAGTCAKAGTAACTTCCTGTGAAAAGGTCAGATAATTAGGGATCATGAAATGTASAGACTACATTTTTTTACTACTTTTATGTTAGATGTTATGTTAGCTTGCTTTGTCAGCTAGAGAAGAATAATAGCTTTTTTCTTCAAGTTAATTGACAGGGAAAGGAATAGAAAGACAGCTTGACATTGAATGAATACTTATACTTCTTTAGTCCTGTTTAAATATTTTGTTAATACTCTTATTGAATGGTAAGGTTRTTCTTCAAGGCAAGAAAATAAAAACACTCTCTGTATTTTATATGAAATGCCTTTTTACTTGTAAATATCTAGTTTGAACATTTGTAATACTAAAAAATTCCCTCTGTCTTTCAAATATGACCTTGGGCTATGCCTGTGATAGATCCACACTGAAATATATGGGCTGAGTACAAAGAGGAGTAACTGCTCCAGGGTGAAGACCCTCTTACAGCATCTGAGCTCTGTCCCATTCACATGATTTCTTCCTCATGAGGCCTGYRATGAACACAGATAAACCACAAAGCATTTCCAGTCTCTTTACTTTGCCATAAAACAAGGCTTATTTCTCTTCTTTGGCCATCCATGTGAATTTCACACTGCTAGGATCATWATCAGAGAGTATCCCTGTTAGCTCTGCCCCTTTGAACTCCTCTTTAGAACTCAATTCAAACTAAGAGAGCAGCAAAAAAAAATTTCCAATCATCCTAGATGACAACATCCTGCCAGATGAGGAAGTTTGATCTAAAATGGAACATACTATCTTACTGGAAAGAAAGCATAGGCAATGAATTATTCAGGGTTTCTAGTCAACAACCTTTTATATTGTGTTCTATCCCAGGATAAATGGTTCAGACTCAAGTACCATATTTGTCAACAGTAAACTAAACCTGCTGTCCAAATCCCACGCTGACAGTGTTAAACTGCTTGTATATTGTTATGGCTGTCATTTAAGGCAGCTGAAGCACAATTCAGAGCAGGGCTGTCTCCGTGTTCCTAACTCATCCCCTTGTGTTCTCACTTTTCATGAACTCAGAAAACTGGCAATGCCAGAAGAATTACTGGAGCTGAAACGACACCTGGGCACAGGGGATTCCATTGAGAACAAGAGTACCAGTGATCCTGCATGAACTCTTGGTTTCTTTTATTTGTACATCATTTAAAACATTACTGCAGTCTTTTATTTCAATGAGATTATTTTAGAAATGTAAATCCCTTGGCCAGGGATTGYAGATTGTAAAGAGATGAATCTATTTCCCTGATGTGATGCTTTAGATGAGTCCATTAGACTTGAACTAGCAGGAAATTAGCTCAGTATTATTGCYACATATACTGATTTTGTGCTTTTCTCTTATTTCTTCAGTGTTGAATTGAGTATTTACAAAACAAACAAACAACAAAAAATCCTAATAAGATAATATCAAAACAAATGACCTTGACAATTCTCTTCCCCAAACATCTTTTAAATACATAAGAGAGTATTTAGAGGTAGATTTKGGGCACTTTAGTAATGGGGAAATGGGTGCTGTTCCACTATGTTAAATAAGGACTGACTTAGAGCAGATCAAATTGGGACCTTTGATTCAGACTTACAATCCAAAAAACATTGACCATTTCAAGTGTGCTACCAAATCTGYCAAGTCTTGAAATCAGAAATGTTTTTGGGGTCAACTAGGCCAAATTTTTCTTCTAATTGTTAAAAAAATTGTGCCTCAGACAGATGTAAAATAAGTTCAAAGTGCTTGGCCTCTTATAAAAAAAAAATGATCTTATCACATTGTTGGTGCCTGCATTTGGCAGTGTTYAAATTTCTATTCCTCTTTTGAAATGCTCTTCTCTATGAATTCATTCATTCAGATCAAGCACTCTGCTTCATATCTAAATAGATGTTTTCTGTTTGTCTTAGGCTATTTTTATTTTAAAAATATTTATAGATGGATGTACTTTTGGAGCTGAGTTATGGCACCAATCAGTTTTTAGCAGATTTTCTCATCTCAGACACTTAGGTTTTTACTGGTGTAAAGAAACCCAGCACCTATTGAAACAGAATCCAAATTTATTATCTTACCATATTGTGGCATCAGTCATACGTCAATTTCTGTGGTGTGAATTATTAGAGCTGGAGAGAACTCTGATCTTTTTCTTGCGTGATGGAATCCCACATGCCTTAATCATTTCCACAAGGTGCTCATTATACTGTCAGTGATTCTTCATAATGGCTATGTTTCTGCTTCCTTTTCTCAGAAGTGTTTCTATTCTGTAGATGACTTTGCATTTTGAGAACTTATGTTTGACTTTTGGAAACACCTGTTTATAGATGTTGAAATTAATCTCAGTTTTACTGATACAAATTTCACATCACTCTTCTGAAACACCCCATACAATATTATCATGAAAAGATCCATAAATAATAAAATGCTCAGATGCATTTTWATCTTGAGAATACAATGTGAAATTAATCTGTTTGAAATGCAAAAAATATCCATGAGTGTCTATTTAAAAATAATGAAATCAGATTTCCAATAATTAGAATGTGAATAYTAGGAAATGCCAGAGTTGACTCTGATTTATCCCTATGTACTATGTGTTGCTCTAATTATAGCAGGATTGTACTTGATAAAAATATTTTATAAATATCAGCCAGTCTTCCATGTGCTGGTACCCCATGTCAACAAACACAGAGGCAGCAGATACAGACCAGATGGCCTAACTAGGAATGTGTTGTTTACATGAATTTGTGCGGTTTCATTGTGTGTTGTGAACGTGTAAACCTGGTCCACATTCCTACAAGTGACAGTTATCCATTTTTGTCTAATTTTCAGTAGCTTGTTTGCACTGTTAGTAGCAGTTTCAGTTTTGAGACTGTTATTAACATGATCGGTTCCCTCGTTGCATGAATACAAATTAGTTTCATTTTGCAAACTTTTCTYCAAACTTGAAAAAGTAGCTTTGCTAATCAAAGCAAATATCTTTTCTTTATATATACTACAAGCTCAACATTAAACTAAGTCACAATCTAGATGACAGAATGGTTTCCTGGTTTAGTTCTTGTCATAGAATCATAATYACAGAAATGTTGAGGCTGGAAGGCACTTCTGGAGAATGTTTAGCCCAATGGTGCTGCTCAGGCAGGGTCAGCTGRAGTAGTTTGTCCAGTCCTGTGTCCAGCTGAGTTTTGAATATCCATGGATGGAAACTCCACAAAATKAATGATAACCTGTTCTAGAGTTTGACCACTCCCAAAGTGAAAGAGCTGTTTCTTGTATTTAAGTGATTTTTTTTTATTGTATGCAAATTGTGCATAAAAGACATTTGTCTTTTCAATGCACAACATGCAGGAGTCTGAATCCTTCTTATTAATTTTCTCYCATCAGTTACTTATACTTTGTATAGTTTATATGAATACATTGGTAAGATTCCCCTGAGCCTTCTCCTGTCTAGGATGAGCAGCCCCGATTCTCTCAGACTCTCATATGATTGATGCTCCAAGGTCTTGATCTTCTTTCTGGCCCATTTTTTTTTGGATTTGCTCCAGTATTTTCACGTCTGGCTCTTGTACTGGGGAGGCAAGAAACTAGACCCAACACTCCAGATACTTCTCACTCACTCAGCTCTCACTCACTCAGAGTAGAGGGGAAGGATGACTTCAACTTGCTGGCAAAGCTTTTTCTAATGCAGCTTAGTATACTGTTGKTCATCTTTTCTGCAAGACACATTGCTCACAGTCGACTTGTAGTCCACCAGGACAGCAGACCCTTTTCTATTAAGCTGTCTTCCAGGCAGCCACATGCAGTCCAAGCATCCAACCTGTGTTTATTTTTTCTCAGTCTATAATCACCAGGACTTGGGAATGAGAGGTTCACTCCTTTTGTAGAAGGCCTCTTCTTCTTCTTCTGGATCAGATAGCCAGTAGAAGCACATTGCAACATCMCCTTGTTGTTTCTGTTTATTTTGATCCATAACTCTTTCAACTAGCTCCATTCATGTCTAGACCCACAATGTGCTAAGATTCAGAGGGATAAAATTTTCATTAATGACTTCTTTCTTTCCTGCACAACTTCAGTCTGTAAACACTTCTTCCATTAAATTGGATGGGAGTAGGACAAGCTCTTCTTTAGTTGCTGGGTCATTAATGAGAAAAGGAAAGAACCTTTCAAACTGTAAAGCCTCTTAGTAGTCATCAGTCAGATTAGGGGCTTCTCACCTGTCARCAGTGGTATWGTATCTTCTGTTTGGGGTACATTAAAATTTGGAAGAGAAGTGATTGTTTTATCTGTGTCTTAGTGAGACACAATGCAGCAACAGATCCTGTTGATTATTTGTGCTTCTTGTCTTTGTTCCTATTTTATMATTTAAATCAAGTTATTTCCTCTGCCAGCAATTTGTGAGCATTAATTAATTGGCATGAGATTGGTTTTATGTGACCTGTAAGATATTTTATGAGTRACTTGTTTGCACTTTGTGCATCCAATTACAATATGTAGATTTTAGGTAACCATAATTAGCATTATATACTAATGATAAGATTGCAAGTTAAAGGAAATACACAACTGCATTCTACAACTACATGATTAATTAGATATTTTAAAATAAAGTTCAATTTGTGTTTTGGCAAAACAGGACCCAGTRTAATATCTTCATGTCAAGGGAATACTCTTTATTAGTAATTAACAAAAATTAAATGTGCTTCTCTTGCAGGCTTCAAAATAAGAATGAAAATGAGGCACAATTATAAACAATTTCATGCACCTGGCAATAATCTTTTGTAAGTAAGAGCTTAACTGGCCTGGGAAAAGTTGCASTCTCTTCTTTTCTAGCAGCTGCCCTTCTTATTTAATTGCCTGGAATCATTTGGTRCAATGGTTTTATAGCTCCAACAAACAATTTGCTCATCCACCGCAACAATTAGACAAAGGGAGTGTCTGGCATCTTAGGAAGTTTCTGAAAACATGTCAACTTTTACTGAMATATTGATGAGAATCCCTTTGTCCTTGCCTTACAGTAAACTGATCCAGAGATCATTTAGGGTAATACCTAGATAGCCTGGGCAGGCTGCTCCAACTCAGGTGTAAAGCAGYGTGAAAGTAAAGAACATGGTAATTTAGCAATTCAGAGATGCTATGTGGAATCATGTGGGGTAGGGGGATAGATGAGGTTGCTCCAAGATACTACTGCTGATGRCTGAGGCTCTGTACACATTTCTTTTTCTTTTGTCTGAAGCACAGCATTTGAGCTGGTGATWCTTAGTGGTTGCCTGCAGGCTTTCCAGTACTTCATAGTCTCTGGAGAATTGTAATAAAAGTGAGTTCCTCTCTTTGCACAGAACACAAACATCCTGTGCCCAGACTTTTTCATTTTAGATACCAAAGTGGGTATCTGAATTTTAGCCTTTGGCCACAAGGAACTAGGGGGTTGCCTTGGGCTGCACACAGCTGAGTGACTGAGTGAAYTGAGGAAGTGGGTATTTTTGAGAAGTTTCCYCCTTGACATAAGTGAAARCTCAAAGGAAAGAATGAGGACAGCACTTATTCTTGCACAGGCAGTRGTTAATCATGTTCCAGGAGCAGCTWGACCCACCCTATTGYTCACTYTCTGCCTGACTATAGAATAATGTGTCCGATACATGCACTGACCATGCTGAAACTGGGCCTCTGTGCCAAGGAGAGTTAGAGATCCATCAGACAGAAACAGAGCACAGGAGATGTGGAGGCCATATCCCCAAAGTAACCAAAGTATTCTGTGGGAAAAGGGTTGTAATGAGATCAGATTATATGTAGCTGCCTAAGGTGATTTGTGTGGACAATTTTGCTGTCAGGGTTTATGTGATCATAGCAGTTAAGGACTTCTGCATAGATCCCCTGGACTCCTGTGCCCAGCCTCAAACGATCCAAAATTGGATGCCATAGCAGGTCATCCTTATTCCACAAGGAATGAAGTCATGGTTTTCTGGTGACAGAGTTGAAATAAACACCATTTTGTGATATTGACCCKTATCAGAATCTTCCTCTGAAGGAATAAAAATCTGAAAGATGAATGGGGGAAGGAACTTGAAAGGAATAAAGAAAAGGGGGAGGGGGAAAGAAAGAAGATAAAGGAATGACATAGACAATCCGGTCATCAAATTGTTACAGTCAAATCCTGGCATCTGTAAGTATTTCCTGAGGCAGGCAGTTGTCTTATTCTTTGCTTTCACTATCTACAWTGATTTGTTAGTGCTCCTTATTGATGCTTGATGCTGTTGTTCCTGTACATCGACTGGCTACGAGTTTGTAGTTTTGTTACAAAAAGCTTGCAGCTTCTCTCTCTTTCCTCATAGTCATTATTGAGATATATCTACTATTGTGGTTGGAAGAGGAGAAACCTCAGTGTCAGATTGAAGAGGGTTGGAAGAGGGAAGGGATGTTCTATGCAAGCAGCAGCCTGAAGTAGCTATAGGAAGTGAAAGGGTGTATAATAAGAAGAAAGCTCAAGGTGCAGCAGTAAAATAAAAAGGGAAACCCAGGAGGAGACATTTTCCTCTCTCAGGAGAAACTTCTATGGAACCCATAGAAAGGAAAGAAACAAAATTCCAAGTACAGAAAAAAGGAGGATGGCGAAGATAAAAACAATCCAGGAGAATGAAAAAGGAGAATCAGGCAAAGATGAATTAAAAAAAAAGGATCTAAGTAAATTGAAGAAAAGCAGAATTTTGCAATTCCTTTACGGTGATTTGGATTTATTGAGCAGGAGGTCTACATCTATACAGCTGYTTTGTCTAAGAGCAACAAAACATTTGATGTAGTTGTTCACCTTGTAAGACAGTTTTCAGCCACATGAAGAAGCMGGACCACAGCTCTTTAGCACAAGAAATAGAGACTGCAGTCCCATGAGCTGCAGTTTTTCCATACAGCTAAACAATATAGCTCCCTGTGGAATAGGCAGAAATCTACTTACAAACTAGCCTGCCCCATTCCCTGGAACATAATTGTGATTTCTGTCACATCAGTATTGCTCAGTCAGTAAGTTTTCAATCATATTGGTCATTTAAGATACTGATTAATCCAGGAAGAGATCACCTTTGAAATATTTACAGCAATATTGATGTKCTGACTTCCTTTTCTTCTTATGACAGACAGAACTTTTCAGAAGAACTTACTATCTCAGTGCTATTTTTAGAGGTTTTTTTCTTCAAATTAACTTCAAGGCCTCAAAATGTGCTTGTGTTTCAAATGGGACTTTTTATTCAGTGTGTGTCTGACCGCACTCAGAATATGAAGAGGAAGTATGAAGTAGCTTATTCAGACACTGATCAAGTAGTTTTCCATTTGCATTTTGGAAACCTCAGTCTAAATGCCAATGTCACCAGGCTGCAGGTATTATAAGGCTTTTCTTAAAATTAATGCTTTTTAAAAGTTCATCCAAAATAAGGTGATATATTATAAAAAAGCAAAAAAATCTTCTAAAAGGTTTTCCAAAACTAAACCTGGAGAATAAAAAAAAGAAAATAGATTTAGAACCATTTCACCTTGACCTATGTTACTTTGTAAGGATTTTAGGGTTTGTGAAGGTAACCATAATAAAAAAAACCCCAAAAAACCAAAAACTCCCAAAAAACAGAGAAAGAGAAGAAGAAGAAGAAGAAAAAAAACCAAAAAACAACAAAACCAAACCAAAACAGAACAACCTTCAGAAGACATTCAGCAGAATCTGTCAGAGTTTTGACTGAAGAAAGATTGAGTCTCTAAAGTTTGAATGGTCAGACATGCACTGAATTTGGTGAGGTTCATTGCTTTATCCTAGAAAGTGTATTCAGCCCTTCTATCCTAATGAGCTTATTAGTAAAAGGCTGAAAGGATCACAGATTGTCTATCAAATAAGACTGTCAATCACACTCTGTTAACAACTCTGCTGTGATTTATATACCATGATTACAGAAGAGCGAGGGACARAAAAATGAGCCTTTTTGAGTCCTGTGATCAGTGGCACAAAACACAATGTACAGCATTGTGCTTAGGGGGTGGGAAGGTGTATGTTCTGGATGAGGAAACTATAGAAAATTAGATAGAATGGTACCTTTCCCCTTTTGTTTTCTCCAGTGATAATTATATTGCATAGAAGAAGAAATTGAATTACCTGCAGTAATAATGGTTATGGGTGAAAAATATACTATTATACAAGATTTAAAAGTGGGGGACACACTAGATATGGGAAGGGGAAAGCTCAAACTCAGCTCAGCTGCTKCTAGAAGCAGGCATTTTCTACACTCCCTGTACTCAATGTACCTAGACACAACTGTGCAGTTCTATGTCCAACAGAGACCTTTGTTTGATATTTTCGATTGACTTTTTTATGCAGCAGCAGGAAATATTGATAATTTATAGAAGAATAGGGGGGAAAAGTTGGGATAATTTGGTTGTTATGGAAATATTTTCAAATAGTTAAAAAAGCAGGCTGATTTTAATAAAGTGCTTCTCAGTGAGACTTGTATCTAAAGGGAATGAAAATAAGTATTGCAAAAATCACAGTTAAATTACTACTAAAGATCAAGGTAAGGCTGAGCTTAGCAGAGCTGAGAGCCATACACAAAAGTTTCACTTTAGTTAGGGTTGTTGGATACTCCCAAAATGGTCTTTGAGGCACAAATTTATCTTAAATCAAAACAATCCCTTCTAGTTTCTCCCAATGTTGCTTTCTCTCCCACTCAGTAAGGGCTCCTGTCTTTCCTTGAGATGACCAAACATCTCTGTCAGTGGTTCCCTGTTCACCATTCCTCTTCTCTTGTGGCCTGGCTCATTCCTGTTGATAAGGACTGCATTCTAAGTAAGYGGTTGCAGTTGTAGTTGAGGTTTGTGCTACACAATGAGAATATGCATCCGTGGAAGCTTTTGGGAGTGACTCAGCTGGCACCCTGCTTATTATAAATCTGTGCATAGGCTTTGGTAGAGAACAGTCTATGCYCATAATTTGTGCAGCTGTCCCATCATGTTACTACTGACAAGTAAATTCAAATCCAGCCAATAATCTTCCTACTGGAGTATTTAAAGTAGATAGTCACTTCGATGAAAGCCGTGTGCATTGCAGTGGTTCAGTGAGAAAATTATGTGAGACAGAAAATTTCTAATCATCAAAGACATCTGCTTGTCCAACATTCTAAGGAAAACAAGGCAAAAAAGAAGAGAGAATAGGGATTTTTTTTTGATCTACCTGTGCTGCTGTCCACTTCCACTACCTAGTTGAACACAATTTTTTTTATTTAAGACTATCCTTCTGCCTATTTTAAAATTGCAGAAAGAGAAGCCTTATCTTCTCTCCTTAAGAAAAGGAGAAGAATAAGACTAAAAAATTTGGACAATAGAAACTCTGGGAAAAACTCTTTAAAAACTAACTGAGTACCTTAGATTTCTGAGAAGCTCTTCAGACACATTCATTAAGTATTCCTATTTGGTATCTGCTGCACAACAAAAAGGCTACCAGTTTGTGTATGATGGAACAGAAAAGGTTCATCAGAACCCTGTCKGAAATAGAAACTTTCTATCAATAAATTCCAAGTTGATGAAAAATAATACTTCAAGATAGAATTTAATGTGTACTTAAAATATTTTGATGMGACGAACAGAGAATGCTTCAGGCCATGCAAAAAATATCATTAGGAGWTCCTGTTTTACATATCAAATATGTATTTTATGTTGTGCTATCCTGCTGTCAAGACAAACAGTCATTACTTGTTATTTGTCTCCATATATCTCTTAAGAGGTTTTTTGTTTTGTTTAGTTTTCTTATGTTGATTAGCACAGAACATTTATCACAGTCAGGGCTTCATGGTTCAGCTCTTCTTTTCTAAACAAAGAGGAAAGAAGAGCATACATTATAGGAATGCAAAATTTCATAACCTTGTCTTAGAAAGCYAAGCATTTAAAATCTACTCCAGGMGTACCACTTATGTTGATAAAGCACRCAGACTTGGTAGAGATCAAAACAGTTAACAGAGAATTAAAAATACTTCACAGTGTACCATCTTGCCAAGCTTTGCATATCAAATAAATGTCTTCAATAAAGCYATAATTAATGACTATTTTTATGTTTATACTGGTGGAATAAAAGCCACTGTGTCTGACCCAGATCCCACTACATGCCGTATTTGAAAGGAGGACACATTTACGATTTTAGATTGGAACAGAACAGGACAGCCAAGCATATGCTAAAGGCAGAAATAAGGCACAAGACAGGTCAGGATTCACACAAAACAAATACATAATCTGGTTAACTAATTGGTGCGTTGTCAAAAGGGTGAGGATGTGGTTTATCAGATGACATGGCTTTTAAGTCTGTAGGTTCATTAGTGATATCTACTTTCAGATTACTTTTGAACTGAAGATTCCATCATGAAATTTTTGGAAAATCCATTGTAAGTTAAAAGAACATATTGACAAATCAGTGCTGTATTTGTAACAAAGTCAGCCTTTTTAAATTAAGAAGTCTAAAAGGGTTCTTGTTTTTATTTCAGATTCATTTGGAAAGATGTTATTTTAAATATTCAATTTCATAATGGAAAACATAACAWGGCACTGAAGGAGTAAGAAGCTATTTCTCTGAGAAAGTCTTAAATKCTCCATTTAGCCCCAAATTAATGTTATTTATCTTTTGGAGTAGCAAGAGACTATAATCATTCAATATTTTTCCTGTTAGTTCCCAAAAGATATTCTTGAAAGTGAGACGTGTTCAAACCAAACCCTTCACCCATTCRGGTCTCAGCTCCTTTGAATTTCAGGACATTGGTTGTGAATGTTCTCCATAGTTTTGRGTGGTTTTTGTTCTGCAATTTTCTCTTGTATTATCTATACTTTGATAGAATTTTTCACCTCCTCTCTTTTCTGATTATTGGCATATATATGATGTAGATTTTTACTGTGCTGAATGCTTGCATTTCGTATTGTCCCCAGTGAGATCTGATGATCAAGAGAACTGGAAATGAAAAGTTTTTTGACCTTTGTCTCAAAAATCTACACCCAAGGGAATCCTGCTGCTATTCATTTCCCTTTCTAGAGGCTGCATTAAGAGATTTCTCTTTTACAAATAATTGAAGTTTCTTGCCTTTTAGTTTGACTCTGTTGAATTTCTTGAAGCACCATGAGCACACAGGGAGCATTGCTATATAAATCAAATAATAATAATATGTATAAAGAAAAATCACAAAGGAGAAGAAAAACTCTCATGCTGTTAAAAACAAATTATRCTTAGATATTGGAAAGACCTCCCATGGTTAAAGACTGAGTTATATTATTAACAGAAAAAATATAATTCAAGCACATTTCATTTATTTGACATGATAATAGGAAGATTCAAGTGTCTGTGGAACCCAGATTTTGATTGTTTCAATTCACATTAATTTTTGAGAGGAAATGTTWAAAAAATTTGTGTACAGGTAAACAATTCATATAATGGTGTTTAGTATGGCAGGTCCCAGTTGAATGCTTTTTTTCCTTTGACATCTGTTATCTAATATTTCTTCTGCCTTTGTAGAATGACCAATATTACTTTTTCAAGGTACTTGAGCATACATTTAACTACAGTTAAACAARCATAATCATATGTGTATATTTGGGCATATATTGCTTAATTACTAAAAAAAAATGTACTCCTAAGAAAGATTAAATATTTGAATTACCCTGCATATGCAACTGATCCATGTGCAATTGTATAAAAGATGCCTGTCTGGGAGTACAGGTAGGAAGAGGTAAAACTGGCTGGATGAAAGATTCCCCTAGAGACACTGAAACAGCTGCCACAAGCATATGCTCTTCTGCATGCAGACCAAATCATGGTGACTATTTCTTCCACTTTGTAAAGAAATGAGGCTGTAGATTTGTTAATTGGACTTCCAYTTGTGGTGTTGTAGGATTTCTTGCCTGAGAGACCCTCAAGAATCACTTCAGCATTAAAAATACAGTAAATTTCAAATATATTGCACTGAAATATGAGACTGGTATTTTATTATATATATTAAGTTAAGCCTTTGACATTGACAATTGAGTTTTCAGACTTACTGCTTAAAAAATATATTGAGAAAACATTTCTGGCCATAAAAGAGTATAATCAAGATAGAATAAACAAATGGAAATGAGACCAGAAATAGACACACATAAAAAGTAATGTTCACCCAAGGGTAGGTGCTTGATAAGGGAGCCTTCCGTCATTCAATCCCTTGCCTAATTTTTTTTTTTTTTTAATATGACACGGACTCTTATGTCCACCTGAACATTTCTAGACTTTTAAGATATCTTTTCAGAGACAATTCCTTCCGTGAAATGAGTGAGTAGTTTTCTGTTAATATCAAAAATACTATATTCAATCATAGTGTGCTTKTTAACATAAAGCCCCTTAAATTCTCAAAGGAAAATCTTTAAGACAATATTTACATGGAAACAATTTCATTTGCTACCTACACCTGCAGAAATCTCCAAGGRCTTGAAAACTGTGCAGTAAGGAGAACTGTATTTCCAGGTCTTTTGGTGCAGGTTCTCTAAGTGTCCTAGAGAAGATGTACAACTGACATTTGGAAGGAGTGCTACTATTAAAATTATTAAATATTAAAATTTACATATGAACATGTATTGACTCCTTACATCGGGGTTTTCAATAAAGAGAGGGAAACACATAACTTGTTTTCATATTGGTGTAAAGCAATGGAGTRTCATGCCATTGGAGAACATGCAGAAGTCTTACCCAGTATTTCAGTTTTGTGTGTGGTGCWCTGAGGGTGGCTATTAGCAAGATGGTCATAGTAACTGAACAGGGTTCATGAGATTAGAATGTTTTTTTTCTCTGAATGGTTTACAAAAACATTGCTAAATAAGGTTGGAAATGAAGCTTTAGCTTCGTTTATAAAACAAGTAGAATGCTGAGTTGCTGTGTCTGTGGTGAACTCACCAATACATGTTGCATTTTTTTAGCAGGAATATTTATACAAATTTAGCCATTTGGAGGAAACAGCCCTTATTCTGACAGGGCACCATGGTGTGTTAGAACAGTGCTTTATTTATTTATGCTCCATCGAGGACCTGTGGATGCAGCTTGTTGTCTTTGAGCACAAACTTCTTTTTTAGCTAACACACAGCTGGCTGTAGATCATTGGTTTTGTCCTTGACAAATTTTAAGTTAATTTCAGGATGAAAAGTTTACTAGTTTTCTTAACAAATGCATTTCCCATCTGCCACTGCACAGAGCTGGTGAATGCAAAGCTGAAATTGTACTTATGTAACTAGTACTGTATAAAATTTCTTCTTTTTTTTTTGTGTTTTGTTGGGCTCGGTTTTTTCAGGAATGGCAGCTGTTTTACATTGAAATAGCAGCTTCCTGTCATCTGTTTGTTGTGATCTAGATGCTTCTCTCAACTTTAGTTCAAACTAAAGTGAACATCACTGAATGCAATAGGAACAAAAATAGATTTTATGCCCTTGAAAACTGTAGTCTGTATTTCTTCCTTTCACTAAGACTGATTACTAGCTCCTGATCTTCGTAGTTCTGGAAAGGTCAAATGAAACATGGAAGAAGAACCAAGGTAATAAGAGTGGGAGAAAGATGAGAAGGGTAGAAGGAGATAACGTGATTTACTTACCTTCAGTTTTTGTGAAGTTTATGAGGAAAGATAAAAAAAGCAAGGAAATGCTGCAAAGGAAATCAGTGGTAACTCAGTAGTCATAGAGAAAACACTTTCTGAAGGCGTACCTCAGCTCCTAAAGATGTCTATTGCAGCTTGTTATCATATGATAGGTCAACCGTAATAAGTCCTTTCATYTTCAGAAGCCTTAACTGTTGTGACAGTAAATGTTTGTGGGCTTTGTTAAGACTAGACTCAGATGAGAAAAATGTTGCTGTTATGAATATCTACAGTTCTCTGATGTTACTCCAATACAATAGACCAGTTCCACCATAGTGCTTTGTGTTATTCCTGGTTCACTACTAAGAAATTAGGTCAGACTATTAAAAATAACCATCTGCCCAGTGGGGATCTGTCTATAGGACCAGCTCTTTACATCAAAGAGCTTTATTCCTTGTCACATTTGGATTTTGTACTGCTRAAGTAATATGTCAGGAAAACAGCATTTTGAGGAATTTGCAAGATGTTTAATAAATGGTTATTCTCATAACTCAATAATTTAGTGGCTGAATAATCTGTTGTTTTATATAGAAATAAAAGAATGAAGAGTGCTTTATTGAACAAACAGGATTGGTAACGTTCAAAGCTGCAAAGGTAATCTGAGGATTTGTGTTTAACAGAATTGAATTTCAAGGACAACCAAGGTTATGCCCATCCTTAGATTTCCTCCTCCYCTCTCTTATTTTTTAAATGAGATTGAAGTTTCTGTGATACAAATGAAATCATAATCTGCTAGCAAGTTTGTTTTTCATTGATATAKGACTGAATTCTTGCCTTTCCCTCATTTAGCTATGTGAGTTGAGATTTTAAACAATCCTTCAGGATAGGGTAACCAAAAATAGTTTAATATTCACTTCATAAGATTTAATACCATTGATATCTTTAAGGCATGTAGCAGGTAGAGAAATTTTACCTAAGGGTTGATGTCACAACTTAATGTTAGGTGTTGGTGAAGTTTATGAAATAGATGTCTTTGATCAGCATATTTTCATTAAAAAAAAACCCAAAAAAACAACTGTGTGGAGGGAAAAGAACACTTCTTCTTTTCTCCTAGGAGAACATCTTTCCTTTACTTCACTCTTTTTGTTGTAGTGAGTAGTGAGAATTAGTTTGCTGGCTGAGATAAGACTGGCTGCAGCATAAAGCATCTGGTTGCTACAGACTCCAGGAAAAAAATGGGTTAGTAACTAAATAATGTGGCAGCCTGGAACAGAAGTCCACTATTTTGTTAATACTGTGGCAGAAATTTCAAATTATATTAAGTCTTTTTCTCAATTGACTAAAATAGTTCAAAAATACTGAAAAACTCTGCATATTGGAAGACTGATTCAAAATGCCATAAAGTTAATATATATGTCTATTTGGATCTTTGGAGGATAAGATACTGACTGAAGTCAGGATCTGAAATACTGCCCAGTGTCTTGTTTCAGCAGTCCATCTCCATTCAGCAAAGCATTTAATCATGTACTTAGCTCTGGAATGAGATGTGATTTATGTGTGTCTAAGTACTCGGCTAAACAGGAATAAAAAGTAGAAATACACATGGTAGTTAATGTCTGGTGTCTGTTGATTAATCTGATACTTCAGACCAGTTGTTAGTGAATTATTAATATTATCCAGAAAGAATGATTTACTCTGCTGTGTATCAGAGGAGATGGGCATGGAGAATATCCACTTGAAAATATCATAGATTTTAATATATTAAAGATATATTTTATTGAATTGCTTGGAAAAATGTGATACACACAATTTCTAGTTCACTGATATTTGCTTGCAATATGTTAATGTGTTTTTCAGGTTTTAAATTGAAGCATGGCAGCTTTTTCAAAAAACCATGTGTGATAAGGTCAGAAWCACTGGGAAAAGCTTCTGTCATTGCAATATCTTCGATATTTTCTTCAGACAGAGAGTTTCAAGTGTTTGRGTAGTTTTTTACCTCCTGAGGATCACAAAAGGTTTGATTCATGTAAGCTAGTAAGGTATCAAGAGCACCTTGGAGAAAAAGATTTATGTAAGAACAAAGCAGCAATAATGGTAATTTATTGTAGGCAGATTCTTTTTGAATGCAACAGTAACAGAGGGAGGGAAAAGGCCACATCAAGATTTTGGTTCACTCACAAAACTGTCGTGAATACCTACAGTCCCCAGATGTTTCATTTAAGACTCGTTCATTTTCTTGTCTTTCTAAAGCAGAGGAAAATCTACTAGTTCTTTTGTCAATATTAAGATACTTACAATCTATTATTTGGTCTTACCAAATTTATTAAAACTTAGCTATGCCACATGTTCACAAACAGACTCATAACAAAGTCACCACTAAACAACAAAAAATATAAACCAGGTCTTATCATGATGATAGCCTTAATAAAGTGAGATATTTTGTTAAAAAGCAAAAAAAAAACCCAAAAAATCCACAAAAAATGAAACAAAACAAAACACCCCCAAAAACCAAACCAAAACAAACCCCACCCCCCTCCAGAAAAACCCAAAACCAACCCAAAACCCCAAACCCACAGTTTTGAACTGTTTTAAGAATTTTCAAGAAAAGTATTGACTTTATGYAAGTCTATTCCATTCCCTGAAACCCAAAATTATTATGGGCATATTTTTCCAAGAATTTGTGTTCTGTAAAAAAGGAATTGTATTTAACTTTTATAGCAAAATTGTAGGATTTTTGAACATTTCAGAGTCCATTTTGAAATTAGGCATGAATAAATACATTTTATAAGTTCTTCCCTTGAAAAGGAGAATCTCAACAGAAATGGCAAATATCTCATGAAGGTCTAAATTCCTTAAAATTTTACTAATTAAAAAAAAAAAAAACAAAAAAAATACTAATTAAAAAAAAAAAAAACAAAAAAAAAACAAAAAAAAACAAACCCAAGGGCCAAAACCTAGAACTATTTAAACAAGTATCTGCCAAGGACTGATATTTCACCTTAATGCTTGGGGCTTTTTTTTTTTCTCAGCAGAATTTTCCACATGGAATATTACCATATAAACATATTTTATGTGAACTAATCAGAGCAAAAAGCTTTTGATTCTAAAAGGGGCAGTTTTCTAAAAATAAAGCCTTCATGTGGCTGAGGCATTAGGGATGAAACATGCTCTGTGGTTCAGAGGACACCTCATACTGGCCTCCTCCAAGCCTCCCTGCTGTGGGTGCCCAGAGCCTGCTCAGTGGGGGCAGCCTGGGAAACACCAGTTTTGCTTGTTGCTCTGCTGGGGTATAAGATGCAGTAAAGAGTAGAGACAGCCAGCACAGACCAGGGACCAGCACAGATCAGAGAAAAGTCCACAGAGCMGAAATCTGGCCTGCTATTTATTACTATTTATGTACACACAGATGAAAGGGTTCAATCCTTCAAAGAGAGCAGCTAGGGATATGAAATATGGTASTGGTGTTGCTAATGATAATAGACTCTTCAGGCAGTGGTTGTTAGGGTGCAGAGATATTACGTTATCCTTTCTATCATCATTCTTACAAGGGGCAGAGAAAAATGTTGTTGACCTGTAACTTACACTAACTTGCTTTGGACAGATTAATGTTTTTCTTTTTAATTAGGTAGATATAAACA
Source organism: Alauda arvensis (assembly GCA_902810485.1). Taxonomy (NCBI): domain Eukaryota; kingdom Metazoa; phylum Chordata; class Aves; order Passeriformes; family Alaudidae; genus Alauda; species Alauda arvensis. The sequence continues at coordinate 1,770,935 of CADDXX010000139.1, forward strand.
AAACATTACTCTCTGTTTGTATATCCACCTAGCAATGGGAAGTCAGCAATGAACTGCAACAAAACTTCAGTCTCTAAAAGGTCATTTATATTTCCAGATGCTAGTTTACAATAGGCAGATATTAAGAGACGTGAATTAAGAGACAAAGTTGGAGTCTAAACATTCATATGCATAGAACTAGGATGCTGAGACTTGGCAAGCCTAGGTTATACTGAATGCATTCAAGGTGCCTGTCCCATTTGTATGCAACTGGAAGGACCCGTGGGACTTTCACTGGCACTAATTACATGACAAAATATAAGATCAAAGACATGAATCATTGCCAAAGTTGTCAAACGCTTCAGGATTGACCTTTCTGATCCTAAATTCAATGGGAGCATTAATAAGGTACGAGTTCAGTAAATGCAGCAGCAAGGACTCTGTTTGAAAACAGCAATATAGCGTCCAATATTTCTGCAGTGAGTATGTATAGCAAAAAATATTAGAGTGTACACAGAGCTGTCTTAGGAGTTTTGAAAATGTAAGAGTTATGTCTTTGCTGCTTTCATTTCATTTACTGTATTCCTATGCAGATAAAATGGCATAACTCTATTCATTATTAAAGAGCTGGAGAAGCTTTTATTACTATCTCATTTAGAACTCAGAGATAAAATTTCAAAGTTCTATTTCAAACCAATGTGGTGCATTTTATACTGATCAAAAAAACCTCCRAGATGCTTCACAAGATTAACTTGTATGGTATAAAACTGCACTGATAGCACAGTGCAGAACACACTTTTTTTTGAATGCTGCCATTTCTTGACTGGAAAGTGATAAAATAGCATCTTCCATTCATTGATTAGAATAGGAAGTGAAAGCACTAGAGATTGTTGAAACTGCCAAAAAACTCCCCCCAAACCTGTACATATGAAATATTATAAATAGTGGGATATATCAAATACCAGTTGAGAGAGCTAACACTACTGTATATCTTAGTTTAACAACAAAGGCCATAGTCAATTAAGGTCTCTCTCTAGGTGCTTATCAAAATCCTGATATCCCTAATTGCTCTGCCTGATTCAGCTTTAACCAAAAGATAAAATCTTGGTCATTGATCATGCCTACCTGAACAGCATGAATTTCAGGAACAGAATATGTCCTTTAAATGTAACAGCAACAGAAACAGTCACCTTATTCTTTCAATCAGAGAGATTAGCTTTGCAAAGGGCCCAGTCTCTCCTTCTGGAAGATGAAAGTGAGAGGTTGAGAGGCAACAGTGAGGGGAGTCCATGATGAACAGGAAAAAAAGGGATGCTGAAATGAATGAAATGGGAGCAAGCACAGGGCAGCAGAGAAAAGTGAAGCTGCATTCCAAGTCTGTTGTGTCCAAGTTAAATTGCCTGGAGATAGAGATCTCATGAAATGCATCCTTGGCTGTACCACTATTTGGCTTCTTGTTACAAACCAGCATTGCCAAGAGACATTAAGCAGTGATATTTGAAAACACTTTGCAGGTGCCAGGCTGTACTTTCCTCTCTGTTAATGAGAATTTGATCWTCTACTGTAGATATAACATACAGAGGAGGAGGGCAGAGTCTGTGAATCAGCCATTTTTGTACCAAGGGTGGATCATTGGCAGACTAATAGGATGTCTCTGCATCTTAATAAAAAAAAAAAAAAATCACTGAGCATTGTGCCAGTCCATTAAAATCTGGTACTTGTACAATCTTATTGAGACATCTGGTCACTTTACCTTAGCCATTGACGAGAAAATAAAGACAGTCAGGCCTGGAATCTGGACAAATCTGGGATCGGTTATTTCTGCTGTTTAGCTGTTTCCTTATCAGAGAATTATCTGGTTGATAGATAATCTAAATATATGTTGGAGCAGAAGCCATAGCTATGTGAATTCATTTCTCTCTTAGAATGCTTTTCTTCATTCATTTTTTAACCRTTCTRYATGGGAGTAAAACAATGCTCGGTTCATTTCCAGAACCAAAAGGACTCTGTCTTTTCCTTGAGTTATTCCGGCTCCTTTCCTTTCCTTGTGCTTGCTTTTACCCCTCCATTTGCCTWCAGCACAYACACAAACCCTTTATGTTTGTGAGCTGCACATTAACCCAAGAGGTTAATGAGCATAGGGCTCAGGTGCAGTCCATACTTTTGCAGCATTACTAATGCTGTGGTCATGGGTTTGGAATGGCATTCTGGAAAATGAGTTCTTTTGTGATCTCTGCACAGAGACTAGTGCTGTTTTCTCTGCTCTCTAACTGCATTTTTATCCTGAGCTTTCTGTCTCTATGAGAATATGTTTTTTGCCCATTCCATTACCCCTTCCCTGCCATCACAACAACCTTTTGTGTGAGATCAACACCAACTGCAATATGGCGAATATATCACTGCCAACAAACTTTCTTAAATGTTCCTGCACATATACGTTCAGCAGACGGGCTGATGGCAAAGTGAAAGTAAAAGCTTTGAATAGGAAAATGTCCATCAGAACTCCAATGAGCTGGAGACCTAGATGAACAAAAGCCCTGGAAATATATAAGTACAATTCAATCATCTTCCTTTGGAGACTGGTTATCAAAGTAGACAACAAGAATATTTAGACATATCTCTATTAAAAGAGCTGCCGAATACTTAACCATTCTATCCCCGAGAAAATCTGAGAAATGCTCCTTATGGAAAGAAGAACATCCATCTTCTTCTTCTTCTTCTGAAACCCAGATGTGAGGGATTATCCAAGGCAGTCTGGTAAGGTGAAGAAGTCAAACCTGCAGGTCAGGGTTCTGGATGGACTGAGTACATGGCCAAGCATGGACATGGCTGCAATGCCCACGATGAGGCTGTAAACTGAGGCCTCCCCTCAGCTSCCTTGTCATGCCCCAGCAAGCCAGCTCTTGGTAGTCAATTCAACTCCACTGGTGGGGAATGTGTTCAGGCCCCTGGCATGAGGTTTGGGAACACTATTAAAGCAAAAAAGTTGTTTTATTTAAGTTCTGGTGATGATGACAATCTTCCATATTGTGCTTAATGAAGTCCCAAATTTTCAACAGACTAACATCGATTCATTGATWAAAAAGTTCGATACAAGTGTGTATGTCCTTTATAATCAAGTATTTGTCTACATGATCTTAAAACATCTTGGATGGAATTTATCTCAAGGAAGAATGGGAACATGGTAGGGAATCTAAAGTATGAAGTGTTGTACATCGGGTCCTTCTGGGGAGGAACAACTCCAGAACAGCAAGTCCTAAGAGCTATGAGAAGAGTGATCAAAAAGAGTGTTGGCTGTAATGAATAGAGTTCACATAAGGTGCAGAAAATTCGAGGCATCTATATCCACACAACACATAATTTTATTTTCTGTTGAAGCCTGGAGGTAAATGCATATTTAACCCATGTTTATCGTATCTAGATGATGTTTATATCTTCCTGTGAGGTCAGTGGCATTTGCTGAAATTCAGGACCACATCCTAATTCAAATTAGCTGCTCATTTTGTGAGAGGGAGAATCACCTACTCAGGATAAAAAAGGTTACATGACACAGCAGAACCACTGGGTTGCAGAGATTTGGGGAGCAGCAGCCTTCCAGGACAACTAAGTGTACAATGACTCATCAGCCARATACACAAAACTCTGGAAAAGATGGATGCAGTGGCTTTTTTGAAAAATGCATTTATTGCTTTAGAAACACATAAGGGATAAGAAGCTGTAATTTATGTAGCTACACAGCCTGAAGCTTAGCATTGTGACAGCTGTGGCCTTGGTACCTCAGGACCTTCTGACAGAGTGAGAAAGGAGAGGTTCCCACAGTTCCTGTGGGCAAAATACTTCTTCTTGACTTCTGCTCACAGGAGCAGAATTTGGCCTTAAGCATAATCACCTAGAGGCGCTTCAGAAAATAAATGCGTACGCGCTTCCTCTGAGCAATTTGTCTGCAAATGTGTCAGTTGCTCAGCTTTAAAGCTATGGTGGATGTAGAGATGTATAAGTGCTTCAAAACATCAGAGGGAAAGAGATTAGGAATAAACAAAAATGAATGGTGACTAGTACTGTGCAGAAGTACAAGTGTACTGTGCATTGATAGGAACTCCTTTGTTAGAGAAATAAGGCAACCTGCTGTCTTGCACAGCATGGTGAACATCATCTAGGAGGAGACATGAACATGGTGAGTCTGAATGTGTGGAGGCTCACAGTCAAGAAAATGAGGCATGAAAAAGAAACAGTTCAAAAAGCTTTAACGGGAAGCTTTATTATAGGAATGTTTTCAATATTCATTTTCCTTAAAATAAAAAAGGAAGTAATTTACAATACSTATAATCCTAAAGAGCCAACAAAAGCTGTTATAAAAATGCATACCTTAATCATAAAARTTACCAGTTTCTATGGTAAATCAGAATATATAACAATAATAATATGTCTTAAATGACATTATTTCAGTCCTTGTCTCATCCATGAAATMTGTAAAGGGCTTTGTAAATTGACTAGAAAATTAATGGATCYCATCTGGGCTAACAGAGGGGAGAGAGACTTCTACAGTGTATCACCCTTTTCCTTGAACACCCTATATCTTATTCAGTCCTTATCTGGAGGAGATACTGCATCAARTGATACTGCAGTCTTGCAGTCCAAAAACCAATCCATACCATCTGAGTGTTTGTTGTCCTTACTGGAATCCAGAGATCTTTCTCAAAGTAACATGTTTCAACTGACGTCTTTTCCTGCTGACCCTAGCAGTCCCGTCTGAAAAAAGTCAGTTCTTTCCTGTCTGGAAGAGGTCACATCTTCTGATCCAAGATGTGAAGACCTCCAGATTAGTGTATTCACACAAAGCTCTACCACTTTGCCAAGGGAAGGCCTACCAGCTCATGTCTTTTTAGAACCCTGTAGTCTCATGCCTTCTGCTCATGTGCTGTTTGGCACATTATTCCGAGTCTGGAAAACATGAGCATAGATGGTATCCAAACCTTACTAAGAAACCAAACCCTCTATAGTATCCAAAGCTTACTGCTTCTTCTGCTCTTCCACACTAAATCAAGCTTAATCATAAATTTGCCCAAATGGTTCTGGTTTCTTGTTTGTTTGTTTGCTTGCTTGTTTATGCATTTATTTGGTTAATTATTTCTTTTACCGACACTTTTTCTGTAAATATTTAAGGATTCTTCTGTGTTTAGTCTCCATGTATTGCTCAGTCCCTCTTGTTTCTTGGACTCCAGTGCTGAGGGTAAATTTGCTTAATACACGACCTCTTTCACAGAACTGAATCTGTGGTGAATCAACAGCTCCTCTTGTAAAGGGACATAGTAGCAATGAACTATAAGTCACAGCTCGACAAGGTAACTTCTCTAAAATAAACTGGCCCTTAAGTGCACTTCTAAATAAAGAAACAAAGTTATTGAATCAGAATATCACCTCAACAAAGTCTTTGTCAGTTAGAGTGCAGAAGTGGCCATCTTTCTTCATKAAATCATTAAAGCATTTGTCAGTGTCTATGCTTTTAATAGACTCCATTCCATTGAGCAGAATCTGTTTTATTTCTTTCTGTGCCCTTTCCTCAAACAAGCATCATTTCTTTTATGTCTGCAGAAAAGTAAGAGAGAAATCATAGTTAAATGTTAATGTCTGGTGAAAGATATTCCACSGTCCTTTCCAGTGAATATCCTCCCTCAGGAACAAGGCCTTTTCCAGCTCTGAAGGGTCATTATTACTGTGCCCCAAACAACGGAAATGCCCCTAACTCCTTGCATKTCCAGGGATTAATGTGTTTTCCTCTGGGAACACCATACTTACAAGTGAAGGGACCRAAGTCTGAGCAGTGAACATGAAACTACTACAAAATTCATTCTCCAAAGAGCAATTCAGACTTCATATCAGACTGACATGGAAAGTGATCCAAGATCTCTAGACATTTTCCACTTTAAGTAATTGGTGGAGAAGAGGGTGTGAAGAATGATTGGGCCTTGACCTATTTTCCTTTGTACTTTTCTGCTTGATGACCCAAGCCAACCCCARTATTGATCCTAAAGAAAATAACACTATGTCTGAAATGAACTTGAGAAAGTGAAATAAGGCAATATAATTACTAACAGTCTGTGTGGGTTTACACAAAACAAATAYTGTCGACCTAACTTAATATTTTTTATGACATTATGGATTTTGTTGGTAAGGGTATTTCTATTGATGTAACACTCTTAAATTTCTGCAAGGGATTAGATAAAGAAACAGGACATTTCAAAACCAAACTGAAATACTTTAAATGGTCTTAACCCTGACAGGCTGAAGACATCAAACAAGGCAGCAAATCATCAAAACACACAATGTCTTTGATTATGGTAAGACATAAAGCCATCAAGAGCAACAATTATATGCCAACAGCAAATTCTCTTTCCTGGGAAGTGGTGGCAAGAGGTTTAGCAGTTGAACCTTTAGGCTGGACAGCCTAGCAGACAGACATCTTTGTTCTCAGCTTCATGTATCAGCATTTCTACTGAAATTATTAATTAGAAACATAGAAGAAACTGGGAAGAGTTCATTTTTTTTTCTTAAATGAAAATTGAGTATCTTTGGCCTGTGTATTCACTGACCCTCCAGCATATGATCTGGACTAGACCTATTYAGCATGTTATACACATTTCTGCAGTTCAGTAAAGCATTTCATTGCACCCTATTTCACACATATTCTACCACCTACACACTGAAACTGAAGATTACCCTCCAAATCTTACTGAGATACAAAATTAACTCCTAACATGGTTTCCATTTCTCCTACTGCTCCTCTGGGCATGTAGGGAATGTAGTAGCTGCTTCTATGCCATCAGAAAAAAAGCCCTGAAAAAAGTCCTTGCTCAAGAATAATCAATTTCATAACTTAAATTGCTAATTTCAAAGTGCAGAAGGATCTGTTATATTTTTCATGGTTAGAGTCTATGCTCAAACTATACAGCCAAGAAGTTGTTYATGTCCAGCACCTGTATTCACTGTATTTTCAGTATTTTGCACAATTCTACGTCTAATTTCAAACTGTAAATTCATGCAACATCTTTCTCATGCAATAGTTCAGCTGTGCAGCCTAGCAGTAAAAAAAAACAGAAGAAACATATTGCACTGAATATTTGCAGTGCAGAGCTAGATAATACTTTGACTTATTTGTCCAGGACCATATGCACATGAAAATTAATATATTTGGMTAGCTTTTTGGGTAATACAATGTTGGATAGATTCAATAATAATAGATAAAGATTATTCTTCCTCACTCTGATTATATACCTAAGTAATTTGGCTTTATATAGCTACAGGAAGCTGCTTCCTTACCACAGGAAAAAAAATAGACTTAAACACAGCAGGAAAGATGAGATTTAGTGGTACTCGTATGCAAATTCAAACACGTTTAAATGTTTGCAGAGCCGAGGCCTAGGGTGGTRTTTTGGGTTTATTTCAGAGATGAGCAGACAGACAGTCATCTTGTTGGTGAGACATGGGATAATGGAAATGCATCATGCCGTCTGTTGGCAAACCGCAGCKCTGCAGCCGGAAGCTGAGCAAAACCACCTGAAGCTGCTACCACCACCAAGCAAATTAGAAACAATCATAGGGAGTCCTCAAAAACAAACACACATATAAGAGACCAGTTGGCAGAAAATCTAAATTTGGTTTTSTCTTTATTTGCTCACATCTGCTAACTGAACACATTGCAATTTGATTGCACAGCCAAATTACCATTTCCTCATACAACCGCTGTTGCGAGATTAGTTTCTTCAAAGTGTGAGCTTTCCTGTATCTCTGCAGATACATTGGGATAGCATGAATTGGCATAAGCATATATTTTTATGTAGCTTTTTATGATATTGCAGAAAAGATATTTTAAAAAMTATCTAAATTACTACTTATATATTTAGACATAAAAAATAACTTAYTTTAATAGAAATGAATGTAACAATTCTTGTGATTATATCTGAGGAAAATGCTGATAAGGAATAAATTCATAAATGAACCCTGTTTCTGAGGATGCTGTAAGAAATTGTGCAAAAAGGTTTCTATATGATTTTAGGAGCTGAAGACATAGAAATGCCATAAGGCATAGAAAGATGAAGGCATAGAAAAATGCCATAGATAATTCATTTCACATAATGTTTGTTCATTCATTTTGTGGGACTGGAAACTCGAGTCATATCATCTAGTTTGTGGATAGCTGTGGAAGCATTTACTCATAAAAAAACAGTGTATCTGTTTCCAGATGGCCACTTGTACTTTTGATATCTTCCCTGGCATTTTGGCTCCCTTAGGCCTGCAATCTTGAATTGCCTAGACATCTCTGTCTAACGTCTGTGAGGGTTCTTAAGGTAAACTTTTCTCTGAGCTCACAAAGCATCTYAGTCTTACAGGTGGTCTCTAAGACTGTCTCAAAAAAAAGTTGCTGCTTYAAAGTGTGACTTGAAAATTCAGCCAGTAAAATCACAGCCCTTTTGCACAGTAGTAGAAGATCACCAGGCACTTTCTCAGCAAAAAAGAAGCCCTGCTTCTTTCCCACTTGAGCTTTCCTAAAAATGACCTGCATATGCCATCACAGATCATGATAGCCAGTCTTTCTGAACCCAYTAGCTAAATACATTACACCTTCATCTGGCTGTGAGGCACATCACAATTTTCTCCTGCTTTTGTCAGTGGCAGTAGATGGCAATGGATGCCCAGTGTGCTTTTACTACAGGATGGAGTTTGCCATGTTGGGAAAACCTCAGGATAGGGAGTTGAGAAGCCAAAGAAAGTCCCTGTCTTCCTGGAGTTGAGGGTTTGGGCTCACCAGCTGCTCTCATCTGTCTTGAGCTGTTGGTAAACTGCACATAGCACATGCAGCTGTGTCTGTACTTAGACATCACATATTTCTGYTCTCATTTCCTGAATAAATGTTTAAATTGTTAAGCTGTAATATTGGGAGGAGCACAACATCCACTTCTCCTATAATTCTGAAGATAGAAATTATTTCTATTCACTGAAAAATATTATGAGACAATCACCCRCTTTCACTAGGAAATCTGAAGCTTTGGATCTCAAATTGGTGAAAGTGGTTCTTCAAATCCCCTAGAACCCTGCCCAAGTACAGTGTGACATCTTGCYCCTGCCAACATCATCCTAGTGTGTAAGATCATTTGCACCATTTTTTAGCCCTGTATCATTTTCATCCTATGTAGACCAACTGACTTTTCTCATACCCAGTACAGAGAGYCTCAGTGTGCAGAACACAGAGCATGATTCCACTGATGGCACCAGTAAATTAAAATTTTTCTAAATATTTTACTGGTCTCAAAGTCCCTAGGACTGSCTAAATTTTCTTGCTACAGTTATGTTCAGGGAGCTTCATGTTCAGGATGCTTAAATGCTGAGATTGTGCACAWGTTCCTGACATAATCTGCCCTCTGGGCTTGTGCTTTCCTTTTTGTGCAAATGTGAATGGGACGAGATGAGGAAGTGCTGCTGCTTTTGTAGACATCTATTGGTATAGATTTGGGGTGGAGCCAGMRKTTATATCTGGAGCCAGGAGATTGAAAGTACTCTTGAGGTCTATAATATAGTCGTAGTCAGAAATGTCTTCTCTGAATGGGAAATAGGATCCCCTAAGAAGACAAATGAAAAGTATATAAACATATAGTCTCTTAATCKCTTCCTGTGCCACAAGAAAGAGTAAACAAATCTTTTTACCTCAAAGGAAACAGAAACAATCTTCACAGACAAGAAATGCATCCAACGTGTTCACAGTGTTAGGTGTGCTCTTCCCTGCAACTTTACAGCTGAGCTTYTTTCCTGTTTCTAGCAAGAATATTTTCTCTTTTTGCAACAGGGTAGGTTTCTTTAGGAAACATAAAAGAAGTCTGAGATACTTACAATTAGTTTTATTATAGCRTCTGCCACTTTTTGAAATACCCTGTTTTTGTATTTCAGGAGCCTGTCTGAAAATCCTTGGATCTTATAAGATATGAGAAGCCATGACAGCACTAGTAACAATAATTCYATCTTCCACAAGGAAATTGATAAATAAACAATGCAGTTCATACAAATACTTCGATAATATCCCTCTAGTCGGTTGAATTTGGCTCTCKACTGTATGTCCACCAAGCTTCTCTTTCACTTCACCTCTGTCACTACACCTCCYCAACAACACAAAGAGAAAAATAAGATGAAAAGCTTGTGGGTCAAGATAAGGACTAGGATATTACTTGGCAGWTATCACTGTCTCAGATTGGGGGAGACTAATTTAAATTATTGCCTATTAAAAGTAGAGTAGAATACCAAGCAACAAATTCAAACTAAAAGCTCACCTTCTTACCATACTCTATTTTTCCTATACTCCATGTCACTTCTTCCTTCCTGACTCCTCTACCTCCTCCTATCTRAGCAAAGCAGAGGAATGGGGATATGTGGTCAGTCCATAATAATTTCCTCTTCYTCATCTCACTTTCAACTTGGTTTGACAAGGAATCCTTCCCAGGGGCTGCAGTCCTCCCCATACTGCTTCCATTGGGTAGAAATTGTCAGGGACAGACTACGCTATTGAAGGTCCTCCCACTGGATTTATTCCTTCATAAACTGTTCAAAAATGGGTCTTTCTCCCTAATTGCAGTCTTCAGTAACTTTTCCAGTGTGGGTTCTCTCCATGGGTTGCYGTCCTTCAGGACCATACTGCTCTAGCATGGGTCTTTCACTGGCTGCAGATGATCAGGAAAATTTCTCCTGTATGGCCTTCTCTCCATGGGCTGCAGCTCCTGCCAGGAGCTGGCTCCAGTGTGGGGTCTCCAGAGCCTGTATCTTCCTTCAGCTCATATCCACTTGCTGTGGCGCAGGGTCCTCTATGGGCTGAACTGTCGCTATATATTCCAATGGGGAATATTCAATGAGCTGCAAGGGGACAGCCTGTGAATCCATGGTCTTCATCAGGGACTGCAGGGGAACCTCTGCTCCTGCACCTGKAGCACCTCCTCCTCGCCCCCTCACTTAACATCTGAAGGGCTATTTCTGTGGTATTTTTCTTAACTCCTCTCCTCTCTCACAGTGCCTGCTCAGAATTTGGGCCTTTCTTAAATATGCTTCCCCAGAGGTTGCCACCATGCTGTCTTGGGGGCTCAGCTGTGTCTTTTGGTGGCTTTGTTGGAGTGGCTGCAACCTGCTGTTTTTGGGACAGGACAGTCCCAATCTCCTGCCCCACAAACCCTCTCTCTAGACCCCTGTTCCCAACATCTGGACACCTCCACCCAATGTAATCTAAATGTCACTGGTACAGTCCAAAATCCTACCATATTATCTGCTAAGTTACCTCAGCACCAGCAGTCCCACAAAGTTCAAAGATCTGGCAGCCTCCCTGTGTTTGCTCAGAAAATGAAGGAAGGATATCAGCAGYTTATTCACACAAATTCTGTATTCCCAAAGTCAATTTGGAAACTAACATGTAGAAATAGCAGGCTGGGATGACAATTTGGAATTTGCAAGTTATTGCTTGCACTTAAGGGGGCTGGGATCAGTTTGAGTTATTTATCACTCCTTTACTGCAGTGTGTACAAGGCCACTGTAACACACATGGTAGAATTTGTTGCAATTCAAAAAGACTAATATTTTCTCCTCTTGATATATCTGTCTCAGTGTCAACTCTACTTATCAGCTAAAATGGCAGCAGACAGACAGGTGGGTGTGTTGCTTTGGGTTTGAAACAGTGTGAGGATTTGTCATAGGGATGTGCTATAATCTCTACTTTCCTCAGCTAACTTCTTACCCAACTATAGACAGTCATATATTCAGTTAAGTAGGACATTTTTTTTCAGCCTGAGCTGTGTTATCTATGACATCAGCTGTCACCTTCCTGGATATTTAATGTGTCAAAAGGCTACACATATAGGTGAAATGTATGTTTGTTCACAAGGCTTTATATGGCATGTCTTGTATACAAGCCATCATCACCAGAAACTGTACAGCTGCAAAGTATGCAACTAGCATTCTGCAAAGACAAATATGATGTTATATATAGCATTTATGCTTTACATTACCTTAAGCACAGTTTTCTTTTATTCCGCTGAAAAGAAACAAGAGCAATGTGAAGCTCTCAGTGATTAAACTATTGCCAATCTGTCATAGAGTTTAGAGATTAGACTAGTAGCTGGCTGAAAGGTGAATATCACGTATGTTTCCATATAGTTTTGAATATATAGTTTAGAACTGTACAAAGACTAAACAAAATGTATGGCTTATTTTGTCATAATATTTTTTAAAAAGAAAAACCTCTTTACAATCCCTGCCAACAGATTAGTGCCTCAGCATTTTGTACTCTTAACATTTTAAATCTACTTTCGTCATTCATCAGTTTGCACCTGGGTCATGATCCTGTACATCCTTGTACTCCCCAGTCTCTTGTTTTTATTGATAAATTTCTTTACAGCTGCAGTAATGTGTGAGAGATATCCCTTTTAAATTTAATTCCATTTATGGTAATATACACATTAGCCAAAGAATTAATGATTATACSTAGTTCACAAAGTTAATTTTAACAGTATAACTAAACCTACCTGTTTTTCTGACTAGGTTTAATAAAGAAGACACACACATACACTTCTCTCTGGAGTATTTAGCCTCTTCTAAACATAAGAGAGGTCATTGATCAGGGAGGGGGAAGTACTAAATCAACATGCTAGATGAAACGTCTTTGTAATCCTCCTTCATCACTTACTCCCTCGTATTACATAAGTACATAAATAAATGATAAACCCCCCTCARGTTTCTCCCTGAGCCTTTCTCTCTTATCATTTGTATATTCTGGCATTATCATTAAGTGATAAATGACTGGTGCAGCATTGAATTTATATTGTCATCTTAGTTGCTTGAAAGTGAGCTTCCATAAAATATATTCATAAAGACTATCAGTGTATGAAATACAAACACTGATTAGCTTCTCAGGGGAAAGCTGAAGTCCCCTGGTCCTGGTTTAAGTTATACCTAGGATTTTAAAAAGGATGAGGTCACACCTAAAACTGAGCGGGAGGAAGACCAACGAAACCTGCAGAAACATGCCCTGTTGGCAAACCCCTGGCTTSCACTGTGGAGACAGCTGCTCTCCAGCCCTCCTGGCAGAAGTGTTTTGGGAAGTGCTTCAGTACAGATGGGAAGGAGGGAGCAAAAAAAACCAAAACACTAAAAAAATCAGCACCGGTGACACACAAGAAGACCACATTCATGTTAAGAGTGAGATGCATAAATGCAACAAACTATGCAGGGGCCTGCATTTTTTATTGAAGATAAATTACACAAATGGCCAAAACTATTCTCTAGATCCTACTTTATCATGAYAGTTCTCAAATTAAGGACTAATGCAGCTTGCCTACCCCATATTTAATCTGGAAAAAAATTTTAAGTAGTACAAAATGACATGCTAAAGTATAAATGTTTGCCCTTCATGTACAAAGCATAAATGTGTTTCATTAAATTACATATTGTTATTCTTTTGGGAGAGTTGATATCTGTTCAGGATATATACACTACATATAGATGGAGATATGCTGTCTATGCTTCTTTATTGATAGAATCTGATAGTCTTCCCTGCCTKTGTTCTCATCTGTAAACCACAGCTTCCCCATATAATAAAGTTGTAACACGRTTTCCTCGTGTTTGGCAGCAGCAGCTGGAGGGATTGTTGCACAATAAACCAGTTTCTTACGAGGGCCTGCAATTAGACTTCAATASAGAGGACACTGCTAGCTTGGGTAAGAATCAATATAAACATGAAATGTAGGTTTTTGTGCCCTACTGTTAAGTTTCACCGAGTTCTTCTGCTCTGTGGGTAGCCTTTCTTAGCATCTACCTCACCAAAAGCTGGATTAAGTATCCTAGCACTTGGTTGTATTACCTTATTGCTGCACATTCAAAGGTTTTCCAGATTAAAATTTTATTTATTATTTAGCCCCCAGAGCAGCATACCTAAAGAGCAAATGTAGAAAATAAGAAGCAAGCAATACTTCCCTTAGCTAATCCTCAGTCTTTCACAGAAGATTTTCTTCAATTCTTTCAACTTATTTATCACAGTCAGTGCACTGGAGCAAGTCCTGCTGAAACTTGCTTCCATATCTAAGCTGATTTTTCTACAGGGGTACCAGCTGTGCATTTTTGAAGGTCCAGACATCTTTCTCTCTTTTTTTTTTTTTTTTTTTTTGGGCAATGAGGAATGTCCTTTCCTGCCTGTGTGAATGCTTTGCCATGTATCCCATAACTCTTTTTGACAATGTGACATGGATGACACAGGGCAGATAAATCTGTCCAAGGTCCTTCCCAGAGGGGCCTGACATCAAGTACAGAGTACAGGAAGGGCCTGTGGGTTGCTGTGTTACAGCCACCCTAGGGTCACACAGTAAGGAGCATTTGGATTTTACTGTCCTCTGGCCCATGTTTCAGTGACCAGTACAAAAATAGTGCCAGTCCCTTTGTGTCACTATGCATCCCTGTGAAATTGCTAGCATCTTGTCTGCCTGGTTTGACATTAGTCTTTATCCGCATCTTGATTACTTGATAACTATGTATAATTTCACACCAGAGTATTTCCTATACAACTACGTCTATACAATCACACACCAAGTCACAGGTAGTTGGTGGGGCTTAGCTGAAGTTTTTCTGTACCCCTTTCAAAAATGTACAAAGATGGTTCAAAAGAGGACAGAAAAACGGTGAAAAAGAAAGGCAGGAGGAAGTCACCTGGTCAATTCACCACCCACAAGACTTCAACTTTCAGAGAAAAACTTGAAGAAAACCTTGCAAAGGGAAGCTCACAGAATTTCATGTCCCCCTTTGGCTCGTTCCCTATGAATATCTATGCAGGAGATAACATTTGGCTCTTAAAAACTAAGTAAATGGGAAGAGCTTAAGTGATTGCTTTTCTCTTTGAGCTAATGTCAGGCTGTTCTTATTAACGACGTAAAATAGGTTTCGTGATATGAATGTACAAACTGTAATCAAGTGCATTGATCTCTGCAGCTACCCAGAATTAAAGCAAATGGAAAACAACTCTTTATTCCAAGTAGAATTTGGAAAATGATATGTCTCAACAGCTCATATTTGGACTTAGGATGCAGAGAGTGTCTGGTAACAGATAGATTTTTTTCTTTATCTTCTCATATCTGGAATTGTCCAAAGGMAGGCTATTTTTTTGCTACCTCAGTAATTCCTGAATGACAAAAAAGAAGATAAATCTAAAATTAAAAAGTATTTCAGTTCTTTTGAATTTTAAAAAAGGTAAACAGGGTCCTGGAATAACTGCTCTGTAAACACATGAATGGAAAATCTTACTGTTTTTTCAGTGAAAGCTGTTTCTGGTAAACAGACACAGCTGCTTGGACTTTTTGCTTGCCTTTCYCATTCTATTTTCCTGCCCTATGAAAAATATTATTAAATTCAATAAAGWCTTACCATTGTTTTTCTTTGTTAAGAAAGCATCTTGAAAATGGTTGTAAACTGTAATATTTAGAGTTTTCAGGGAATTAAGGGAATTTTATTTTCTACATTTGAAGCATGTTCTTAAGTAGAACTCATCTCTTTCAATTTTTTTTTTTTAATTTATTTTTGGGGTTTTGGGTGTTTTGTACCCTAACATACCTTTTTCCCAATCTTCTAGCTTATTCTGAAGGTTGATGCTTCCAGCTGAACTTTGAACAGGTCGGTAATCTTTGTTTTGGTACAGCAGCAAAAGATGTTCAGAAAAATACTTTCCTAGTTTGTTACTCTGACAGGTATTCCTGTTTTTTTCTCTGTAGCCATTCTTTCTTTCTACTATTTTCTAGTAATTCTGTTATTACTCCTATGTGTGAAGCAGGACTGTGATGCATCTCTCTATGGTTAGATTAAGAAAAGTACTATTACAGAGGGGAAAAAAACCCCTCATGACCATCTACCACTTTGAAACTCTGCTTCTCAATGTCTGAGGAACACTCACGTTGCCCATGATTTCAGGGTTCATAGCCYTGGCCTGCAGGTCTTGAACAGTCTATYCACACYAGGATTTATAACCATCTTTGTAATGGCCCTTAAAAAATGCCAGCTAAATGTAACTSTGACTCACTTMATTTCTGTATTTTKAAGACCTGCAAAATTCWGTTATATATATGAGTTTTGACAGTGGAAGAAGGATGTGTAGATCCATTTCATTTCATAGAGTCGCTAATCCACAGGTGTTGTGCTACAAACCTTTCTGTTGATGAAACAGGATATCATATAGGCATGCTAGAAATATTTCTTTCAATAATGCCTCAGATGCACACTTTTTAAAAAACACTATCTTCTGGGGAACATCATTACCTAGATGCTAACAAAAATTTAATAAACAAAACAACAACAACAAAACCACGCAAAAAAAACCCCAAACTAAACCTTCTCCCACCCCTGCCAAAAAAACCCCAACCCCACGAAAACCCYCAACAAAACAAAACAACAACAACAAAATCCATCTCTGAAGGCACTCAGAATATGAAAATATTTGCTAACTCTGTCCARAGGGAATCTGGTGAGCATTTACCAGGGCATTTTAAAATGCAACCCAGTATCTTTTAACAGCAGGTCCCTTTATTGCAAATGTGATAGTCAGACACAAAGCCTAAAAATTAAAATGTTGGTTTGGAGAACCGAAACACCGTGTTCCATTTTCTGCTTACTAAAAGTGTGTCGCAATTTTTTTTCCCTCTTTTTGTTTATGGCTCAATTAATTTTTGGATGATAAAACTGTTTGGACTTGTGAGACTTAACRTTGCTAGTTTTCCACAGCATCTGTGGAAATATGTGTTGCAAAGAACACATACGTAGGTTTTCTTGGATGAATACATGCCTAATTACTTAAAAACAGACGGTAAAGGTATTGTAGCTCTCAATCTTCAATCTTCACAGACATGCATTATTAGATTTGGTAAGACAGTTTTGCAAAAAGTACTACASCATACCAGCAGTTTTTCTTCTGTCTGGCAATGGTTTGGAGCATGATTTTTAAAGGCTAGCTAAATTAAAATACATTTATATAAATTCATTCAATAGATAGAAAGGTAAAAGACATTAGGGAGATGAAAAATTCAATTTTATCTCAACAGTTTGTTATTAACTATGCACAGGAGTTCAGTTTTACTGATTATCAATCACAGTTCAACAACATATTTTTTAATTAATAATAATTTTAATAGCTGGGAAGCTAATGCTTTCYTTTGAGTCACTATAATTGACCATATTAGAAATGCTGTAAACACAGGCACCCTTAGAACATGACCATATTAACATTCAGAGCTTCACAYTGAAATGTGCCTTAGAGGATGGGAAAGAAAATAACATAATCTGAACGTCCTGAAAAACAGAGGTTTGTGGCTGGGATTTGAGCATTCTGAATRATATCTCTAAATACCTTGCTTATTAGCTCTTGTGTTGTGGCTCTGTCAGACSAAGGGGTTTCAATGGTGGGTTCCTCGTGTGCTGTTTCATTGCAGCTGCCTCCTGCTGCCTCCAGCCCTGCACATCTGCAGACATTCCCCTCCAGTGGTCACTGCAGCAAAAATGGATTTGCCAAACTTGTTGACTATTTGGCACCTCCCTTTGGATAGCTTTGAGTGTGAGAACCCCTTTGCTTTAACTTGAAATGGGCCCAACTTTGTCGTTATGCCTTAATTTTTCATATAATTGAAGTGAGGCAGGAGAGGTGTAGCGTCATGCAAAAGGTTCTTCAGAAGCTAGGAAAAGAGGCCTGCATTTTGGTTCTTAGTCCACAAGGGCTTTTACAGGGTTTTTGCTCATGAGATTGGCTCTGAAATCATGTGCACAGGGTGTATGAAGATAGTGGGGAGAAAAGAATGCTGAAAAATAATTCATATTCAGTATTATAGAATGCAAACAGGCAAACAAATACTGTCTGATTTTTGAGGGATACTGCTGCTTCGCACAAAAACAATTTAATACAAAGTGTCACACATACTAATAGAAATGGCATCTCTTCTTTTTAACAATTATCAGGAGTAATTTAATTTATATAGGTCTCATAACTATGGATTCAAAGTGCAATTTTTTTTTCTTTCAAAGGTCTCAGGYGGGTAAGTTCACATACATCRTAAGTGCTCAGTATCATTGCACAGRAGAGATSATTGCCTCTAAGCCTGGATTCTGCCTTGTGCAGAAGAGTAACAGGAATCTGGCATCTCTTTATTTGTTCCCTTTTTAGACTTGAAAACTAATCCAGAACTTCATTAAATGATATGACCCTGAGTCCAAAAGACACAGATCAGAAACCTTCCCAGATACCTCATTTTACATAAACCTTAYATTTAACATCCCTTGAACTTTTTCATACTGCTTGGTTGCTTTCAAGACAAACATTTTCAGGACTTACCTCTTTGAACTTTGCAAGCCCAGACAGTCTCAGTCTGCATGCAGCCGTGCTGCTGAAGTTAGTTTAAAACTCCTTAGCAGAACAGAGTGAAATCCTTAAGAGATTCTGATATTAGAATTATGCTCAGAGCACRCATAAAACAAAGAAAAAATTTACTTTCTTACAAAAGTAATCAGATGAGGAGTTATAATATAACTAATATAACTATGCATTTATAAGCACTTCTCAGAAACCTGGTTGGAGATTTAATATTCTGATCAGTTGGACAAGGTTCTAGGGCATACCTCCCATTTATGACCAGGCTACCTAGTAGACTGTATGGGAACAAGTCTGAATGTGAGCTTGTGGGAAAAGGCTGGGCGAAGAAGTGAAAACTAARATGGATGAAAAAAGTGCACTTTACTTCTCTGGCAGAAATAATGCAAAAWTCAAATTGTGTAGGAGACTTAATAGAAGAAAGAGTCTGATGGGATAAGCTAAAAATCATGATGCTCAGCTGACAGCAGGGGATTTAGGTTCTAACATCTGTTCCCAAGATTCATTCTATTCCCTTTAATCTGGCGTATCACTTGAAAAAGACTGTCAGTTCTAGAAGTAAGAGTTGGCACATAGGACTTCCCTGCTTCTGGCAGTTCTTCGTTCTTCATGACATTTTACTGTTTTTGATGTGACATATTACAAAACATGTTCCTGTACAGYCAGCTTCATTCCCAAACATCCTTCTTGATATGAAATAAGGAAAAACCATACTTTTAATATTTCATTTTTTGTCACTTTTGACCAGATATTTTCCTTGATATTTTTCAAATTGTATTCCATTGTTCTCTTATGATTTCTGTCAGTGAATCCTTGAGATCTTGAACACACAGAGTTAAGGAGAAAAGGAMGTGGTGTGCTGCTTGACCCGTTATTTTCTTCAAAAAGCTTTGGGATCACGTTATCTGCAGGTGTTTTCCTYTGGGAAACAAGAAGCTAATTCCTCCCAATAGGTGGTGTGTTTATGGACTGAAGAGAGAGCATCAGTTTTATGAAATTAATTTCCTGAAAATTTTCTGAAAAAGCACAGAAGTAAATCAATTTTCATCAATCAAACCGAATCAACTTATGCAAAGATATCATACAGGGAATTATAGCACTGCATATGGCCTGTCTTCACTTCTTTCAAAATAAGACAAATAAACTTCTGTGTATTTTTAAAACATATCTGTAAATGCAACAAATTCAGCTCTGGGGACTTGATATTTATCACCAGTATTGCAACAACATATGTTGAATCCTTGTTTCTTTGTGATTTGAAATTAACACCAATGTATTAGGCTGGCTTAATGGTAACATATACTAATGAGAAAACAGTTTGCAATCTGCTTTCTGTTTGGTTATGAGGGCCAGGTTTTCAGAAATGGCCACTAATGCTGTAATCATATTTGTACATACATTTTTTTCATATATAAAATTCCCAGCTGTGTTTCCAAACAACCATTTAGAAATGTACATTACTGTGGATACTTTTACATACCAAAGTGTATTTTGAGAATGAGGAATTGCATGGCRAGGGAAAAGAAGTCTTTCTTGATCCCTGCAGGTGGTTCCTCTCTCTAGGGCTAGCTCTGCCCAGAGGCGACCCTGCCATGATCTGTGAGTCGAGGACACACACAGACCCCGGTGGGTGCAAGAGTGGTAGAAACCTTCCTGCTGCCACTGGAAAAAGAGGCTGACTCCTTTGGGGGTCTAAGTTCTCAGGGTTTATTGAGCTTGGCAAATTACCCTGAGAGGGGACTGCCCAAAGGGAGCTCTCTCAGGGCTGTGCAACACCTTTTAACAGGGGGAGGGACAGTAACAACAAACCAATCAGAAGGGATTGGGGTGTGGTTACAATCTGGATAGACATTAACTGGGTGCAATGGGGAGAACTCGAGGGAGGGACAAACATGTAACAACGAATCACCAAGGGGAACTAGCAGAACTTTCCAGAAACAGGGGAGAGGTTTAAGGAGACAGACAGGTGCCTGGGGAGGGCACAAGGGAGATGGACAGGAGCTCAGGGAACTTTCTGGAACAAGGGGAGAGGCTCAGGGGAGACGGGCAGGTGCCAGGGGAGGGCACATCAGGGAGGCAGACCAGGCAGAACCAAGGGCAAACAGCAAAARGGGGTAGCTTGGAACAAGCCAATACAATCAGGAAATAATAAACCCCAACAGATCCCTATCACTGTTAATACAAGAATGAGTGGGAATTTTTTGAGGAAAAAAGGAAAAAAGATTCTTTACACTTAAAAAACACCAACCAATCAACCAACCAACAAGAAAAACAATACATTAGTTGATCTTCAGGCAGTGCATTAGCAGGAGGCAGATGTCCTGGCCATATACTGCTGTGGATGCTAAGAATTTACACAAGTGATAARGAGTAATTAATGGTAAAACAGTCTCTAAAAAATATTTGCATTGAGTGTCAGAATATTACTAAGTCCTGGAGACAGRATACTGAATAGAAATTAAAAACAAGGGCTTGAGATGTAAGTCCTGAAACTACTTTGGAACATACTCTCCTTCCCATCCCTACATTCTTTTATAAATGGGGCATGAAATCCTGTTATTTATAATCCCTTTTTTTTCCCCTTGCAACTCCCTCTCTTTATTTGCCTTTACTTTCCCACTGTTTCTTTGCAGTAATTTCTCAGATTGCAGTTCAATTGTCATGCTATGWCCTTCAGAGTGGTGGTGAAGAAGGCCTTCAGACAGGAAGATATACAAAGACTCATGTGTAGACTATAATAAAGTCAGTTCCTTCAAAAAAAGTTCAAAAAGAACTGATTAAGTTAAAATGAAATTCAGTTCAACTAGATAATTTAATAGGGAGCTTTGTGCCACTCCCTAAGAGTGCTTTAAAAAGAATATTCATGTGAAGTATTGGCAATCTTTTCCAAGGATATTCCCAGAAAATTGTCTTTCTTATCCCTCTTGCATTCTTACTTTCATAAAAAATGAACACAGTTTTTYGCTCCTGCTTGAATTTATTTTCATTGCAAGCATTTTAAATTCAAAATTACAATTAACCCTAATGTGATTAATGCCAAAGAAGAACTGCAGCTGTACTAAAGGGAAAGAGTGTAAAACCTGGATGGTTGGAATTAAACCATTCCCGTCCTGTGCCTCAAAAATGGTAAAAGAAGAAAAGGGATGTGAATGGATGGCTACTCCTGCCTGACAAGTAGTCAAGTGGTGAATAGTGTATTGATGTACAGTTTGCATCATAGGTTTTCAGGTTCCTATAGATTTTCAGCTCTCTGGTACRAAAGGAAGGAACCACCTCCACTTCTGGAGCTCTCAAACATTCTTTGAGGATGGGATAGGGGGGAAGAGGAACAGGTTTGTGCTAAGCCTGAGAGATGAAGAAGAGAAAATCTGTGTATTTATTAGTCTAGAACCTTGTACAGTATAGTAATCTGAACATCTAAACCAAATGCATTTATTAATCYGTCTGAGACAGAAAAGTTACGTAGRAACCTTGAGGCTTAGGCAACAGCTGGACATTAGAAGCACAAGAACATATTGTACAGTACTTTGCAATCAYGTTCTATTTTCCACATGATGTTGCAGAGCTGTTTGGTCTGTTTCAATGTTGGCTCAGAATTTCCTCAATAGGCAGCAGCTGGCTCAATAACTACGGTCACTTGGTCTCTGCATGGAGGCAACAATGGCAGAGGCAGGCAATATTTCTAAATACCTGGTCTAGAGGTAAAAGATCTTTTGTTTCAACTTTCAGCATGGGAATGATAAAATAGATTTGAGTTTATGTGTTTATCTGCCATAATAGTTTGTTTTCTGACAGAGCTTCTGGAAATCAAAGGTAGATAGATGGTTTGTCAGCATTCTTGCTTCAGTTCCAACACACTGAGTCATATATCATAGCTTGAAAGCTATTATCAAGTTCCTTGATAAAGTCAATTTGGTGAGAATCTCTCAAATGATGGAAGGAAGGTCTCACTTTGTCTRAGTGCA
This sequence comes from Alauda arvensis, assembly GCA_902810485.1. Lineage (NCBI taxonomy): Eukaryota > Metazoa > Chordata > Aves > Passeriformes > Alaudidae > Alauda > Alauda arvensis. Next base: position 1,793,291 of record CADDXX010000139.1, read on the forward strand.
TGTGTGTATGCTTCTCACTCAATATGTGAGAGGCAGAAGAGGTGATTGAGAAAAATATGCATTTTATAGAGGTGGTGGGACTCTGAATAATTTGTTCATGAGGAAAATGCTTTTGACATATGCAGGTTCTGAAAGAAAGGTACAAGATGCATGTGAGGAAAATATAACAGAGCTGGACAATTTTTGTTCATTTTCYGGGCAGCTCATTTGTCAAGCAGATTTGTTCAACCAAAATTATTTGTTAATTTAGATTGAAATTGGCAGCCAGATAAATAAATGTGCCGGTTTTGGCTGGGGTAGAGTTAATTTTCTTCACAGCAGCTGGTGTGGGGCTGTGGTTTTGATTTGTGATGAACACAGGGTTGATAATATAGAGATATTTTTGTTATTGCTGAGCAGGGCTTACACAGAGCCAAGGCCTTTTCTGCTTTCCATACGGCCATTCTGGCAAGGACATTGGGATTGCCCACTCCCATTGCATGGGAGGCTGGGAGGAGACACAGCYAGGACAGGTGACCCAAACTGACCAAAGGGATATTCCAGACCATATGGCTTCATGCTCTGTGTAGAAAGTGGGGGAAGAAGGAGCAAGGGGAAAAGCAGAATGTTTGGAGTGATGGAGTTTATCTTCTCAAATCACCATTCCATGTGATGGGGCCCTGCTCTCCTGGAGATGACTGAAAACCTGCCTGCCCATGGGAAGAAGTGAATTAATTCCTTGTTTTGCTTTGCTTCTGTGCATGGCTTTTCCCTATTAAATTGTCTTTATCTCAACTCATGAGTTTTCCAGCTTTTACCCTTCCAATTCTATCCTCAATTCTGCTGGTGGGGGAGTAAGCGAGGGCCTGCATGGTCTTGGCTGATGGCTGGGGTTAAATCATGGCAATAAATTAATAGTTCTGTATGAGACAGAACTTAAAAATAACCCTGAATGTTTGTCTTCCCCTTTTAAGGGCAATGTCTTCAATTTTCATAAAACATCAAAAGCAAAATATTAATGTTGGCAGAAATAATTTGAACTTAAAGACAGTTCTTCCAAATGTGCTTTGATTTTTAAAATTGTTTTTAGAGGAAAAAAAACCCAAACAATAACATGTGAATGTGATCTATAAAAATTTGACAAGTTACATGAGAAGTACAGGATCTCTCACAATAAAAGTTTCTGATATGATCCCAGTATGAGACTAAGAACGATTTTATGCTTATTTCAAAGTTTACAGAAAAATTACATTGTCAATAACTCCTTAAAGCAGTGCATAATAAAATGATTTTTTAAGAAGGTTTTGATTTGTTACAAGTTGCAAGTGCATCATCATAATTTGGAAATCTTTGGTTTMCGGAAACCATGTTCACAGTGTTAGATCAATTATTGATCTCCATGCAGAAAGACAGAGAAACAAAATAAAATGGGAACCTWACAAGGGAGTATGAGATACCAATTTAGTTTAGGCATTTTACTTTCACTGACTAGAAAACCCTTTATGGTAAATTTTATTCAAAGTGCTTGAATGCAAGGCAAATTATGAAATTATGTATATTTCTCTATTTATCAGAACATCTACGTTTTCAAAGCTCTTCAACAATTATTCTGCTGACTGAAGTAAATAAACTTCATTTGTTCTGTAAAGTTTATTTAATTCAGTTTTGCTTGTGGTGATGATAAATAAAAAACCCAAACAAATAAACAAATATGAAAGTTAAGCATCATAAATATGTTTTCCCTTTAGTATTCTTTTGCTCTCTTTACTTATTAGATAGCTGACTGGATTTATTTTTCTCATTGGAAGATATTTTTCAAAACAATTCTGAGTTAGAGAATACTTTCTGGAGATTACAGTATGATTTTTACAAACAGACAGAAAAACTCTTAACAAAATGTATCTGGGCATCAAAATGATCAGAGATGATGAAAGAAAATTACACTGTTGTCAAAACACTATTCAGTATTTGACAGCATTCATTTTAATGGTAGAATAGAACAGCTTGTTTGACCAAAAGCTACAGAAACTTTTTAGTTATTTGACACATTATTTTTTTTCCTACAAACCAGCTTTGAGTGAGCTGCCAATCATTTGTACCTTGTAAGAAAAAAGAAAATATCCCAAACAACAGTGAAAGTCAATGCTTCAAGTCTTTCAAACCAAACTCTTCAGACCAAATTTATTTGGGAAGCCTGGTAGAGAGTTTCTTTATGTGCATAATTTGAATAAAAGAATTCTTAGCTTGCACATTGTACTGGTTTTGGCTGGGATAGTGTTAATTTTTTCCTGTAGTAACTAGAATAGGGCCATGTTTTTGATTTGTGCTGAGAACAGGTTTGATAGCACAGGGATGTTTTTGCTAACAATGAAAAGAACTTAGACACAGTCAAGGCCTTTTCTGTGTCTCACCTGAGCCCACCAGTGACAAAGCAGAGGGTGYACAGGGAGTTGGGAAGCAATACAGCTGGGACAGCTGACCTCAGCTGACCTAAGGGACATTCTGTACCATATGGAATCATGCTCAGCATGCAGAGCTGTGGAAAGAAGAAGGAAGGGGAAATATCTGGAATGATGGTGTTTGTCTTCCAAGTCACCATTGCACAGGATGGAGCCCAGCTTTCCTGGAGATRGATGAAAAGCTGCCAGATGATGGGACGTGATGAATTAATTCCTTGTTTTRCTTTGCCACTGTGTGCAGCTTTTGCTTTCCCTATTGAGCTGTCTTTTATCTCCTTGCAGGAGTTTTCTCACTTTTACTATTCTGATTCTCTTCTCCACCCTGGCATGGGGTAGTGAGTGAACAGCTGTGTGGAGCTYAGTTCCACCTGGGGTTAAACCTTGCCAGATGTTCTGTAAACTAACACTTAGTAGGAGATTGACTCTGTGAGAAGGTCTACTTGATTTCMCCTGCTAGGCTTCCCATGCTCCGCTGTGGAAAGATGGGAGGATTATTCAATTCATAAATGCAGCCAGAAGATAGTATCCTTGGCACAGATAACACATAACTGTACTGCAAACTTCTCTAGGATCTAGGGACTTTCCTCCACAACTTAATTTAGCAAAGTTTACTGCTACCATACTTGAGTTAGATCAGTTACATCACAGTTGGGAAGATCCTAAAGAAATGCAGAAAATACTCAACAAGTTTCTCCCTTTATTATTTTTTTTTCTTCACACCTTTGTTATTCAGCACTAACTATTCACAGTACAGTAACGTGCATGTGTATCTGTGTAAGTAAATTTCCTTTRTTACAAAAAGACATCATGATAGCGCTTTCAGAGGACAAGGCAGCAGCAGATGAGAGGAACATAAGGTAATAATTAGAAAATTACAAGCAACAGTGGTGATAAACAGTGGGCACAGCTGTCTAGTTGCTGTCAAGCTTTTTGTGAGCAGCAAGAGAAAGGTGTGCTTTAACAAATTACTTGGTTATGAACATTTTAAATATATGGAAGGGAGGAAATGTCACTTGGAGGAGTACCACTYTTGAAAGAAGGAAGAAATAGCATTAGCTTGTGGAAAGTAGCTGGTCAWGAAAATCACAAATTAACAAGCCCACAAGTCTATGCTCCTACCCATCCGTACCTGTGGCTTCTGAGGACAACAGACAGTAAGTATTTTGTCAGGCTGCCCATAGACAGTGYAGGTCTTCAAACAATGCCCCTGGCAGGGCTGGATGGGGGCAGATCCAGCTGAACGTCCTGTGCTGGGRTTTCCTGGAACTGCAGTATAGTGTCTGCTGGGAAAGAGGAATGACTTCTGTAAAAGTCCCAGAATGCTGCATGGGTGAACAAAACTGGACTAACACTTATAACACCTTGTAWATAACACTTATATATATACTTATATATAACACATATAATACTTATAACTGTGATGTCTAAAATAATCCAAGTGGCAGTAATTTCAGTAAATAAATGTGTTTACAGAAATGAGGGCAGAATTTCCATTCCATTGGACATTTTAACTCTTTAAAATTTGTCTTCTAGMTAAAATTGCAAGAAGACATCTACAACTTCCATTGAACAGSAATTCAGAAATACTAAACCCATTGATTTTSTATAATTTTGTGTCACTTTAATAAAATTAATCATAAAAAAAATGGCACTAGTTATAACTATGGAATATTATAAAAGTAATATGAAGTATTTTACTGGCAAAACAGAAACAARGCCTTTTAATTGAAGGCAAAACAAAATAGCAGACACTTTCAAATGATTTTTTTTTATAAACAGTTTTGACACTGAAATCAACTTTAAACAATAGAATATTTCTGCTTCAGTTAAACTAGTTTTCCCATTAGGATTTTTTTTTTAATGTACACATATATTTATTCTTTTTTTGCATGCAAAGAATAAATTTCACCTTTGGAGAATTTTCAATAAGTTAATTGAAAAACATCCTAAATATTATTTAATAAATATATCCTGAATTTCTCAGGATATATTAAATATATCTCTTTAATAGCATTCATATTTATATATGAATGCTATTAGTGACGGAGGTAAATTGTTTTTGAACAGTTATTCTATAACAGCAAGATTTCTATTAGCCCAAATACTCAAAATTTTAGAATATCTGAATATGAGATTCAATATTTTTGCACATATCATCAGTAYCAACTATTCTTTTGCATATGTTAGTGCAACACTTCTTTATAGAGCTTTGGCTTGAAAAGTAGATGACTTGAGTTTTGCTGCTCTAAWTGAAGCATTTTTATGAAAATTAAGTTAGTAATTTCATTTAATTTTGACTTGTTTCCCTCTCTTCRTTTTGAACTGGCATGGAGAATACAAAGCTGTCATGATTTTATGCCAGGTGTTAAACTGGAAGATTACTTTTGCAGGTATGCCCTTTACAAGTTTGCAATCAGTATATTTTTTTTTTTAAATACATTTCAGAGCTCTCACAGCACACTCAGCTTAGGAAGATTTAACAGTCTTAGAAACTACCAATTTTATAAAGTGCTTCATTTTATGGCTTTCTATGACTTTAATGCAACTCCATCTTTACAGTGCTACTTATAGCATCAGARAGAGTAAGTGCATGTTACGGTCATGATGGAGATGTCTTTTTCAGCAGTGTGTAAGGGAGGATAGAGTTTAATACTTTTAACAGAACATAGCTGGAATCATGAAAGTGTGTGCTATTTTCAGTTATGGAACTGTGAAATGGTGCTAATAAATTCAAATTCTAGCCATATGATTTGTGCCCCTTTTTCATTGGCAAAATGGAAGTAAAACACTGAAATGAACAGGGAGGGAGGAGACAGGGAAATCTTACAACAGTTCAAATTGCTTTTGTCTGATTTCCATGGTTCTGGGTGCTACTGTTCATTGTTGCACATGGCAAAAAATGCTACAGAAGMCTAGACTGGCTTCTGTTAAACAGGGGATGTAGGAAGTCTTAACTAATGCACAACAAAAGAATGTGAATTTTTTTGCAGTATCTTTTTTTCTTTTTTCCTACTGTCCTTGTCATTAATTTTCTCTGAGGATTGTAATATTTAATGGTTTTGCAGGAGTCGGTCTCCACAGAAGCAACTGAAATCGACACAAAATTAGATCTCCTGGAATGATAATTGCACATTTCTGGTTTAAGCATATTTCTGTTGATAGTGTTCAGAGTTGTATTTGACACACTGATGAGACAGTCATAATTTATTTCTACTGTGAACCCAGAAATATTTGCAAATGGACCTTCAAAACATGCAACAAAAGTAACAGATGAGATCTGAGTGGGACACCCTAAACAGAGGTRCACCCTAAACAAATTCTTGTCCAAAATATTGGACAAGAGCCAATATTTTGGGAACAAATGCAATAAATTCTCTGTGCTTATTTCTAAACCTCGGAATTTCCTCCCTCCTCAAGAAGAGATTAGGGGAGGCAAGAAACTACCTGAATTTTCCAAAGGCAACTGAGAGTTAATTCTTGACATACTCTGTTCAAAAGATGGAACATACTTGATACAGACTACACAAGTACCTGACTGTAGAGATTAGGTTTACACTCACTGATAGCACTCACCAACCTGCTACAAGTTTATGGCTTGCCCTGAAAAAATGATGAAAGAAACCTTACAATGCAGATGCTTTTAGCAGGGGTGATGGGGGATTCCACAAATATATCTGGTCCGAGAAGGAAATGCAGTATCTATGTTGGCTTCATAGGCTTGAAGAACTCATAGCAGAAAGGACAAGGATAACTGGAATTCTTGTTTTCAGACATTAAAAAATTTTGTAAAGGCACTGAATATCAGGATGAAGGGCATCATCCCAAAATATTGAAGCCACAAGAGCTAGAGTCTGGGACAAATTCACATACTTAGAAATGTTCAAATTAGCTTAGAGAGTTATATCTTCTAATATGGTTTCTGTAAAAAGATCCTGCACACTGTTCCTTTTTCTGCAATTACAGATCGGTACCTTCCTCTTTATGCTTAGAAATCCACTCTCTTTTAAGCATATGGTTCATCAAATAAAACTGGACTCAGTAAAAGCTCAAAGCTCAGCRCAAAAGTCTTTTTTCTATTGAAACAAGACCTAAGTTACCAGCTGGATGTCATACAAGATGCAATATTATATTTTTAAAACCACTTCTCTTTTCAAGTGAAATTTATATTTATCAATGCATATACATAATGAATGTATTTTTTTTCTTTGTCAGTTTTTGAAGTGCCATTATTCCCTGCTGTCTACATCAGGCACACTCTGCCTTTGAGAGTGACAGCTCTTGACACTGTACATTAGTTTCATTATTGACATAATGCTGAAGTAGCTTCTGAATAGAAAACTGCCAGCATAGTTTTATTTTTAAATCTTCTGTGTCCTATTTTTTCATATACATGTATGAAAAAAGCTAAAAGAAACAGGAGATGTAGCCATTTTAGCTAAGAAAATAAACACCTTTCATCACATCAAGACATGTCAAAGCTACAGCAAGTGCAGGGACTAAAACTCCAAGTGAGGATATAAGACCTAACAYGTACAAAGACAAAATACAATGTTCCCAAAATAAAGCATTGTCTTAAACAACAATATCAACAACATCAATTAAGAAGCAACCGAGTTCCTTTTGATGTGAGTTGAATGCTGTACTACACATTGTGTCCTTGATCCCTTGAAGCACTGAGCAGCCCCATCTCCTGTTGATTGGTGCTCAGTATCTTACACAATCTGGCACTTGGGGAAGGTTTTCAAAGGCATCAATACCAGCTTGGTGCCTTACCCCAGCTGACTTCCAAAGAAAGGGATTTCGGCTTCTGACTGACAGTTTGTGCCTTTGAAAACCTCTCTTCTGAGGTTAGCCAGCACTAAACACTAATATATTTACAAAGGAAATTAATTCCTTTCCACTTCCTGTTAATTCTTAAACTCCAGCTCTGCTAAGAATAGTCCCTGCTGTAACCTAGAAGAACACACACTTTTTGGCAGTCAGCTTATGCAAAATGCTTATTTTTCTTCTTGTTATTTACCATGCCATCTGGCATTATGTTCAAGATGGAAGTGAAATTAAAACCAACCTATTATTAAAAATGATTCCATCTTTGACCTTGAAATGYTCCATAGCTCCATGACCCCATTACTTGGAGTTTGTCATTGGATATCTGACATTTTAGAAATGTAACTGAAGAATATCAATTGCAATTGAGTTTATACATCAGTTATTTTCATCCAAAAAAGAATGTATCTTTTAATTAAAATTTGAAATTGGAAAAAAAATGGAATTTTGAATTTAGATGTTTTTATCAGTTCATTGTAAGCTTGTTTTTTCTTTTGAAAAGAGAAAACTTATCTCCTTTACCTGAAGAGTTACATATGCTAGAATTAAATTGTAATGTCCTTACAGTGTAATCACTGCAAAAAAATAAAATTCAGATCTAGATAGCAGAAAATGGGAAATACCTGAATGGACTTCTTAAGCTAAGTAAACACAACTGCTACCTTTACTTTGCATTTTTAAGACAAAGTTATTGCATCCATAATACTTGATGAAAGCCATGTATTATGAAAGTCTAAGTGTTTTTGTTTTTTTTTCTTGAAAACATATGAATCAAACAACATAAGCTATGATCCCCTAGCCAGTATTTATTTTGCAAAATTTTTCTTTCTCTGAGCTGTTCCTCGGGGCTATGTTAAAGCTTTTCTTTTTTTCTTTCTTCTTTATTTGTTATAAACAAACCTGTAATTCCTTCAGAAACAAAGTCTAGGAGAAAATAAGGATACTATTTGCTGGCACATGCCTCTTTTGTAGGATTTAAAGTATCCCAGTCATATAAACTGTGTCTATTGTCTACTTAGCTGTGGCAACCATACACAGGATTGTAATTGTGGGGCATATTTTTCCYGAGTAAAAGGTGGACATTGGGTCTGTCAGTTCCTACAGATTTAAGCCAACCACATGATGTGGATAAAGAAGGCCACTTGATTATCTGTAGCAAAAACAATTTATAGGCCAAGTGGAATACATTTCTCTATGAAATTGTTGTGAAAGCCAAGCCTAATCCTTAGAAAGAGGTCTGTTCTAATCCATTCTTTGTGAAACCAAACCTAATACAGGCCTAGTGTAAATCCAACATCATGAGACAGAGATGATGGTGGGGATTAATGCTGTGCAAATAACTGATTTTTCAATTTGGTGGAAAAAGGGAAAAAAATAGACCAAACCCCCCCCTGCTGGGTCTGTTCTGAGCATAGTACTTCATTTGTTTCTCATGGCATATTCAATGATCTCATGTGATATCATTAAAGTAATGAAGAATTCATTGATATAGTGACAATATTTTTTCTCTGTGCTTTGAAGAAAGGAAAGTGTTCACTTCTTTCAATACCAATGTTATGATTAGGCCCAAATAGAACTAAAACTAATTTGGAAATGATGAAATAATCTTACTGTAGTAAGAAGTTTTCCTGAAAATACTGGACTTTTAAACTTGAAAAACACCATTAATACTGCATTTTCAATTTGTATTCTTAAAATTCATGTTATAGGAAAAATTGGAGTTCTTGTTTTTTCTTCTATTATTCAGAGTCTAATATTTTCCTGTAAATTCCTGCAAAAGGAATACACAAAGAGACCTGTGGGCCCTTACTGATTCACAAAAGATGAGTTCTTTGTCATGGMACAAATTACAGTAATTTGTAACTTAACAAAATACTTTGCTGTAATTAGCAAGAGGATATACACAGAAAGCTATCACAAGACAGAGTTTATTGAATGACTGCCTTTAATAAGTAATTCAGGGATCYTTGTATTGACAGGAGGACAACTTTTTGTAACACATTATTGATAGATTTTAAAGCCAAGCTCTGCTGAATTTTGTTTGTAACTATTTCCCCTATAAGTTAGWTTTAATGAAGTACAATTTACAGTTTGTTTCCCACAGGACCATCTATTTTTAATTAGCATGTGATTATAATTCACTGTATATTATGATATTATTTATGGCATTTAAGAAGAATGAGAAGAAAATGAATAGGCCATGACTATTTACTAATGTTGTTCATTTACAGTCTTTGTTGAACTTAAAARGTAATGAAGCCTAAGATAATGCATTGTCTGGATGTAGTCMTAATATTAGCAGCCTCAAGAAAGTATATAGTTGAAGAAAACACTTCAAACACTTGGGAATATCTTCCTTTTTTCTTTTGTAACTGCAAGTTTTGCCTTTCAGATATGTTTTTAATAAAATTCCTGTTTATAATTAGATTAWGGATTAATAGCTGTTATAAACATCCTATAGACATGAGTTGCATTTATTGTTGAGGGCTGCAAAAAAGCCCAGATGACTGTGACTGTGAGGGATGTATTGACTTTATTTCTGCAAGGTTCAGTTGCTGACATAGTAARATAGTTTTCTGTGTTATTAACTGTTTAATGATTATAGTACATTTTTCAATTTTAATACAAGGTCTAACTAGCTTTAGGAGGGCAAATATGTCCCTGTGTTAGCGTGAATGAGATCTGGTGGTTGATGAAAAGCAGACATATTTTGATGGAAGATATTACTAATAAGAATTGAAGAAATACTTTAAACAAAAGGGGGAAAATAACTCTTGCTCTAATGTTGTTACTTAGAGGAAGGAATGAACTTCCTACTGCTTACACATATTCTTTAAAACAAATAAATAAACTCAGACATGCATTTTAATGGATCTAACTTTTAATATAATATCTACAYCTTCTTTAAGGCAAAATGGAAAAAGGCATGTTCAATTCATGATCTGAGAGCTACCATTTCTTGTTTTCAATAAACTGTTGGAAAAAGCTCCCAGTGTGAATAAGAACATTAAATACTACTGCTTTACTTTCCTACATGAATAAAAGGATGACAAGTTTTTCCATATCAAGTGAAATTCAGACAGTAATTTAAAAATTAGATAAAGCAGAGCATGAATATTTCAGATTTATACATATTTTCATTCCTGAAGATTGTTTACAGATAAATCTTAGTAACATTAATTAAAATAATTTAATGTCTAAAAAGACAGCTGCACGCCTTATCATTTTAAGTAGAAACTCTTCACCTGAATTTAAAAAAATCTGTTATTTAGAGATTCTCTGTTCACACCCCTCTTAATTAATTAAGGTTCCACACATCAAAACAAAGTGCCTGTTAGCTTCTGGTTTTAGTTTCTTGAGTAGAATTGYAGGAACACAGAATATCCTGRATTGGAAGGAACCCACAAGGATCATCAARTCTAACTCTGGGCCCTGCACTGGACACCYCAAGARTCACACCATGTGCCTGAGAGCATTGTCCAAACACTTCTTGAGCTCTGTCAGTCTTGGTGCTGTGACCACTTCCCTGGGGAGCCTCTTCCAGTGCCCAGCCACCCTATGGGGAAGACCTTTTTCCTAATAGCCAACCTAAACTGCCCCTGACACAGCTTTATGTCATTCCCACAGCTCCTGACTCTGGTCATYACAGAGGAGAGAACAGTGCCTGCTCTTGTGAGAAAGTTCTGGGCTGKGATGAAGCCTCCCCTCAGTTTCCTCTTCTCTAGAGTTAAAGGAAATCGTGTGTTTATTTTTGTTGTGACATGACTTTTTCATCAAATTATAAGTGACATTAGTAAGTAACATATAGTAACAATAATTGCTCAAGAAAACTGTTGGGAAGTTTTCGCTTTTGCATAAGGGAATATGATCAAGGAAGGCTGGTTTATTTTGACATGTTATTAATATAATGCTTGAGCAATGATACCATAGAGATGGAGCCATGGAAACTTTTCAGATAGCTCAGTTTGTGATTGAGAATACATAATTAAAACAGATTTAGACTTTAGTGGTCTTAAATGACTTAGCATAAATATTCTTARTTTAAAATGTTGACCTCTTAAGGATAGTCTATTTTCATAACTTCAATAGTTATTGCAATAACTATTCCTTTAGCAGTGATAGGAAGAAGTTCATAAGCATGATAGTTAGGAAGATTCAGTTCACATATTTGCTTTGGTGACTTTCTTCATGTTGGAAATACTATTGAAAGTTCATATGGGATGAAGCAGYACCCTTGAGAAACCCACAGCACTTAGAAGAGTATAGGTTTCTATACTTAGAATCTCCTGCCTTAAGAATATTCAAAGCTGAATATTTCACACTCTGTGCATCTTGACCTGCYTGAGTTCAGACCTTACATAGCATTTATCTGACTCTACATGGTTTAAAAAAAAGTATATGTTCAGCTACTGCTCTTAATGGAAATATTTTCCAGATATTTTTCTAGTTTAAATGGGACTGCTACAAAATTTTACTCTCAGCACTACTGCTAAATTAACATGATGGAGATTATAATGACCTTTGGCTCAGATATAGTCACTTGTGCATATAATATCTTGACAATAAATAAGAATGTAGCAAGAATTGTTAAAAGTTTTGATCAACTTTAAACTGYTCTAATTTTTCTTTTCCTTGGTACCCCAGAAAAATGAAAAATCCTGATTTTTTTCTTTCTGTAGCATTTGCACACCAAAYTTCTAGCATAGGACAAATTTTATCAGATTTATCATCACAAAGAGACACTGAGGCACTTAAAGGAGTGTAATTGCTGAGGGCAGCACAGAGACTCTTCAGCAGGCTGTGCTTCTGAGGAAGTTTCTAGACTGCTGCCCAATCCCTCAAACTAAGTTTTCCATTATGACTGAACATACTTTCCAAAAAAACCCAAGACTTAATGTTGTCATACACTTAAATCTTTAAAATAATGTTGCTCCTATTTACACTTTCTAGTCTTTATCTATCTAGCATTTGACATATTAAACCAATAATTTGAAAACAAYAATTTGATTAAGAAAGTAATATATTGTATATATCTTCTGATGAAACCTCTCTAAAGCTATCTGAACTTTACTTAGTTTATATTAATATTACTTTAAAAAGACGCTACCAGTATTCAACTTGTTTAAATATAAGATAGTAGAATCATACCAAGTACATTACAGTATTTCAGCCTGTCATCTCATTATGACTCCAGAACAGCATGGGTTTCTTGTAAATCCTGTGTCCTRTTGGCCAGTCCCTTGTGGATGTCTCTGATACCTTGGAGTACATCTGCAATGCATGGCATGAACATGGGAAATGTGGGTGCAGCCTCACATCTTGTTGTGCCCAGCTGGACTTTTGTGAGACACTGAACKGTTGAAGGCCAACCACTCAAAGRATTGGCCRTTTGCAAAAGCAGCAGGGATGGAGCAGGACTCTTGAGGAACTACATCCCTCAGCAGAGTATATTTGCACTTTGCTTCACTGTCTCCACACTTTTCTCTGGATCTTGCCTCAGTTTTCCTGTTAAAACCCAAGCTAAGTTTTAGGAAAACTTGCTTTCTCCCATCCATTGTTTGAGGCACTCTGAAGTAAAGGAGCATGTAAATACCTGTGTGTTACAGAAATTCAGAGGCATTGGTTTTATTTAAGAAATGAAATGCCAAGGAACTCAAAGCTGCACTTTCAATAGCTTATTTTTAGTGTTCTACAAAAAGGTCTTCATGAAAGTGTTTGGTGAGAGACTAAAAGGGCCTTTGGACACTAACAAGTCATGACAGCTAGCAGGATTCATAAGTAATTTATCAGTCACGGGTCATCTGGAGATGGTAAGTCAGGTCCTGAAGAGGACAGCTGCAAGTATATCTTTTATGGAGTGTAAAAAATTCTTGATGTAGTAGAAGTAGAAACAGACCTGGAAGCTCTGCACAGAATACTTCAGTAGGTGCATTGGATGTAGTTTAAAAGTTTATTCTTGTCTTAAATGAAACTACTGGTGATAACATTCCAATTAGCAGAACCTTTTAAATAGGAGCTTTTTCAGAGTARCTGAAATGAGAATTTTGAACCAACCACAAGGATCATAGAACACATAACATACATATTCTAAAACATAGCTAACCCCCATCTTATTACAGAGGAAAAAGAAAATTCTAAAGGGGAGATAGGAGAACCAGCAAGGATTATCAGGTAAACAGACTGTCTTATTCATTATGCTTTGTAGATACTTTTGTCACATCTTCCCTTTAATTTCWAAAAAAAATATTAAAACATAGATGAGAGTACAGAGATTCAAAGAACAAAGAATGTTGACTCAGAATAAATATACAGAAGATTAGACACAATGATGAGGTTAACATGAAGAAAAGAACAAGTACAATGACAGTTAATTTTAGAAGTTGTAAAAACAAATTAGCTGCCTTAATGTGGCAGCCTTAGCTAATAAAATATAAAATGTGGATATTATCACTGAGAGATGAAGAAGGGAAAGTCAGAATTTTTTTTTCTTTCCTTTGGTTTTTTCTTTTTCTCTTTTTTTTTTTTTTTTTTTTTTTTTTTTTTTTTTTTTTTTTTTTTTTTTTTTTTTTTTTTTTTTCTGTTTTAAAGAACTGAAAATAGGAGTTGATGGGAAGTATTCCTCGTGTTACTCAGTCACGGTTACTTTGYATTAAAAAAAATATGAAAATACACATGTTGAAAAAGACTAAGATTCATCTGACATTTGTTCTTGAGTAAACATGACCCTATTTCAAAAGACACTGAACATTCCTAACTACTGTTGTTAGGGAACAGAATGGCAATGGCATTAGAATTGTTCTCCTGGAATAGATGTAGATTTCCACCAGCTTTTGTCCCTAAAATTATCTGGAAGCCATACATAATAAAGGAGTGAAGGAGGGAGMATCACAAGAGAACACTGAAATGAAAAAAAATTAAATAAAGGAAAAAAACCTCAGGAAATAATTTACTTAAAACATACATTTCTGGCAGTTATTTTTCCAGTAATCTGAATGCATTCTGGTCCTAATATTTAGTTACTCAGGAAAAGTTTTGCAATGTGATATTCAGTATTTTCTCCCCATCTGGCAAGGACTTCCAATGTACYTGGCTGGTTTAGGCATTAATACTTATTTAGTAAACAAAATCTTTCAAATATAGAAATCAATAAAGTTCAAAATTGTATTGAATTTTTTCCTCTGTATGGTTGAAATAGCTAGTAGAGCAGAGAAATACAACCTGCACATTCTGATAAATAATGTACAAAAGACCTGCATGCTTTTGTGAGGAATAGATATGGAGCCATAAAGCCAGGTATGAAATCACTGATTCATGTAATAATTTAGGCAGGAGGGCACCTCTGGAAATCAGCTAGTCCAACATCCTGCTTGAAGCAGGTCCAGCTAGGTCAGGTTGCTCAGGGCCTTGTTCAGTCAAGCTATGAGTATCTTCAAAGACAGAACCCACAACCTTAGTGAGCAATGTGTCCTTGTGTTCGACCACCCTCAGGGTGATCCTTTTTTTCTTTTTCCTTTTATCTTATTTCCCTGTAGAGGTAGAGGCAGGATGTATCATTGTCAATGTTTTTCTGTTGCAGTTTTTCTATTGCCTTACTCGACAAGAATGGAATGTGAGATCCTGGAATTTGGAAAAAAAAACAGTGAGTAAGAAAGGAAGAAATCTGCATCCATGAAAAGATGACAAAAATACTGCTTYTCAGCTGACTTCTCTAATTTATCTTTCTTTTGTGTTAATGAATCAGATTTTCATTACTCCATTCAACTTTTTTCTATAGTAATAATATGCAATGAGTGCTTTATTAAAAAAACAGGTAACAATTGTTTACAAATATAACATGACCATTCATTTTATATTGCTAAAGCCTATATATATATAATATGTATGTGATTAGAGAGTGTGAGTGTTGTCTATCCTTTAAGGCACATTGCAGTCTAAATTTCTTGCACTGTAAGGTCAAGTCCTTTCTGATTGGTTAGAAATTTGGATTATTATTTTTCTTTTACTTCTTTTTCTTTTTTTCTCTTTATTGTTATCTGAGAGAAGAGACCGGAGTAGATGTGCTAGTTATCACATCTAATATGGTTACCCTTACATTTCTGACTAAAGACAAAGATACAGTTTCAGCCTAATTATAGCTGTGTCAGGGATTAAAACCAGAAAAGAAAGACTAACAGCTTCAAAAAACCCAGTYCCTTACAAACTCTTAACCACATTGTTGAACAGTTGTGCAGGTGAAAGCACTGTAATAGAACAGATGTGGAAATAAAACTGCAATAAGAGAAATGTGTGTAGCAGAGGGTTTTGTTTTTTTTTAACTTGTGATACAGATTATTTATATTTACTATGCTTTAATCTAGTTGACCATGGAACACTTATGATTATTAACAAAAGTTCTTGRCATTGTTGAGAGATGCTTGATACTGATGAGCTGGAATTTACTTTCTCTCTGTTTTCTTTCCTGTGGGTTCTATTACAGTTCTTTGTTTTCCAAAGAAAAATGTGGCAGTTCTAAGACTTGGATTTGCATGAATCTTCATTGTGAAGAAGTAGCACACCTTTCTAGGTAAATCTTCACACSTTTACCCCACTCATAGGATTTAAATTCAAATTGCATGCTATTTAGCCATGGACCCAATTACTGGTACCATTTCCTCMACAGCAACAGAGTCATGTCTGAACATCAAGAATAATGCTGGATATTATGCTTACTGTAATAAGTTTACAGTCAGCCATAAGACAGGGTGTCACATACTCTGAGACCAATTTCATGACGACATGTTTCATGTAGAAATAAAGGGCAGCCCAGAGACCAAGACAGGGGGTCACTYTGTGACCCAGTCATGAATACAAAACATTTATACAACATCCTTCACAGAAAGTCATAGGATGACTTATGGCTCTAACTAAATTAAAAGCAACATCAATCAAAAGGATTTTAATTTTTAATTTTTAAACTGCAACACATTCAATTTCTGATTATTAAGGGGAAGTCAGTCTCCTAAACTTGATGCATAAAGGCAAAAAAACCTCACTTTTGAATAGCATGTAAAGCCCATCAATCATCATAACTCTATATGAAGTACCTGCTACAAATTACCTTTTGGAACCAAGTTCCAGAGGACATACTTTTGAGAACACCAGGTTTTAGTAAAACAGATTCTTACCTTTTCTATGAAATCAGGTTCTCCTCCCTAATAACTGTTGCTTCTTCCTACACATTCTCTTCTGATGCCTCTTTCTAGTAGAATTACTGTAAATAAGAGATGTGTTTACTGTCTTAACTATGTTTCAGGAAATTATTGAAAAGCTTCTGCTTTATTGGGTAAAGCAAAATACAGAAGACTTTGTGGAGACCAGCTTCCAGAGTTATGAAGCCTGTACCAGAAAAAAGGGCAGGTATATATAAACCCACTGAGTTACAAATGTGCATCACTCACATTTTCAACTTCAGAAAAAAAATTAAAGCTGAATTAAGTTACTCAAGGTTTGTTGTTTGTTTGGGGTTGGGGTTTTTTTGTTTGTTTGTTTGTTTTTTAGTTTTGGGGTTTTTTTTACTGTAGATGCTGCAGGAAAGGCAGGAGCCTTTTYAACAGGTTGCAGATGTCCAAATGTTGGCAGTTCAGTGGCACAGCAGAGCTGCCACTACGAAAACAAGCCAGGAGCCTGCTCCATGTCCAGTCCAACCAGTTCCAGTCAGCTCCAACACACTCACCACAGGGCTCAGTGGAACCCCTCAATTTACATGGTGATGCCTCTGGGCAAACATATTTAAGGATGAACAAAACCATTGTGCATCAGCTCTGAGTTACATGAAAGAGATCGAGTGTGAGAGAAACAGCCCTGCAGACACCRAGGTCAGTGGAGAAAGAAGGGGAGGCAGWTCTCCAAGTGCCAGAGCAGATTCTCCTTCAGCCCATGGGGAATGTTATGGTGACACAGGTTGTCCCCTTGCAGCCCATGGGGGACCACACTGGAACAGTCATCCCATTGCAGCTCATGGAAGAACCCACAACACAGCAAATGAACATCCCTTTATAGAAGCTGCAGCCCATGCAGAGTGGACTTGRTAGCAGGCTCTTGGCAGGAGATGTGATCACACAAGAGCTCACAGAAGAGATTTTCTGATGGGGCCTGTGTTCTGTGAGGGACTCATACTTGAGCAGTCTGCGAAGGAATGTACCTGGTGGAGAGGAACTATGCTGGAGCTGTCTGTGCAGAACTGCAGCCTGTGGGATAGACTCACACTGGAGCAGGGAAAAAAAACATGAGAAGGAAGGAGGAACTGCTGTGGACTGACCATAGCCCTCATTCCCTGGAAAACTTCTCTGCTTGGATGAGGGAAGAAGGTAAAGAAGTCTTGACTGAAGGAGAAAAGTTRAACCTGGTATGAAGCAGGGTGTGGGCTTTGTCTCTATTTCTCACTGTGGTACTCTAGTTTAAATTGGCAATAAATKAAATTAATCTCCTTCAAGTTCAGTCTGTTTTGCCCTTGATTGTCATTGGCATAGAATTTCCCTATCTTTGTCTCAGCCCATGAGCTTTTTGATCTCATTTTTACYCCTTATGCCATTGTAGCTGGGTTGGTGCCTGACATCCAGCCAAGGTCAATGTGCTACAGTCTTAGAACAATTTTAKTAGTTTATTTTTGCTCTTGAAAAATGTTGATATTTCTTTTGCAGTTCATATATTAAGGTTTTTAAAAGGTTTTTAGACAATAATGTCATTAAATATCTGAGATTAATTCCCAGCTGGCGTTTATGTTTTGAGCTTCATCAAAATCCATGGAAGTGCAGCCATTCCCATCAGTACAAAATTTGACTCCTGTATTTAAAATTCTTTTTCCTTATATGTAACTACTAACAAACTTAGAGCTCTTATATATGACAAACAGGATAAGGACTTCAAAAAGGAGTCTGGAAACCTATGATATAATCAGCTTCTATTGAAAACAAATGGCTTCTTCACACAGGAAAAAATCTTACAAAATGACTTATAATTTATATTGCTTTTCTAAATCATTAAATGGTAGAATCACCTGGCTTTGAAGGGACATTAAATATCTTCTAGGTCCAACCTCCATGACATGGAAAGGGACATCTTTCACTAGAGCAGTTATWTTTAATAATTATTTATTTTTCTGAGCACTAACCATCTGTCTTGGTTTAAAGTAGAAAATACCTACATTTATACTGCATGTKCATAAATCACAAACTCATGGTCATTTGTAGCCTTTACTATAAATTGAACTGGCACTGGATGATATGACAGACACACACAATAGCAACACTGGTACAGATTGATTTCTATTTAGCTGAAAATGGCAATTTTAARTTAGCATAAATATATTCCTGATTAAAATTCTCTATGCMCATRTGACATTGTRCATAGACTTTCAGAGCATGGAGAAAGKTTTTTGTAAAAAAACCCCAATAGTAGCTGATACACAGATTTGGAATGCATTTTCTATTTAATAAATATTAAGTTCAAGAGAAGGTCAAATTTTTGTTTAAACATTCTGGTATCATTTACTACTTATAAGTGTCTTGTGTTGTACAGTCATACATACAAGATGATACTATTTATAAAATACCTCAATATTTATAATGTATATATTTATAAATTACACAGCAGGGAAGAGGCACAGAAGGAAAAAAAAACCACTAGACAACTGGCAATTCTCCACATGCTCTTTGATCAGTCTAGAAATGGCACAATCATATTACATACCTGTAATGCAACTGCAAACCACACAATAACTGAAAACCACAAGTTTKATTAAGTAGCTTCTTGACTAGTGTCATCTTCCCTAGATAACACGCTCTTCCCAAATCCATAAAATTTTAACTTCATCAAATTGGCATTTAAAAGACTCTGCCATGAAGGTTCTGGCCAGGACAGAGTCAATTTTTGCAGTTACCWGGAGTAGACATGGCCTGGGCCCAGAGTTTATTCTGTACCACCTCACATAATTTTCCTGGAATGGGGAAAGGGGTCCCTCCCAGGTCTAGTGTAGCAGTGGCTTGGTGGTGTTGGACTCTGAGGGATGTGGTGGTGAGCATTGGCGTGTGAATTATTCCTCTCTTTTGTAATCTTCTATTATTAATAATGTTGCTATTGCTGTTCATTTTCTTATCTAAYTGCTGTTTTCAGTAAAYTTTACTTATCTCAGCTKGTGATCTTTACCTTTTTATGCCTCCAATTCTCCTCTCCAGCACAACCCAGGGGAGAGTGAGGAGGAGGARGAGTGAACGAGGGGTGCATGTTTTGCAGTGGTTTTAGTGAGAACACTAAATTGGAGAGTRCCATTCCKAAACCATKATAACTGAAGTGTGCAGGAGCACAATCATTTCTTTGGTGGCTTTCATGCTTGCAGACACATGCATGGGCATCAAAAGGAAACCAGATTCAGAATGACACTGTATAATCTTCAGCACATCTTAAGAAGGAATGATATACTGAATGTCTGCTTTACTATTAAAAGATTCCTGAACTGGATTCTTTGTTTCAAATTTGGTCTAAAGTCTTAGAGTTAAGTCAAACAATACTCTGATGAAGTAGCAGGCAGGTGTTCTGGGTACCCCCGCTCAGAAAAAAAGGAGGGGAAAAACGGAAGAAGTTCACTGAAGTTGCTTTCCAAAATACACTGGAGGCTTTATTTTCTATTCTACCTTACTGAGAATTTCTTACTTTGTAAACAACTATATCTGGGTAAAATATTGAAATGGGGTTGAAGTACATTTTACCTGCTCAACCAATTAAAATATATTGTAGCGATGAGTAACATTTTAATATACTAATTGGATGTATTTTTCTGACTGATTATGATAAGGAGCATTTACTATCTTCTTAAATGTCTGAATGTTCCCTTCAGGCCATGTAGGTTTTAATTATTCTACTGAAATTGATTTGTCTCAGCCAATCACAGGACACWGATAAAGCATGGAGACTTAGGAATATCATATAATTTTTTTTCCTCATTTATGCAAATCCCTATCTGTTGATTAGCTAATGGGAGCTAATTTACATTCTCTCTATACATTTATTTCTCAAGAAGTGCAGTGAATTAGCAGACTTCTGTTTCATCTGCTGTTGTCCACTTGATCCTACAGGATTTTCCCTATATATTTTCAGTACATACAGTTAAAGGAGAATGTATAATAACATCAATAAAATATGAATTCCCAATCTAATAAAAGTAAATATAAAAATAGAAAGAAATACTCAATAATTTGAGAAAGTGCTACAAGGCTGTTCTTGATAAAATTAGTATATAGGTTCTTTTCAAATTTGTTTTCCTTCCCACATGATTTGGATAACAAACTCCCAATCTTGACTATTTTTTGTTAGCAAAAGATCAATATTTTGAAAAGAAATGTTAAGAAAATCATATTGAATTAGATATTTTGCAAACATTTTTTTTATTTTGTGTATGTTTGTTTTTCATTAATATTATCTTTCAGTCATTTGTAATTGACAAGCAAGGTTTTTTGTTTTCATTTTAATGCCAAATTTAATATTGTTTTGCATTCCAAAAATGTTGAAACTTGATAATTCCTATGATATAACAAATAAGTATTTTATATAGAGTTCTTAAAATGCTCTCTAATAAAAATAAAACCTATTTGAAATTAATGTTTTTGAATCTTTAGGCATCTGTCATGTATTTTGTTATCAGTGAAAGTCTCATGCATAYGTAAATATACATTTAACTCCTAATTCCTCAGATGACTGAGCAGTCAAGGTGTGCAAGGACCATCTCTGAAATGATTGCTTTGTTCTATCTCCTTGTGTGTACCTTTAGCAAAATAAATAAATAAAACAAAGACAACTTTTCTGTTTAAGAATGTTGTGACAGTCCTTCATGTCATCCATGGTCATATCAGCCTGCATTATTATTTATAGTAAGGCCAAGCCTTTATCAGAATGRAGGGCCATGACCCCTCAGAGCAGAAACAATAAATGAAATGGATRCTTTCAGAAGGGAAGGAAAAGGAAGTATTAGGTAGCAGGGACCAGCATGATGTGCAATGATCTCAGCACAAAAAACAGTCTGCTTGTTATTTGTTATATCTTATTTTGATTTATTATTTTATTGTATTCCTCTGGCTATGTCACAGAGGAGATATTTGAAAAATTCAGAAGACAACAGAGGATTGGCTTTGCTGGGGCTCACAGTGAGATTCACAAGTGTGAGTGGCTCCYTGAGGAAACATACAGAAGGGTTTGTTACAGTGCACCTTGACAAGGCAATAAAGGCTGTCAGCACTGATAGAAATAGAAGTCAAATCTTTAGCAGCAGATGATGGGTATTGAAAGAGAGAAAATAAGAAAAGAGGAAGAGGAAGAGGAAGAGGAAGAGGAAGAGGAAGAGGAAGAGGAAGAGGAAGAGGAAGAGGAAGAGGAAGAGGAAGAGGAAGAGGAAGAG
>CADDXX010000139.1:1815045-1832931 GCA_902810485.1 Alauda arvensis
AAGAGAAGAGAAGAGAAGAGAAGAGAAGAGAAGAGAAGAGAAGAGAAGAGAAGAGAAGAGAAGAGAAGAGAAGAGAAGAGAAGAGAAGAGAAGAGGGTCTTCACAAGTACTCAGGTACTGCTCTGTAAATTTAGCCTTACGGATGACTGGATACCAGGCCCCAAAACATTCCCTGGGTTCTGCTGATGTAGTGGAACAGACTAAGCCTAAGACATCTTTTGGGTCATTTTCATGRGGATGGCAGAATTTCTACATGCATATGTGACTGCATGAGAAATGCAGGACAACCAGGACACGTCAGAGAATAACTACTCTGAGCTGCCATTAGAAATAAAGTAATGGAAAAAAACTATGCACAATCAAGTTAAAAGATTCAAAAGAAGAAGATGAAACAGTAKGCCTAACATACTATTATCCAAACCCAGAAAAACACAACATGCAGCTATTAYAGCTTGTAAGCTTGAGCTTCTGAGATAGTTATTAAAGATGTTCATAAAATTTGGTTTTCTTTTTCTTTTTATTAGTTTACAGGGTGAAAGTCCTACATGTGTGAGTGCCAGAATCCTTTACAAGAAGGATATACTTAAAAATACACAACCCAAGACTAACTYCATGCAGGGCAGTAATTGCATTTAAATTTCAGTGGATTTGGGTGGAATTTTTAGCCTGAATATTTTGAAGCTGTGTGCTCACTTTCCAGTGTTCTCCAATGTCACCTTGAGCAAATATGCCCAAAGGAAGCAGATCATTCMGTAAGCCTAAATTAAGATTGGGGGCGGGGGGAACCCACTTAAGAGCTGTCATTATTTCTTCTCTAAATTGAATGGCCTCCCCATGGAAATGGCAGAAGCCATGTTGTATGGAGCTTTTGAAACAAAATTGAACAAAAGACTAAAAACACTACAATGAGCARTTCTGAATTGGTGAATTAGATAACTGTTAGTTTATTTCCTCTCCAATTTTTTTCAAATTGCAATGTTTTACAGAGAGAGTAATGTTCTTGACAAAAAAACCCAAAAAAAACACCCATCATTTATATCTCAGCAAAATATTGGCTTGTGTGACTTCAATGARATATAACTGAAGTGACACTAGCTCAATTTTTGTATGAATTTACTGACCCAGCCTTGGGAAGGTACAGGCTTTAAGCAGTTTACACAGTAATTTTAGTCAAGTCATAATTCTAAACCGACTATTAAAGAAAGTTTTAATGTTATACAATCAAATTAATACCTTTTCTGRATGGATCAGCATGGTATGGTGCCCATTCATTTTCTTTGATTACCAAACAGAGTGAAGATAGCTTGGACCAGAGAGAATAGCTTTCTTTTTCCATTKCTTCATATTCTGGAATATTTTACAATTAAGAGTGCCACTGGCCTTCATGTTTTTAAGTTACTTGCATTAGGAAACACAATTAATCTTGGGAAAAGATTGATACTTAAAACTAACTCTTGTTATTGGTGATATGTTGGAGAATRTGCCCTTAAAATTTTCCCATTTCATCTGGAGAGAAAAGGCTATTCCTGGAGGAAAAAACCTGCAGGTGATACTGAATAATGTTGTCTCACATTTAAAGAAAATGTGAGGGCTACAAATTTGTACAAAAWAATTTTGTAAAATAAATAACTTTGGATTTATATGAATAAGTAAAAATCACATAATTTTTGTTTTTTCTATTCATAAAGAAACAATTCCTTGCATATGAAATACTTTTGTAATGTTTATAGGTTTCTCTTCAAGCCAGTAAACCAGAATTGAAAGCCCTAAGGAAAAATTAAGTYAACCTGGGAGAGGAAAACAAGTTTCCCGTGAAAGTAAAATAAGGGCCAAAGGCAGTACTACAAATAATGCAGAGAATTATGTCTAGATGAGAATAAAAATACCCCAAACATTTGGAAGATTAAAAACTCTATATGGATTCTTTTCAACCATGTATGTGCAAAACCTTATGGGGAAAAGAAAATATGACCAAAAACTTAGGGTATAAAAATGCAKGGAATGAKTTTTACACATTTTCCTCAGACCCCRGAAGGAACAAAATTAAGTGTGTGAAACACTATAAAAGACCTACTACTATGCATTTGAACCAATTTTCTGTTTATAGACAACCACCTAATTTCTGCATCTGATTCCTTTTATGTCACTGCTGTTGGTAGACTCCTGTGCAGTTCTGAGTCTCTTATGTGCATCTTCCTCTGAACCATTGTTTGCTTTCTAGAATCTACAGTAATTAGCTGCTTATATCTATATCTTTTTTWATGGTACAATGTTTCTCCTTTCAAGTAATTCTTTTCTCCCATTTGTTTAAGAAGTTGACATCACTTCTAGCTTTGATCTCTTAGACTGCAGTTGGACATGAAATGCTTCATATTGCCTTTTTTTTTTTTTGCAATTTATAAAAATATTGCCTGAAGAGAGTCTTGTAAAAGAATTTTTTTATAGCCTTTCAGCTACATTCAAKATCTTAAAAGACTTACCAGCACAAATACTGAAACCAAATTTTAATAAAATACTCAGTTTTGCTTATATGAYTTTTCACTTACTTTCTAGACATAGTAGCACAAATTTAAAAACTGATTGAAAAATAGTGATCATGATGCTCTCATTTCTGTRAAAAAGATAATATTATATTTTGTGATGTTGTAGTTCTCACAATAAAACTCAAGTGTTTATACAGGTGAAAAAAAAATCCTGCTTATTTGGGAGAGTGTTTAATTTACAGAGGGCATAGCTGGACATGTAAAGAAGTGCTGTCTTCTGTTCCAAAAAGTACCAATCTGAGATTTACCATAGAAATACACTAAAGAACCTGACTCTTCTTTACTCAAGGGAAAAGCTTCTTTATTTTTCTGTTCTGAAGCTGGAGTCAGGAGCAGGCAGGCTTTATTCTTTCTTGTTTGCTCTTCCWAAGAAAGACATTGAATCAGGGGAAACATCTGAGATGAGAGCCTGCAATCCCTGCTGTCTTCGGGTGTCACCCTGGTTCTCACATATTCATCGACGGTTGCTGACTTTCAATGATGAATCACTTAACAAGCTCAAGGATCTTCTCTGAACTTCTGGTTCTATTGCCCCAATGTGCAGAAACATTTCAGGCAAATGATAAGAAACACATACTGCCTGGCAACTTTAGAAACTAAAAAGAAATAAATTTTTTACAAATTTCAACATCCTCGGATACCATTGAGAAGTCTTTTCAAATATTTTTAAAGGGAAAAGCAGAAGAAAAAGACAAAAATCCAACAAAAAGGCTTAAATAAATTCATATTAACTTAGCACCAGGGAAATTTAAATTACTTCTGAAATAATTATTGGAGCCAAAATCTTCATTTTCAAAGAAAGAATAACAGCTATTTAATGTTCACCTTATGTGCAATGCTTTATAAAACTTTTTTAATCTGACACTTAGGATAAAAAATCAAAGTAGAAAGTAAAATAAGTTTAAATTCTCTACTGGCTGTCCTCTAAACCTCTCAAACCCTTATACTCTCTGCATTAACTGAAGATTTGTTCTGCCAAAGGCAGTGCTAACGTAACAGCTGCAGGCTGACAGTTCACATTAACTGTTGCAACTCGGAAGAGCGTGACCCCTGTCTTAGACGTCGCTTGTTCTATCTTATCAGACATAATGCAGACGAAAAAATTGTGCTACCGAGAAAATCCCAAGGACCAAAAGAGTCAGCAACAGCAAAAGTGCTAACCTACATTTTCAGTCAGCTTTACAGGAGGAGCTGAAACATAATATTCAACAACCATACAAATCCCAACTACTTCTGTGAACTTACTCAACTGGAGAAGTGCTGAAGTGGCTGTCTTGATGCACAGAACTTGTCACAGTTCTGCCTTCTGCTGGTCAATTCTCACTCAAGTGATACTTGATCAAGAGCTCRCAATATGGACCAGTAAATACTGTTTGTAGCCCAGTAAACACTATTTGATGTGACTAGAAAAAGGCTGCAAGCTTTGCACTGCCCCAGCAGCACAGTGGCCCAGGGCTCTTATGGGCTTGCTGGCCGCAGCTGGGCTCAGACTGATTTATCAGCTGTTGTCAGGAGCAGTGCCCATGGACTGCCCTTTTCCCTGTGAGTCCCAGTTCAGCACCTGTCAGACAATGGTTGGGAAGCAGAGAGTGAAAAACAGCAGCCTTTCATAGCAATGACAACAAAAAACCCCARAAAAMTGACAACAAAAGGGAACTGATGGGAAGACAGYGTGTCATATTGAAAGAAGGCTTAAAAGTGACACAAGACCAAGAAAGAGAAAACTCTTACCTATAAGTATCTCAGGATGATAATAATTTGTCAGACACACCAACAGTTCTTACACCAAAGCCACCCAGTACCTTCCCCCTCTTATTCCTGAGAAAGACTGAAACCATTAGACTTGGGACSCACAGGGAAAATCGAAGAGTGAGCMTCACACAAGAGAAAGAGACTCATAAATGTTCTTTTATAATGAATTTAAGGATATTTCTAATAAGGCTTTTCTGAGTTAATTTGTRCTTTAATAGTTCTGTCATAGCTGGACTAACAATAACTTGTATTTTGGTTGTACTATAAAGATTTTTTAAACTTACAGTACGTTCTTAGTTCTGTGCCATAGTTGCCTCTTTTCTATAACAGGATTTGCATCAAATTTGTCACATAAGAGAAGACAGTTAATATGCCCTTGGATTTAGAGGTAATATTTATAATGCCCGGTTTATTACACTTGAAGAGGAAGTAGGGCAACAAAGGCAGCTATGAAATATATTTAAGGCATGATGTTCATGATTACCCGATGGGATAAGGGCTAAAAATCTGAAGAATTGTTATCTTTACTACAAATTTTGAAAACTATCACTAAATATGTGAGAACCAGATGTTTGAAATCACAATAAACTTGACTCCATTTACTGATATGTGTCTTTCATCTGAAAAAAAAGTGACATGGATCACTATAAAAGGACCTCTCTAATACAAATCATTCTTCTCTTTGCCTTGACATAGGGGTTGTTTTTGATAAAAACAAGGCATTGAAATTGCAGAAGAATTAACTCTTTTTTGACATCTATATTCACAAAAAATCTAAATGTGGCACCTAAGCATCACATACACACAACAGAAGCATCCCTTGGTAAAGAGATTAAACTGTGTTGTGCTTTTGTTTGACAGATACCCTTCTTCACCTTGCTTTGCCTTGCCTTGCYRGGCTCTRCCCTGGGGATCAGGAGACTTGGAAAGAAAAGAATGGATTGGGAGAACAGTGACTGTGCCTGAAGAGTCTCCTTTTACTATGGAGTAAAATAGATAGAGTGCTGTTCATCACCTAGTAGCCACCTCATTATTGCTGCTCATTTTTCCATATTACTACATCTTTTTTTTCTCCACCCATTCATGCCAAAGACATTATTCTCTTTTTTTGACCTGAAATTTTCTCCTCTGTCTACCTCACCCATTTCATTGTGGCCTATTCAAACACAAGACCCACCATAATTCTTCCTCCTTACATTTTGTTCACGTGGGGAGGCAGAGTTCAACTGCAAAAATACAGAACAATCGGAAACACTTCTGTTTCCTTGGCAAAATGATGGGGTTTACTGTTGTTGTGATGGTGTAGTTTGTCAGATGTTAGGGCTTGTTTTGTTTTTGCTGGTGCTTTTTTTTTTTTTTCAGCTTTGATGTTGCTTGGCACAATACACGGATGAAGACATAAATGGGGATGGAAAGTATGTTGGTTGAAAAATTGAATTTCTAAGGAGTTGAAGCAGCTTGAAAAATTGATTGGATGGAACAGTACTCTGAAACAAACAGGAAATAAGCTAAGCTCACAGACCTAAAACATGGCACTACTTGCCACTTTTCACCCTTGGCAACATAGCRCAAATATTTGAAGACATGTAATTCATTTTTAAGAGTGTTCCATGCTACTCTGAGGAAGCTTGTTTCCAATCTTTTCTGTCCCTATTTCTAAAAAGAATTCTGAAATTACCTACTGGATTGGGAGGAAGGATATAAATATCCTACACACTAGGTAAATGCTTTAACTTTTAGTCCCTGACTATATTCATTTATTCAATATGAACAAACTGAAAGAGATTTATCAGAGAAGAAAAAGTAACCCACAGCAATATGACTTAAAACCTTGAAGTTATTTTTATTAGGAAATAGAAAATGGAGGTTCAGGTGTCTGAAAAGAGCAAGGAACCAAGTGTTTATCTTCCTTATCCTGCATGAATATTGTATTCATGCAATTATTGGCTAAATTAAATGACTGGATATRCTGGATTGATTTTAACTGGAGAGCTTAATCCAAGTCTCATCTTGCTATTTTGTTGCTTTCTCTCAAGGTCTTTGAAAATGAAAGGAATGTTCTTTTATTGTCAAGTAAAAATTGGCACTTATTCTCTTCCATTACACCAATGAAAAATGAGCACAAAATTTTTCACAGGGAAGGAAAGAAACAAGCCATAAATATGGTAGAGAACCTGCAAAGTGCTACCAACACAGGAAACATTTTGAAATGTCTTTGCTCTTATTTTTAGGTGGGAGCAACTAAATGAAATGCAAACTACTAGAAAAGCACGTTTTAGGTGTCAGAAGTTGTCTCAAGCAGTTATAACCTACAAAGGACATCCAGCAATCATGTCGACAGGAGGGGTACCAGAGAGCTAACCAGGATGCTGTATTAAATAGCCTGTCATCTCAGCCTATTTCTGCCTGACAATGTCTCCAGCAGCATCAAGGCCATCTTCATCATCTGTGTGAATTTTCACCCAGGCTGAAAGTATTAGTGTGTAGGAGAAAGATTGAATGGCCAAGCTGTGCTACCTTCTTAACCTGAGAGAAAATTAATAATAGATGACAGAAATGCCTCTAAAGATGTTATATTTCAAGCATTTACTCTGTGATGCATCATAAGACTTTCTGTGATGGTCAATCTGAAATTTTGCTGGAAGCTTTGCAGAAGTCCAAAATATATTGTCTCCTGCTGCACTTCGGAGCTTCTTGGAGTTTTGATGTCACTTTAAACATGGGGAGTTGATACCTTCACTCATCTAAAGCAAAGTTTGAGAAAGTGCACTTTGTGTGCGTACTGATGTAGAAAACTTTTTTGTAACAAGTTGTCTCCTGCCCTCGCTGCATTTTACATCATCAAAACAAAACCAGATAGTTCATTCTGAAAGCAACCAGGTCTAAGATGCCCCTGATCATTGTAGGRGTGTTGGACTAGAGGACCTTAAAAGGTCCTTTCAACCCAAACTAGTCTATGATTCTATTTTGGATAATGAATTAAACTGCACCAGCCAAAAGCATTTTTAATCTTAAATTATTAGCTATGAAAAAAAAAATTGAGCACAGTTAGCACAGGAATAATTTTATTAGGCTAAGGGGAGCAAGTAAGCATATCTGGTTTTTATGGTTTTTTGAACAAACCTAAATAAAACCTTTTGGTGAGAAAAGAAGGAATCTTTGTCACTTTGAATTGTTCTGTGGCAACTTTTGTGAACTAGAACACATGAAAAATGTAAACAAAGAGTTGTAAGAGCATGAAAAGTGAAGGGTTAAACTGTTGTCTGGAATGATAGTTATTCAAGTATGTGCTGCTATTCAAGTAATTTTTTTTGTACCTGTTTGTCCATTAATACTGTAAAAAATACACTATCTGTTACTAGTGCCCTAGCAGGCATTTCCTACTATCATTTACTTCATGCTTCTTCTTTAAATCTTTATCTTAATTTATTACTTTTTCTTTTTGGCAAAGGCACAAGTATTCATGCAGTTCGTTGACTATCCTTCTCATAATCTGTCACTCTAAGACACCTAGGAAAAGTAGAAATTAATGGAAACATCATTTCACTTGCCAGAAAATGGGAGGAAGAAACTAAAAAAAGAAATGTTTCAATTTGTTCAAAATCTTGTAGCAATTTTCATTTCCATTATTTACAAAGGAAGACGGCCCCAGAGACATAACTCAAAAGTTAAAACAGTGAAGCATTAAGGAATATGAAGTTGGAAGTAAATGTACTTGTAAGTAGTTCTTTTATTTTGACAACAATTGATATTTGACTGGGAGAAATATGTCTAATCCAAGAAAATAATTTCTAGGSTGAACTAGAGAAAAAAGGCACTCTTCTAAGAACATATTCAGAAATGAAATGCACTGATGCRAAAGGAAACTTTTAACATACTAAGCCTGGAACAAAATATACAGATGTATTTTTGCCAATCATAACAAAAAAAAAAGTTACAATATAGGAACCCAGCCCCACACAACTACTTCCTCCCAACCAAACTATAAGTGCATTTTTTTAACAGGTTATAACATGGTCATTGGGTTATACAAAAAAAAAAAGGTTAAGTTGGGATCCAGACTGAAACTGCCAGCACTGGAGGAATTACTGTTTAAACACACATTAGGAAACAATCTCTGCCACCAGAGAATTTTAAAAGCACTGTTTATAAAGGTAATATAACACTGTTTCTTTTCTACTTTCCTCATCTTGCCTCATCTATATCACATCTCTGCCTTGTCGTCCTTTCCAAAGATTCTCAATTTGCTTCTTCTCAAATAATTTGGTGTTGACTAAAGATCTTGGGCCSCTGAGAATGCTTTAAATATTGTATTGCCCTATAGAAGGCTTATTCTCCCTGAAGTCTCTTTAGAGATCTGTGGCTAGTGAAAGTTAAGCACCTACAAAAGAGAGGTCAGGCTACTGGTCTTTAACTCAGGATTATGGAAAATAGTTATGGAACATTCTGAGAAGTGATCTTACCTGTTTCCCCTCCAAGATTGCTCATGAGAATTTTCTTGTATAATCTCAATGCATAGTAATTGATGGAGAATTTTCATTTTTCTCAGGTTGATTATATCAGTTWTTTTCTAATATCAAACCTAAATTTTACCCCTGGCATTTTTCCCCTTCTGGCTTGTTTTATTTTGTTCATTTCACATCTGCTAAACTAGAAATGTATGTTAGGATCACTTCAAATTGAGACAAGCCTATCCATGCACTAAGTTGCTTGTCATGATTCAAACAAAGGTAAACTTTTGGGAGAGTTGTTCATGGCTTCTCTCCCATGAACTAACACTTTTGTGAACTTTCATCCTTTTTGGTCCAGGGACTGATTTACCTGATATTTTTAGCACACAATATTAAATAAGCAAATGTTAACCTTCCCATAGGAGCACTTTAATCATATCTCTCTAATGAATGTACTGAATRGGAAAGAGACTAAAAGTTAAGAACACTCTCATCCTAGGCAGCTCTTATCAGGTGGTAAAAGAAAATTGACAACCTTACCTCTTTTGGGTCTTCTGAGGTTGTAGAGGATACTTATGTCCTTCTTAAAATCATATGTGTACTTTKCTGTTCTCCTAAAATGGAAATACTACATGCTCAAATAGTCAATCTACTATGTTTTCTCTAATTCAACAAACACCAAAATCTGACTAATTCRGAATGTGTCAGATTAATTTATATTTTCTGCAGGGCATTCTTAATGCGAGACTACTTTTATTCTTTATGGCTTGATGGGTTTGATCCTCAGGGCCTTGGTTAACATTAGTGATCCTTCAGAAAGCTTCTTTTTGAAATTAATTTGTTTGCCATATTCTTTAATTTTATGAGACAGCAGTCTAGAATCTAATAGAAAGAGATAATTTTCTATTTTCTTTCTACTGTCTTTGAAACATACTAGGAAAATACCTATTTACAGAATATAACAGAAGTTTCTAAGTTTAGGTTTAGGAACTAGAGAAAGAAAATTATTCTCTAGACAATTCCATACATTATTGGGGGAGTAATTCTTTAAAASATATAAAAATTATTCTTCTTTTAGCCCTTTTTAAATTCTATGGAGTGGGAAGATAGCAGAATACTCTGGGTTTATAACAGGTTTCAGCATTTTCATGGGTGCAAGTCTACTTGTAAAAGCATATGATGCTTGAAACTGTTAGAAGTCTTTCAGATACCTAAATGTCCTCAGTTTTTAAGATGTCCCAAAATCTTTATTAGGAAGAAGTATATACTATGTAAWTGCAAACTAATCCAATGAGTAAGACTGTTAACAGGAATGATGATTACAGTATCTGCACTTCCATTCATGCAAGGGTTAAACCTTCATGACACTAGAGATGAGACAACATTGAGTTCTCCAGATTCAAAAAAAAAAAAAGCCTTAGGCTCTTGCATCTCTGACTTTCATCTGCTACAGTTAAAAAACAAACAAACAAACAAACAAAAAACCACAAAACCAACCAACCAAATAAAAAACAACAAAAAACCCAAACAAAACAACAGCAGCAAATTTACAACAGGTGCAGTATGATTCCTGCTTGTGTTAAATCGGTTCATTGGGAAATGGCCCTCAAATGCTTCCACTAATTCCAGCAACTAAAAGGAAAAGGGTCTTCTGGCAAAGAGGTGTCTGAGAGAGTGTCTGTGATGATGCTGTCTGAACGCTGTTGCTCATGCTGGGCAATTTGTTGTGATTACATGAATTCTCYCTCAAAAGCCAGCTTTCCTTCTGTTCCTCCAGTCCTAAACACATTAAATCTGTTTGCCTTATGGATACCGATAGAATACGTAGAAACGAAGTGTTGCTGTGAAAGGAAATTTTACAGAGATGGAGAATTTTTCTCTYATAGGTATAACTAGATAATGCTAGTATGTTTTTGGTATTATCAGATAAAGGCAAAACAACTAGATAATGCAGTCTGTCACTGAGGCTCAGGCTCACTTTGGCTTTGACCATGCCAAAAAATAATTGGCAAACAAATTTACAGAAAGGTGTTTAAAACTCTTGAAACCAAATAAATGAACTAGCACTAAAGAATTTACTGGAAAATTACACTTGTTGCTTTTTAAAATGACTTAATAATATTAAAATAGAAATAAAAGAAAGCAAAATCCCAGGCATCATATTTTAATTTRGTTTTTCTCATAAGCTTGAAGACAGTAACTGCTGGTTTTCAATATGGTCTGGCATTGGGCCTTAGTTAATTAACTACGTAACATCGAGAATTAGAAAAAGCTAATATTGAAAGTAAGGATATAATGCCAGCTTTTTCAGTAGGCTCTACATGTATTCAGCASGATAATATATACCACCAACATAGAATTTTTTGCTCTCTTAAACATCACAATAAAAGGACTAGTTTGGGTATTCTCAACACAGCCRTACAGAAAATTATGGCATAAGACATAAACACTGACTGAAATGCATGCAAACATTGCAAGAAGAAATCTAAAATAAAAAGGCCTTTTCCTTCTGTTTCTGGTTTAGGCCACCTGTGCTTATATCTAGGGCATGCCAGGAACAACTGTCACTTTTACCTATGAATGTGGGTTAATTCTTCATGCAATGTACTTGTGACCTTCAAACTACTGCTTTGAGTGGCTTACAGAGAGTCTCAGTGCAGAATATTCAATGTGCCCTTAGGTTTGTGTTTCTATCAGAACAACACCTGCCACTRAAGGCAGTCAGATTATATGCTTATAGGACTTCTTTTTGCTTATTTTTTAAAGGTAAAGACAGAAATGAATTCAGAAGTAATTTAAAATTAAGTGTAACRTCTTTTATGCCTTCTGAAATATCTTTTTATAAATTACTATTTGTGAATGAAGTTTGAAAGGAAAAAATGTCGTGTTTCTTGTTGCAAATATTGGGAACCTTTAATTAGTCTTAGCAAGGTTTGTGGGGTTTTTGTACTGAAGTAAAAAAAATATATGCTGTCAGGAAATACCAGAATATTAAATTAATATACAGATTTACTTGAGGTAGAAGTGGGATTCCCTGCTTTATCTGAGTAACTCAGGGTTTAAATCCATTATCAGTATTAAATGTTACTGTGATACATTCAATACCCTACTCATTAGACAACCTTCTTTCTCAAAGCAAATCCCAGATAATCTCTTCGCATCATATTGCCAAAGGGCCAATCTTAATCAAATCATTTAAGTATAGAATAATCTTCGCTTTCTAAGGCGAGATCAGGAAGAAAATACTGGGGTCTGTTTGATTTCAAACTTGCTGCATGAGAGACTGGTGATGCCTTTTCTCTTTCATGGTCAGTACAGACAAGTAAGAGAATCCTCAAGCAAAATACTACAAGATCCAAATGCAGGGATGCATTGACCGAAACATGAAGATCAATTTATACAAAGCTAGGGTTTTTTCAAGTTAGGGTTTTTTTTTTTTGGTTTTTTTTGAATGAAACAAGTTTGACAGATGCATTAAGAACTTGTCTATAGTTTTGTCCATAAAAGTTTAATTAGCCTTGCAAAATAATGCAGTTCTAACATTGATGCCTTTAGTTTTAGCCTTTATGTTTTTCAGATTCCATGCTGTTTTGGGTGTAGTTTTAAGCTTCATATTAAGTGCTAGTWGGTAGTAGGTAGACAAAACAAATCCTTTCCTGCTGAAAACCAAGGACAACTTTCTGGCCCAAAAGCATCAACAACGATGAACTAAAGAGAAAAACAAGAAGGATGAGACTTCACAGCCTGGAGTTGTAATTGGACAATTAAACCCAATATGCARATAGACCCAAGGGGACAGGGGGTGGTCGGGGTTTCTCGGGAGAGAGCAGGTTTGGAGGGGCCGTCGGGGCTGGATTGGATGTCCTGGGGTATCCTGGGAGCCTTTTAATAAATATTTGTTTTGTTCTCTAGTTCTGTCCAGTCTCTGTTTCAGGTCAGCCATCCCAAGGCAACAACATGAAATTAATGAAATTAATGTTRCTTTCTGCCTATGAATACTTAACTCTCTCCATAGTTCTGTATGTTTAAAAATAGTATTTATTTATTTATTAATGTATTTCACATTATTTAGAAATTATCTTCAATTGCATCAAGGTTACAGTCTTGACTTCGCACCACTGATAAACATTAATAAAATCCAAAAAAGGTAAACATTATACTAGTTTTTCTGTGCCACATTTGTATTTTTAAAAAAAAGGCAAAAGCCCCCAAAACAAAGCCCCCCACCCTATCCCAACATTCCCACACCCTTAATAAAAAGATGATTGGATGCACATTTGCTATCAAAAATTGTTAGTTGCTATCTGCTCTCCTRCCTTTTCTAGTGATATTTCTAAAATGTGTGAATAAAAAAAAAAGTTACTTTGATCTTATTTATCCTTGCTGTTTGCTGGCATGCTCAGTGAGTAGCACTTCATGCAGCTCTGCCTATGGTGTAATTCTCTATTGGAAAAAAACCTAACACTGGAATTTTCTCTACAGAATCAGATTTACCTAGAGATGGAGGGAAGGACTCAGGGGATGAGTGAATAAGGGTGCAGTTCTTCCAGTCTCCCTCACCAGAATAACATGCTCTCTCTCTTATGCAGTGCAGGGCAGGATGCAACTTCGTGYCACCTCTCTCCTTCATCCATCAGTGGCTACACGAACCCTTTCCAGCAGATGCACAAACAAGTTTGCAATTGAAACATTCCAGATGAGTATGGATTGCCTGGCAGCTCAGGTGTCAGAAGTAGTTGCTGATGGTACTTCTGTCATATTTTGAAAGATGGAGAACAGAAAACTCACACCACTAAAGGATGATTGATTCACTGTATCCTATTTTCCAGGTATCTTTCTGCAAGAGAGAGAGGACTATTGATTTAGACTTTTTTTGGTATATTTATTGAAAGCTTTTTCTTTGCAGCATCAATAATATTTTACACAGAGAAATTGAAGGTAACTAATACCTAGGATGAACCAAATCCAGTTTCCAACACTTTGCTCCCTGTGAGCAAAGCACTTAGTGCTCGGGAGACTTAAGATCAACTGTTTTATGATTTCTCTTGCTACATCTTGAGTCACTGACTGAGGGCATCTCTGAAAAGGTCATTTGTGGAAATTTTATCTTAAGCTATTGTGTCCAAAGAAAACACCAAAGTGTCTGGAATTGATTTTTTTTTTGCACTGCAACATTACTCCCAGGAGTAAACTATCAAAGAGCCTATTGATAGAAACATGCCACAAGTCTGTGACTACATAGAATAGATCTACAGGCAGTTTCATTTTTTTAGTATTACCTGTCCTTAACACACAAGAAAACTGGACAAAACCCTAAAGTGACTATCTGAGATGTGATAAAGAAGTTTAAGATGTCCAATGCTCTTTTTGGACCAAGACTCCATCAATTGAATCAAATACATAAGGTTAGCAATTAGATGCAGTTTCTGAACTTTAGATATATCCTGTGTGGATATACTTCTTGAAGGAAGCTGGGAGAGGAAGAGGAGGGTAAATCAGAATACTACTCCTATGATTATCTTAAAATCTTGAAATATAAAAGCAAGYCATATGTCTTTCAAACCAAGWCWCAGACTTTTGAACAAATCAAATTCTTAGAGATTTGCACTGTTCCAGTGTTCAAACCAGGATGACAGCTGTGCCTTGCAGAGGAAAAAAATCATTCTACCTAATCTAGACTCACACTCCCAAGTCTTATGATTATCCCTCTGCTGCATTCTAACTTGTTGAAGGAGAAAGAGTTTGCCAAGTAAGCAACTATATCACTTATGAAAGTCTTGGTGCGATGTAAGTTATGCTATGCATATACACAGACACGCACAACAGTGAATTTACACTTTCTGACACCTTAAAGGCTTTTCAGAAGTCATGGCAGCTTCAAAAGTGTCTGCTTTCTAGCAGTACATATACTTGTATAACTTTTTGTCATTTTTTTTCCCTTTGTAGTTTTGCTGACTGCTACAGCTTTTATTCCTGAGACATATCAAAGAATATAGATAACAGAAGTCAAAAGAAGGTAAATTYATAATCACATTCAAATGTAGTGTATAACACGCATTTTAAGTCATTTTTTATAGATGATTCATATTTTTCTCTTGCAGTATCTTATATTTCTTTAACTTGATAGCCTAGCTCTAGATGAGAGTCAAGAAGGAACAAATCAGTGTCTCAGTGGGAAAAAAAGAAACTTTCCTGCTGYGTCTGCAGAAGAAATTTGAGTATATTGATTTATCCATTTTGTCTCACAATGTATATGTTATATAGGAAATCCAAGCAGGATAGATTAATCCACTCTTTTTCTCTCAACATCTTATATATTATAARTGTATTTATGGGTATTACAGGAGGAGAGGGGAATGTTGTCAGTAGATGATGACAGGATAGGTTTCTAGCATGGATTACTAATAAACACCTTTCCTCAAAGACGACCTGCAAAATGAGCAGATATGAGAAAATTCCTGTTGTTAGTACTAAATGCTAAATCCTTTCCCCATCCCCTTTACCACATTTTGTGTGACCTCCAGAATGATCTTTGGAAAGCCAGGTTTGTACCTGGGTCTCCTTGTGAATGATGCACTGCAGAAAAGGGAGCCCTTTCTGAGCACCATTTCTATATTGTGCCTTTTTTAATACATCAATCAGTCATAGCAAACAGTCAATCTCCCCTGCTAGCAGTCCTGGTGAGTAAGATAGGGATTTTTAGTGTCAAAAGCCCTCTCTGGCTCACACGTATTAATGTTGCTCTCAGCAGGAGCAGCATACACACCTCAGGCTAACGTCCCCTTCTGCCAGCACCCGGCCTGAGCTCAGGGTCATTAATTCAGCCCATGGTGTTCATCCCAAATCAGCTTGACAACCTGGTTACAGGGACAAGTCCTTCATGGAGGTCAGGGCTGCCCACTGGGGAGAGAGTCTGCGGCTTATAAATTAATCTCTCTTCCCCACTTGTTGGTGAGAAAGGAAAACACACAGAATGACACAGGCAAGAGTGTGATTGATATATCAACAACTCTATTGAGTTGCAGTTATGGGCAATCCTACCTGGGAACCACGTGGACTGTGATCTTCTGATCAAATTGGAACTGCTCTGCATTACCGTTTCAATAATTTTTGAGCTATCAGTTTAGAAAATTTTCTGTAGAGGAAACAAACTTTATTTGTACCACTTTCCAGATACAAAGTGAGAAATTACATCCACCCTTGTTAGAATTTTCTTAGTTACACCTACAATAGTTGATTTAGTTCCAGTAAAAATATAAGCAAGACACCTGTCATTAACCACCTGCTCTGGATTAACTTGGAATGGTTTCTAAAGGTAATATATCAAAATATTATAAAACATAACTTTCATGTTGAAAGGAAGATTTTCTAGTATAAAGAATGAGATCCCCTTTTCTTTTTCCTTTTTTTTTTTTTTAAAGTAAAGAGATGTGGGTCCCCAAGCATCTGTAAAACAAAAGGGAGAAGAAACATCAAGGGATTGATAGTTTCCTATCTACAAGTTTGAGATCTCTTCCTCTGAACATATTTCATTCCATTCCCTGCAGGATCTATTTGATATTTCCTAGGTCTTTAGGGACAGTAGGCTTGAAAGGAAGTTGGACTACAGTGTGAAGCCAGCAGGGCAGGAGACAAGAGCTGTTTTGCTGATTTCAAAATAGGATCTGAGGTTGTCAGAGGAAAACCCAAGTTTTTTTATTACCAAAGGCAGATTTAAAAGGCTATTTAGCAATGGAGGAGAAAAAGTGCATCAGCACATTTTGCCATTAAAAAATTTGCATTAAGGGCATTTGCTGTAACACATATAGTCCAAGCACCTTTATAGCTATGCTGCAGTGTTTTCCAGTATGAACAAAATACCAAAGAATTATGAATGGTTTTCAAATTTATTAAATACATGTCTGGATCATCATGGTTGTATTATGATTTCTCTAAAATTTTAAAAAAATAATTTTGGTGAAAAATTTCAGATTCTATTATCTCTTAGATGAGCTAGATTGTTAATAAATATATACAGTGGGCCCATCCTTACAAGCTCAAGATGGAGTTCAGTAAGTTTTGGCTGTACCACCTTGTTCTACTTGCTCAGCTACTTTAGGATGCCATATAAACAATAGGATTTAATTTCATTTGCTACAGCTTTTCTGTTTTGGGACAAAAAGGAGGAAAAAACTTAGAAACTCTGTCCTCATTTATTAAATTCTAATAATAACAACTCACCACCTAAGAAGTAGGATGAAAACTGTGAAAGAAAGGAGAAAATATGACCCAGTATCTTCAAGGCTCTGAAATAAACAGTTGTCAGGCAGCTCTTATTACATTCTTGTGAAGCAGCTGTTTGTTAATATTTTCATTTCACTGATGACAAATCAGACTCTGGAAGGAGATATGAATCCCATAACTCCAAAAGAGAGTCAGGAACAGATCTGGAATTACCTTCAGTCAGCAAAAAATAGTTCTTGTACTCTAGCCCTAGCTTCCTAATGCTTTTGTTTAAAGAAACCAACATTTTGAATAAATTTGTCCTTGGTGTGTAAAACTCTACAAAGCTAGTGCATAATTTTCTTCAGAATTTGTCAGTGCAAACGTCCATATTCCTTTTGTTTTTGTGTGTGTGTTTCAATGTGTAATGTGTGTCCATCTGTCACTGTCCTGTATGCTCTGAAGTCTGCACAGCATATTTTCTGCTTTTATGCAAGCTATAATCCCATGATATTGTAAAAAGAAAATAGAAGTATCATTTAAAGACACAGCTCATTGAATCCATTTTAATTAAAAACTTTTTGAAATAGATTTTATAAACTTCCTAATCTTAGCTGCAGATTAGCTGCCTGTTTATCGGATGAATGCACCAGGCACATTTTGGTTTGCATACTTAGAGATTACAGACCTATTTTGTCCTGAAGGTATTGTATTTGATGAGGTCCATTTTAAGCAGCCTAATTCATGAATTAGCTGCCAGTGTAGGGCATAAACCCAATGTAATTTGAGGTACCCACATAATTTATTCTGCATGATGAATTCTCCCAAGGAAGCAGCAGAGCAGAAATACCTTTCACCAGAAAAGAGAAAGCCATGAATTTAGAATGGCAAAAAACCCCCTAACCTCAACAACAACAACAAACAAACAARMAARAAAA
>CADDXX010000140.1:0-88937 GCA_902810485.1 Alauda arvensis
GCTGACTGTTTTTCACTGTTAAGTGACATATCACTTATGATGTGACCCATCAGAATGTGTAAATTTCATTCTTTAGCAAGGACTCTTAGGACATGCCACTGCTGCCAGTAATATCCTATATATCTAACTATACAACTACATAACTATATATATGTAGCTATATAACTATATATATATATAAACTTACATATATATAAAACTAATAACTATATATATATAACTAATGAGTGTAGCTCCTTCTTGAAAGACTTAAACTACAATGCCTATGGTCTAATTTAGAGCATATTCCTAATAAAGTGCTTATCTGGCAGAGAGACATTTGAATATTTCTTCCATAATGATATGAAAATATATGTTAAATATATGGGATGTCTTTATGGCTGAATGTGTATAAATTAAGAAGTGTACCAATACTTTTAAATATTCCTGATTTATATTTGAATTAAAGCAAAATTTGGCATGTATTTTTATATTATCTCACAGTAATATTCATGCTGCAGAACAATATATATTTCCCAAAGTTTCAGACCTTGTATCTGGGCTTTTAAATATTCTTTCTTGAATTCTCACATTTATTGAATCTTTTACAGTTCTCCAAGGGAGAAGAAAAAATATTGAAAAACAATTCCATGAGACTTCTATCAGAAGTCCAGGAATTATCCAAAGAGACAGTTCTACCAGAGGGGATGCAATGCTGAATCTGATGGTCACCAACATAAAAGAGCAAATCAGGGATTTCAGTGTTGGAGGCAGCCTGATGGAGTTGGTGGAGTTTTCAGTCCTAAATGATATTAATCAGGTTAGGATTAAAGTTTGGCAGCTGAACTTTAGGAAAGAAAACTTCTATCTCTTCAAGGAGATAGTAAATTGGATCCCCTGAAAGATTGCCTTCAGGGACAAGGGAATGAAATGGAGCTGGCAGATATTTAAAGTAGTCTTCCATTAAGTGCAAGAACTCGCAATTCCCAGGACCAAGAAATTGGGCAAGGAGGGCGAGAGACTGGAATGGCTGAGTAGGGAACTGCTGGTCAGATTGCAGGGGAAGAAGCAAATACACAAGCAGTGAACAGGTGACCTGGGAAGGGCATAGAGTTGACATGTGATTCTGTCCTTTGCAAAGAATAGCAGGAAGGGCTTCTACAGGTATGTAAAGCAGAAGAAGAAGGTTAAAGAAGGTGTGCCCTCCTGAAAATGATACTGGCAAACTGGTAAAAATGGAGAAGGTGGAGGTGCTCAACAACTTTTTTGATTGAGTCTTCAATGGCAGCTTCTCTTCCCACACCTTCCAAGTGGATGGATGGCAGGATGGGGGAGTAATGTCCTTCCCACTGTAAGAAAATATCAGATTCATGACCAACTGAGAAATTGAATGTACATAAGTCTGTGGGATCCAATGAGATGCATTCCAGAGTCCTGAGGAAGTTGGCTGCCATTTACCTGAGCAGTGTTAGCTACAGCAAATGAATAACAGCTCCCAGAATTACCTACTCCATTATTGTTTGTCACTGGACTGCTAATATTCATGCAAAAAATTTACAAAACATATTTATTTTGTTACTTTTTAAAAATGATGCTGTCATTCTGCAAGATTTAGTCACAATTGCATTCAAACATTGAATTTATTCCCCTGATGAATATTTGCAGTGGCTGAATCAGTGAGAGCACTTGAATCTGTGGTGCCAGAGAGTCTAAGCTTGCTGTATTAGGATAATGCTTTCCTGATTTCTTCATGCTTTTTAATGGAGTGCCTCTTTTTAGATTTACTCAGAAATTCCTATCTCCTATGCCAGAATGTTTGGCAGCTACTGGAATGATTTACTTATTTGTGAATTTACTATCTTGCTTTTAATCCCAGGGAAATGATCCACCTGCCTGATATTCACTTCACTGTTCTTTTCTCTAAAATATCTCAGAAATAAGATTGGCATACTGGTTTGTGCCTTGTGGTGATTTTTTTCCTTAAGTCTTCTAATGTTGTGTATTTTTTTTAACTTTGCAATCAAATAGTTTTGTTCAAATATATGAAAAACTAGTCATACTCTGCCACTATAACTGTCATAGAGTATGAGATATCCACAGAGTGACCAAAGCACTCACATTATTTAGCAGAAAGTTAAACATCTAATGAGTTAGTATTTAATCAGATAGGCATATGCCCATGTTTTAGGAGGAGAGGTACCATGCTGCAAATCACAGAGCACGTGCCATGCTACAGCATTCTAGAGCAGTTAGAGCTCTGCTGCTGGGGAGAGCACTGATGCACATCAATGCTTAGAGAGAGGAAAGATTCCCTGTTCAGAATGTCAGAGATAGAGTGAGTGTATCATTGTTCAAGGGTGAAGCAGAATACTTCAGATTGGAGCATGACTTCCCTAAGAATCTTGCCAGAGTCTTGCCTGTGCATCATCTTCCTTAGGGTACAAGATTTTTTATAAAAATATTCTTTTGTGTATTTATTTGTTATTTTCAAAAAAACTAGCATCCTGGATTAAATAAAGTGCCTCAAAATTATATTTGTTGCAACCAGTAAGTTGAATGGGTGTAGTCTAAACTGGAAGAGATTTCTGCACCCTGGTTGCTTGGCCTGTAGCTGTTGACTTTGAAGGAAATGCAAAGTTATTGCAACACTTTGCAGCTGTACACTTAGATGAAAAGTTTTTCACACAAGTTCAGCAGTGGAGATATTTACGAGAATTAAAGTGATGTTGTTTCAATTACCTTCTGTTTGACTTAGAATGGCTTAGAAGAGCTTGAAGTTATTTCTGTCATGTTTTAAGAAATGTCAGGTAAAGTGGGCAGTCTGGGAAATTTATTTCCCAGTCTCACAGATTGGAATTGCTAGTTTTTGTAGAAACAAATGCTAATTTCAGTATTCACTTAAACCACTCTTTTCCTTGACATGATTAAGTGTCATGGTTTTGAAACTAAAGAACCACTTTCTCATATTTGATGGTGTGGGTGTTTCTGTCTGTACATGTCTGTCTCCTGCCACCATTCAATGACTGTTTTAGTTTGGGCAGAGAAGTGACAGAAAGTGTTGGGTGAGCACTAAACCACTGAATTTTTGTGTAAAGTAAGAAGCAAAGCCTAAATCTGATTTCATCCCAAGCCTTTTTATGGAGGTCTCACTAGCGAGTATGCTTTCAGAGTCCTAAGGACTCCAAAGAACAGATGATTACAGAATCTGTTGAGGTGATTCACACCAGCAGCATCAGAATTTGGGAATTTCAAATATGCAATGACATAAGGAGTGAATACTATGTCAGACAACTATACCCATTTTGGATCACAGGGAACCAAAGTATTTATTCTCAAAACCTATGCTTCAAACCTTMTAACATGAACACAATTTTTAAGTCAGAGTTGATGGCTTTTTCACTGCCTTCTTCACAGATGCTCTGCAGTGAGTTTACTGGTAACTCTTTTAATCACAGTAGGTGGCTAACCTTGGGCTATTTAATTTTGTGCTATTTTTCCAGTACAACTGCATAAAGCATTAGAATATGGTAATTGGTGAGGAAAGAACATGG
Organism: Alauda arvensis; assembly: GCA_902810485.1. NCBI lineage: Eukaryota > Metazoa > Chordata > Aves > Passeriformes > Alaudidae > Alauda > Alauda arvensis. Next base: position 3,531 of record CADDXX010000140.1, read on the forward strand.
CACATGTATTACAGGAAAGAGCACTTAAAATGCAAGATGTGGCTTCCAAAATACTTAAACAGTAACATTTTCACACTTTTTATTAGTATCAGGGAGATTTTTCAGCTTTATCATTTTGATTTTTTTTTTCTTTAAGAAGAGGTCTTATTATTGCAAGTTATTTCAATTTTCCTCTAATGTTATTCATGCATTAATGTGGTTGCTGGTTGGTATCCAGAACAACCCAATGTGCAAACTAATGGGAGTAAAATGTGTTCTACAATGAGCACATACATATCTAGTCAGATGATGACATCAAGACTTCTAGCTGTAATCCAGATTTTCTGTGCTTTTATCTTTTAACCTTTGTTTCTCATACTTTTCTGTACTCATGACAAAGTTGCAGCAAGGTTTGTATCTTCAAAGGAACCTCTTTGGTTTTGAAGTTCAGTCCACTCAGAAATAGATGACGCATTACCGATTTAAAGGCAGAGTTTCAAGGATTTTATAGTGAGAAGTTTTATTTTCAAAATACAAGCTTTTTTGTTGTGTTCAAAAAATCAAACATCTCCAGGAAAACTGCCACTTTTTCTTTATCCCTCTTTATTTTAGTGGTGCTTTTAGAGACATGACATTATTTCAGTTCTTTCTGGAGGATTTTGTGTGGAAAAGCAGCCTTTGCTGAGGACAGTGACATGCTTGCATAACTGCATGCCATATTTTTCCAGTTTACACCACAAGAGAAGAAATAAAGTTTATAGCATTTATCAGGCACTGGGTAGAATGCCAAATCCCAGACAAGGTTTTTCTGAAGTCTGCACGTGCCAGGAAGGTAATGGATAATGGATTGGTAGTAAAATATTGATGCCAGGGGAAAATACTGGCCTGCCATGAAAGTTCCAAAAGGAAAAAGGAAAACTGTAGCATAAGAAGTCTATTGCCAAAAAGCAATGAGATCAAGTAAATGAGTGCAGCTGCCAAGCAGCAACATGAGTGACATTTTTATGGTTGTGAGCCTGTTTTTCTGATTCTGACCTTCCCAACTGAATAAAAAGGCACTAATGTTAACTCCTCCCATCAGGCCTACTGAGGTGCTCTCTCCCAGTGGTGCTATGATCACTGAATAGGAGCCATCAGCAATGGCCCAAAGATGAGACTTCCCTCAGCAGAGCCACTCACAGGTTGGGTAAAACAAAGGAGTCCTGTGGAAAATACAAAATCTATTTTCCCTCCTTGAACAGTTCTATCATTGAGAGCAGCATTTGTCTTCATGTTCACTCTTTTTGCATGGCACAATCACATTTCAGCTTTCCTAGCTCAGGCATGTTTACCACACCACAAAGGCACTGCTGAGCCTCTGCTAAAGTGGAAGGCTGTGGAGGTAAGTTGCTGTTCTGTGACTTAAAAGAAATAATAGGTTTATGTCTGTTCTGATCTATGCTACTTCATTAAAGCAAATTGGAAAGACAGAGTCTCCTAAGCACTTAATAGGGCAGTAACTCCATTTTTTTTTTTTCAAACTCTAGTTTGGTTCACTGTGATACAATAGCGTATAAGCTGTGAAATTCTGTTATTTTCTTGACAGAAGAGAGCCAGTATATAGCATAGCAGGCTTTGAACAGTACTAGGAGCCAAATTTATGTGAAATTGAAAGCTGTGGAAACTGGGAGAAGTATTTTTGGCAAATAACACTTTTTTCTGTCCTTAATTTTGTATGTTTCCTAAAACAGTATAAACCGCTATTATTTTAGAAATGAATAAAAATTTAGCCTTTATTGCACTCTACACATGTTGCAAGCACAGGGGTTTTTTGGGTTGTGGGGTTTTTTTCTTTCTTTCTTTTTTTTTTTTTTTAATTTGGTTTGGGTTTTTTCGGGGGAGGGGGTTGGGGTTTTTTGATTTTTTTTCTTTTCTAAAGAGACAATTATAAGATTTAGTCAGTATTTCACCAGTTAAAAAAAAATCAGAGGAGAAAAAGTAAATTCCATGGGTAGGACTCTATTTAGAATTCAAAACACAAACTAGATTTGCTGTGCTACAGAATACTTCCAATATATTCCTGAATGCTTGGTTTCTGTTGCACTTTGGCTTGGCTCAGCAGCACTCCTGTACCTTACAGGCCATTCTGAGGCAAAGCTGCAATAAAGGCTTTGGAGAGCTCAGCTGTACAGGCACAATGCTACAGACATCCTCCATAGAATCCTACAGGTCTAATGATGTGATAGAGAGACCTTACTTAGAGAACAGATTACAGAAAAACTGTATTGTAGTCAGGTAGTGTGGGCTACAGAGCTTCTAATACCCATTCCTAGCATGCAAGCAGGAGCTCAAGGTTTATAAAAATGAGTTTAATCAATAAATGTTGGCTTTTGTCTGTATCTTGTCAGGTGTCTGAGCTGCTATTCAAGCTGGTGTTTGCAAAGGCCCCTGGATGCACAAGTGTCTCCGCAACCAGAAACCAAATAAAGGAGGTGATTGTATGTTGGTTTTTACAGTGAGGAGTAACAGAGTTCATAAATTATCATAGGAAATCACATTTTGTTAACACTTAAGCAGATAATGCTGTTATTCTTTGCTGTTAAGTGAATCTTGCATGTGCTAAAGCTGCTGAGTTGAATTCTCAACAATGAGATGTGCAGGGGTCATTTTACCTGTATCCATAGCAGCTGAAGGAGCTCAGCTCCACCAGTTTCTCTCTGTGACAGGCAAAAAGAGGGAGGTTTCTTGCTTGCATGCTGACCCTCTTTTTCATGCCTATGCAGGTGACAATTTGAAAACTATGATTAGTTTACCAGACTAAACTACTCCTTAAAACTCTTCTAGGAGCTGGTGCTGTTGCGCTTTGTTCAGAGATTTCCAAATAATAAATGTTCTAACTAGGTTCTCTGGAAAGTAGTTTTTGTTTTGAAGTGAGTATCTTGTAGTCACTTGTTATCTGTCTATATTTATTCCTTGTTAATCCAAAGTAGTAAAGATTAGGACTGAACAGTTTTGTCTCTAAATATTATGATTAAATTTCTGCTATGTGTTCCTTCTCTTGTTGCTGTTGCTTTTAATTAAAATCTTGCTTCCTTTTCCCTTTTGGTACAGGTGACTATTATCTGGGATTTTTTTGATGTATTCTAAAATAAAGAGAAAAAATATATATGATTATAATGTAAAGCAATGTATTGGTAAAATATTAGTAATATATTTTATTCCTAAGTAAACAGTATTGGATCAAATTTTCTCTTAGAATGTATGATATTGAATTGATATGAAAGAGAAATCCTGAATATTAGTTATATTTTTATTTAGATATAATATAGATATATTTATTTAGATATATTATAGATATATTTTTATTATAATTTGGTAATCACCACCTGACCATAGCCTTACTTGAATATGCTGCATTACTTTAGCTGTTTCTTTTGCCCTAATATCTGCTGTTTCATAGTCCATGTTCATTTTTAAACTACAGTTTCTTTCTTTTTCTTATGAATCATATTTCTCACAAAAGTAAAACTGAAATATTTTTTGTGTGTATGTGAGAGTTATTTTTATCTCCTTGAAACTGCTTAACTTCATTTTTAGAAATTAGGAACCAGAAATGGTGCAGAAAAAAATACCACAGTTTAAAAAGATGTGAAGGGTTACATTATTTTTCATTTCTCATTTGGTCTAAGCTCAGGTGCCAGAGGTTACTGGTGATTACTGCTGATTAAGGCAGCAGGCTGGGGTAGTTTTTTTTCTAGCCTAAATCTGGGAAAGGCTTTTCTTCTCAGTCTCCTCTTCTATGTTGTTTTTTGGATTAGCAGGAGTGAAGACGTGCAGTACAAAATGTTTGCTGTTGAAAAGTCGTAAGTTTGATTCATTTATTTGCATTTGGTGGTGGTGGTGGTGGTGGCGGCAGCAGCTTGTGTTATTCCTAGTGAAGTTAAAAAGCACAGGGAATGGTGTCTTTGTAGCCTTTCTGTGGGCCATGGTGACCTGGCAGGGTCTGAGTAGATGGTAAGTGAAGGCACCTGCTACAAATTCCCTCCATAAGATATATATGTATTTTTTTTCCCCCAAAGCTGCTCTTTGATTCTCTGCCAGGGAGCTTTCTCAGGCAGTCTGTTTTCATTCAGTTGAGACCAGACATGTTTATTTCATGCATTTTCCATGTGGAGGTGATGTGGCTTCAGACTGCCCTCTGAAAATAGTGTGGCCCCAGTCATTAATGCTGGCTGATGGAAGAGCATATCATAGCCCAAGAATTTGGGATGGTATTTGAAAGTAGTTTCAGACACCCTTTATGATTTGGTGATTTTCAGTTGTGTAAAGTAATCTGAGGGTTCTGTGATGAGTATTCACTGTTCTTGGAGATGCTGTGTTATTTGTGAGTGACAATGGCCACAGTTTGGTGGTTTTTACTTTTGGTGCCTGTTTGTTTCAGTTCATTTGTTTGTTTTTCTAGACTGCCTGGCTACTTGATGTTGGCACATGTTAGAAGACTGGACAATTGGGATTTGTTATTACCTTATGAGGCATTAAATATTAATTAGTGCTGGTGCTTTTTTACAGAAGGAAAAAAAATCACTATCTGGCTGAGAAGAACAATAATGAAGTTTTGGACAGTAGGGAATGTGCTTAGAGATCATGTTGGACTTAATTACTGTGCTTTTCTAATAGTGATGGGGGAAGCATATTATACTCTAAATAGCTCACCAAGGCTTCTTTTAGTTGTTTTAATTTAGAGAATAAAAAAAAAACTTTTAATGGAAGAGTGGCCTCTCAACAGAGAGAAAAAATGGAAAACAGTAAACTCTTAGATTTTCTTTGTCTTGTTAAAATATATGAAACTTCTAGAGTATATATTTGTGTGTGTGCATATCCAGATCTACACACTTACATGAATATATACTCATATATATTCGTATATATATATATATACGTATCATAATGAATTTTACCAGATTGTCAGGGGTTGGTGGCACTGTTTTTGGTCCTTCCAATAAGTGGCAGAAGTGGCACCCAAAATACAAGTGCACCATAGGGCTTATTTAGAAACCTTTAAGAACTTTTTCAAATGCATTTTGGTCAAATGCTGCATATGTAGGCTTTTGTACAGAACAGTCTTAAAAACTGTCATGCTGTTCAAATAATTGCAGCAGCATGTAAGGACCAACCAGTCACACATTTTCTTTTCAAGCTTCTAAAAGCATTTCAACAGCATGAATTGAACTGTCACAACAGTGGTAGGTGTTCTTAYAGAATTGAACTTTGCAATAATTTTCCCTTTGTACTATTACGACATTGGGCATTGTGAACCTCAGCAGGCTCAGTGAGTGAAAGGGGAACATCATGAAAACTAAATTCCAGAGACACAGAAAGAATATTAACTCTTGTAGCACTCTACATCATCAAGCTCTTCTGTGTAACACTGAAAATGGCAGCAACTTTGGTGATTGCTAAATGGAACTATATCTTGGTTCAAAAAARCAGTTATGACAAATAACCTGGGCAGAGAGGGGAGTGTGTAATTCATTTCAGAATTACTAGTTATTATTATTATCTCAGTGATTACTGAGATTTCCATCAAAACAACACAGAGGACTTTCAAACTGAACTCATCTTAACTGGTCCAAGTGCCACCAGCAGTGTAGCTTCTGTTTTGTTAGGAGTTACATGTCCTAATCAATTAGAAAAAAAAAAATTAGAAAAAATGGAGCACGTCTCTGAGTACAGGCTTCATTGATCTGAGCCTTAATAATTTCTGTGYGGAATTGAGAGCAGATTTAATGTTTCAGGCCTTCCAATTTGAATTTTTAGGACAAGGCTTGACTTCCAAACAAATTCACTTGTAGCCCACTCCAAGAGCAAGAAAAATTCCTGTTGCCCCTGGATATGTTGTAAGAGGCTTCTAGATTTTGATCAAAATGCATAGGTAAACAGGGTAGAAGAACTGACTGACTATAAGGCAAAATAATAGCTTTCAGCTGAATATTCAGAGAAGCTTAAGTATCTTGGCCAGTAAGGTGTTTTTGACAGTCCTGTTATTCTGTTTGTCATCTTTGAATCTGTGTTATCAAAATCATGCAAATCACTTGCAAGTGGATATAGTTTTCAGGCAGGGTTCTTTAAAGGTAAGTGACTTTGAATTTAATGATTGCAAATCAATCAACAAACATGATTGTGGTTGCCATAAAAATTTATCTGAAGATTTAACATGGTAGAAAAAGTGACTTAACTTTGGATTAAAGGAAGTTAATGAAAACTATTTGTCACATGCAGGTTTAAAAGACAGACATAAGCAAAACCAACAGAACAATCATATAAGTGTTCATTTTCCTGGGGCTATCTACAGTCTATATRAAATGCAAAGAAGCCAATATAGGCCTGGCAAAATTCCATTTGCTAGACATTTATAAAGAGAAGCCTTTTACTTTTAGATGAGATATGTCCACATGCTGGGGAGGGTATCAGAAGGGTAAGCAAAAGTTTCTGAAAGAAGACCAAGAAATTTGTTACACTGCTTTAGTCATGGCCTGTCTTATTTGAAATGCTTTAGTTTCCACAGAGCCTATAAATTCTTTCTTGAAAGTTCAGTAAAATTATGTAGCCCTATAAACATCTGAGCTACAAATCAGACTTTGTTCAGMAGTTTGGGTCTGTGACAGGAAGAAAATAATTAAAATGATTCCCTGAGAAGAAAGGGCAGACTGAATATTTTGGCAGAACCTAAGACACTTTCATTACTGGTATTAAGGGATGAAGGTTCCCCTTGTGGTAAATATACCTTGGGTTCTCCAGCAAAAGTGACTGACAATGAAATTTATAAGGGAATGAGTCTGGCAAAAAAAAAGGCAACAAAAAAAGGAAGGTAGTAGAGAGCATTTGAAATGCAACTGAATTTCCTTGTGGATATTAAATGATAGTAGAGAAGTAGGGTTCTCATTACATCTGAATCTATTTGCCTGGGAAGGTCTGGCAAAAAACATTCTGCAGGTTCCTCACAGAGCTTTGATTGCTGTCACCCCAGTCTCCTTGCAGAGTCAAATACTGTATTTCACATAACTTGATCTGGGACCTTTGAAGTTTTTTGGAGAAAAGTGGTTAAATTGCTTCAGCTGTTGATGGATTTGGGTTTGCTAGTTTAGTCTAAGTTTTGGAGAGTAGTGTTGCTTCTGTGTGTAGACCTAGTAGTAGAATAAAAGACTGGAGCTATTATTACATTACTGCTAGTGGTTAAAGGAGAGGGAAGTGCAAWGCAGCATCGTTAGCCATCAAGATGCATTCTAACTTAGGAGATTTAATGTGATTTAAGGTAGAAATCCTTGCCTTGGGAAGTACTCTGCTTACTATCATCATGAAGAAACATCCCTTTGAGTTCTGAGCTTGTCAGCAAAGAACATAGCTCCATCACCCAGTACACTTAGATCACCTCTTATGTAGTAAGTAGAGCCAAATTGCTCTGAAAGGAAAATGGGAAATACTGGCAGATCCTCTTGCAGAGCTACCAGTMCTGGAGCCAGTAGCTGTATTTCCTCTGACTCACACTAAGTTGTTGCYCTTCTACTCCTGCCCACTCTCTGCAAAGCCATGATTAAGTGCTAGAAAGAAAGTCTGTGTTTCAGACAGGCAAGGGATGWGGCAAAGAAGTGATCTGTGATTTAACCCAAGTGGCTTCCTAGGTGCGAATGGGTAATGCAGAGACCTCAAAAGTCTATGCAGAATAACACTGAAAAAGAAAAATCAAGAGAAGCAACTGATGGCTTTAAAATTATTTGATGTGTTTGCACACATCACAATTTGAAAAATGGCTTTTTCTGAGTCTGGAATGTTCCATGTGGGACAATGTATCTCTTGAATAATTCAAGACATATCCTAAAGTGTTGGGTATTTATGCTTGTGATATCTGGGCTAAGTATCATTTGAAAGGCATATTTATAAAATCTGTTCCTTCATCTGATACAGAAAGAAATCCCATTAACACTGTTTTTTTTCCAGACTAGCTGTTTTGGGCAATTATACCTCATCCAGGAGTTTGGGGAAACTGAGGAAAGAGAAGTCTAGATTTGCCTTATTTGACAAATTTGTTCCTTCTGTTGTTAATCTGTAGTAGTCTTTCTGTAAAAATCTGTACATCCCTGTGTTCTGTGTGTCAACATTTTAGAATGTGATACAGAAGTGCCTGCTGTGGATAACGGGCAAGCCTGGTAGTGAGAGYAGCACATCTCAATGGTGTGCACTGTGCTATGGTGATAAACACTAATCTCATGCTAAGAACAGAGCATGCTAAATACCTTTTTTTCTTTTTCTTCTTTTTTTCTTTCTCTTTTTAAGTTACTGGAAAACACGAGGTTTTTCCCCCTATTTTTTGGTCAGGACACAAGTGAAGATCTRTTTGAAGGACGTGTAAAAGAAATGAACTTGGCATGTAAAAATGCTTCCATAAATACTTTGGCACTAAGATTAAAATTCTCCCCTGCACATTGCCTTCCCCCTCACTTCTTCCTTCTCACTACTCTCTGAATTTGCTTGTCTTTAGGTGACCTGAATTATGATATCATTCCATACAGGACTTTTGGGCAAGGCTGGTGTCACAGGCTGAGTTCCTTCAGTAAAAAAAAAAAAACCTGTTGTATTTTTTTTCTCTCTAGTAGGCAGCTCACCCCAGATCAGAAAGTAGGACAGAGTATTTTTTTCTTTTTTTGTAATTCATAATAAATCTAATATGCTTTTTTAATTTTTCTGAAGATTGCTTTGTCTCAGAATAGATCTAATCCAGCCTCCACAAAAAACACCACCACCCAGCAACTGAAATGGTTTTGAAAGAACAAATAAGGTTAAATTGGCAGCGTTTTCTCTTGATGTGACTTCAGAAAAATTTAYGTGACCCATAAGTACAAAATGATGAGGTCTGTTTCCAGCTGGAAAAGGCAGCCTTTCCATGTGTGAGGTGGAAGAGGAAATGGCATTGAGTGTTTTTTGATCATTGTTTCCTTGAAATCCTTCAGTTGCAACATCCCTAGAGATAATTTTGCTGAGTGGAACAAGTATTAAGTGACTTCCTAGGGAGAAAAAATAAGCCAATGTGTCTGTCTTTAGAAGTTGTACTGCAGTACATATGCCTTCTTTCTTCTGTGTTTTCAAACTGCTTCCCAGGGTAGTGTTATGAAATTTTAAAATATTTTTTATGCTGTCTTCAGTAAATATGATTGCCCAAGACATTAAACTCCAAAGGATGTTATTAATCAGTAGAAATGATACATTTAAGGCCAACTAAAATTTGATTTTCCTTTGTGTTCACATTTTTCTCATTTARAATGTAAATTTTGTGGATCATCTGGGACAAAACTATTTCCCACTTGAGGCCATTTAAATAAATTACCACAAAGCCTTATTTTGCAAATATTTTATTTTTTTTTTTCTTCACAGAAAAATAAGTAGATTAAAAAGTAAAAGGGCACCGGATGGCAGAAGTGATCATATTTTCTKCAACATTGCTAAAAGTCAAGGTGGTATATCCAGATTTGCCTACAGAAATTAGCATTTTTCCTTGGGCAAATATGTCTATAAATTCACATGTGTCATCATCAGTCTCACTGGATTCCTGGACATCAGCCTAGACATTGAGAGTCCTAGGGACACAGAGCCAACAGTTCCAGGGACTGGAGAAAATGGGATCGTGATATTTGTTGAGAAGCAGTTTTTAGAGGGAATATTCCAAAGCCCCTGTTTTTGTCTTGTTTTGATTATGTGGTATTTGGGAGACTCATTCTGTCAGGCACAGAACTCTGTTGCTTGCAAAGCACTGCTGATGGGTTCCAAAACACAACACCCAAGTGAGGTGAAGTAGACTGTGTCAGGTGCTGAGAGCTTTGGTGAAGCCTTGGATAGTGCAGAGGCATCGTTCTTGTGCTGCAGCTCTGTGTGGAGTGCCCTGGGCTCTGACATGTGCAGTTGCTCCCAGCAAGGTCTGGATTTCTTGTAAGGCTGTTCCCTGGACTGCCCAGGGGGGTGTGTCTGTGATGGGCCTGTTGCTGTGGGAACTAATGGAGTTCTGAAGTCAGCAGTAGGATTTCCTTCTGCATTGATTCCCTGGAGAGGATGAACCAGTTCTTTTCAAATGCAAATCTTTGGTGTGCAGYCCTAGTAGAGGGAATAAAGATGGGAAGGAACCAAATCTGTATTAAGATTCAGGCATTTTCAAATTGCTTGTGCTACTGGTGGCCTTTTTTAACCTTTCTTTTTTCATTTCTGCAGAGCATTACCTTCTGTAAGCTCTGCTATGCTAAAATCAGTTTGATGTTTGGGAGTGATTTTTCTTCTCTGTATTCAGGAAGTCAGTGGTTTTGGTGGGAGTCTACATTCTGCAAGTCTCCATGACGATGGGGAAGTAGAAAGCTTCCTGCTCCCCCAGAATGATCATGTGCAGTTTTTGACCTTTTCCAGTAATGCACATTGTGGRGAGTTTCTGCTTGTTGATTGGTTTTTATGTAGGATTTTGGTTTTTCTCCACAAGTAAATAGAAGCGCAGGATGTGGCATGGAGGGAGGAATTCTGCCAGTGTCAATTTGTAGTTCTCTTGTAAATGGGCTCAGGGAGTTCTCATTGTCCTTCTTCCCTTCTTTTCCTCTGCCTTTGACAGCCCTCACCTTATGGTTTCATCATTGCCTAATACTGGATTGCAGAGAATTAATTTTAGTTTTCCTTTTTTGACTTGCAGAAATACTTTGTTCTGCAGCTTGTCATCAGTGCTAAGCTACTAATTACAAAGTACATTCTTCCAAGATTCCCAAAGTATTTATTTCCTTAAAGTGTTCAGCACCTTTCCTGCAAGGACGTGCAGGAGCCTATAATTTGGCAACCAATGTTCAGTGGATGTTTAATCAAAAGTTGAAACTAAAAGATGACTGTTGTTCCTTGCAAAAAGATGCCTRCTTGATGATTTGAAAACTGTCTTCTCCCTGAAAGGCTAACAATTTACATGCTTTAGGAAAAACTCTTAATGGCTAGGTCAAGATTGCTGCTGCAGTCAGAGAAAAAGTACTTCAAATGTTGCTTCTGTGTTCCTTTAACCTGGACAGGGCATCCAGGGAGTTCCTTTGAGTAAATCAGCCTTTAGTACTCTGTTTCTGCCACCAGTGCCACTATGGATCCTTGAACTGCAATCATGGGATAGGGCAGTAACAGGTAAATACAAGAGAGGGCAGTACTGCTGGGAGGTGTGATGCCATTGACTGCTAGAGGGCAGATAACAGCTCTGTAACACCTCCCTGAACACCCAAAAACTCTCTGAATCACCCAGAAAATGGCTTGGATAAGCTAAAGGAGGAACAAATAGCATGTCTTGCAGATGTATCTATTCAAATGAATGATTTTGATGTAGCTATTCAAACGATTGATCAATGAATCAAAATACAAGTTTTCCTTATTCAGTAATCCTTATCAAGGCTATTCAACAGTCTTAATTTGGGGGTACTATTAGGATTTCCCTGCTGTAGTTCCATTGACTTCAACAGCATGACTTCTGCTTCTCAGGGGACCAGAAAAAGTAGCTGGACACGTGTTTTCAAAGTTTCTGTTAATTCTAGTTACTAAGTAGGTCATGACTTTTGCTTACCATGTGTTTCCCATAAAAGCCCTGGCTGCCTTGAGTGCTATATGATAGGTTGTCTGGGAGCTGCAGACAAAGTGCATGCACTRTGCTAGAAAGGCTTTCTGAAGTATCTCCTGTACAGTAGCCGAGGCTTCCACACGCTGCTTGTGTTACATGTGGTGTTACAGTGTTCACTGCAGCATCCTCCAGAAAATATCCAATGATCAAAGGGCTTTGGTGCATACAGGATGATGTAAAAACAAGTTAAAAACAAATTTGYGCAACATCTAAGGAGAGGAAAAAGGGGCTCTGGAGTACAATCCAAGCTTGTGCTTTTGTGGACAGTGGCCGGGAAAGGAGAACTAAAAGCACATGTCAAAACAAATACATTRAAGGATATAAGAAATATTCTCTCCTTCGAGATTTATCTTTTGTACCAGAAACCAAGAYTGAGAGTTAAAAGAAAACTAATCTCTGTGTTGTGTCGATGTAGAATAGCATGATCTTCAGCTTGGAGAAAGGAGGTTAAAGGGTGATCACCCAAAGCCAGCACTTTACTGAGCTATTTTATTAAATTTACTGTTTATTTGGCATGTGGCAATACAAACTACCAGGATTTTTATGCTGGGGAGGGTGTGTGGGAAGGGTTGTTTCGGGGTTTATGTTGCCACTTTGCTRATGGTTATAAACTTTTAAGTCTGAGAAACAGATAATTTGTGTTTAAAAATCACCTTCATGAAARAAAATAAAAAGTTTACTAGTTTTTTTACTTTTACTCCTTTCCTGAAAAAACCTGTTTTTTCAGCCTTTATGAATTCAATGYAAAATCTTCCATTTTCAGTTATTATAAGACACTATTTAATATTCACATTATCACAGACTTATGGCATAGGTGATCTTGCACAACTGCTGTGGCTTCCTTTCCAAGGGCAGGTTGTGCAGCATACAAAGGATGCATCCCTGTGACAGTATAGCTGTCTTTAATGGTATTCCAGAAAGGACACTGATGACTTGGTAACGTTTCTGGGAAGGGAAGGAGGAAGGTTTGCAGAAACGATTGCCCGCAGCGTCGTTGAGCTGCAGAGCAGGTGGATGAGCTGCTGGCGGCTGGTGTGCTCCTCCTCAGCAGAGGCTCAGTGTCAAGGTGTGACATCATGGGCTGATGGATCAGCCTGGTGCATCAGGACTGCTGCTCCTGTCTTAAGGAACAGTTTCCTGCAAAGACCAGAGGTAAACTTTGATGAACRATAAGGTCTAGGCAGGCAGATTTTGGGAAGAATCCTGTAATTCACTGCTTTTGCAAAGAGGCAACTCATCAACCACAACTTCTGGGCTTGACCCTATACTGGTTAAAAATTTTTTCTGCTGAAAAGAAAAAGTTGAAATTACCAATGCTGTTGGAATYCTTAATGGCTTTGAAAGACAAAGGTTTAGAAACCAACATTCTTGCTTATTAAAAAAAATGAAAATAAAGCACCAGGGCTAATTTAATATCTGTGAGTAATCTCTTTTTGGTTAATTCTGTAAAAGGTTTTRATAAATTGCTCTGTAATTTAGGAGAAGGGGAAGAGAATAATCACTRGCATGGAATAGAGAAATTTTGAATAAAGATGATGACCATAAAGTCTTTCTGTTTGTGCTCTAGTATGGCTTTCACCATCTGACATATAGATATGATAACTAAGGAAACTATGTGATGGTTTAAGTGGTTTYTGGACTAGGGAGCATTTCCTGAACAGACAGAATCTTGGATGGATTGATCAGGAAAAAGTCAAATGTCTTGCTGAAAAATCTGTCTTTTCTGCATCTAAATGAATTTGGGACTGTAAGGCTTTTATGAGGAAAAGCTGATGATTAAGTCTTTTCAGTGCACATAAGCACATAATAAATCTGGATCTGAACTCTGCAATGTGACTGACTATACAGCAGGGTGTATCTGAAAAGCTATAACTTTGAAATCTGTGGAAAGATTTTGCAGTCCATTCTCCAGTTCTGCACCTTGAATTAATCAGTTGCAATTTATACTTCTGTTTTGATTATGGAGCACCGAGTAACTTACATAGCAGGACAGGAGCTAGATTTATAGTGGAAATGTATTAATCCTTGTGAGATAAATATCTAAAATCCTATTTGTAGTCTAAATAGAARGAAAATGTGTGGGAAGGTGAGAGAGATCTGGCTGTGTATTTAGTCTTTAGTATCTGTTTAGCAGGTAGGARCAGTCTTCTTTGTTGCAAGGAAAATYATCGCTGGGTTATATGAATTTCTTYSTTGTCCAGGTTTGTTCTGTAGAATTATTCTGACTTATTTATCAGCAGGTTTACCCTGACTAAATGAGATCCAGCTTGTGTTTTCTGTAATACCGTGCATATTAATAATAGTCATGGTATGGCCAGGTATATTTGATCTGAATTAATTATGCTACTCAAACTCACTTAGCAACTACTATAAACCTCAGGAAACAGTTTGAGGGCATAAATGGCATCTTATTTTAGGTGGCTAAGTCTGAATTGTCATGAAGTATCATGAAAAACTTAGAAGTAAAGTTGAAGGAGSTCCTCTGCTCACAGAAAGGCAGAAAAACACAGGAAAGTTTGTATGGTGTTTTAGCTTCTGCGTGGGATTTTGTTGTTGTTATTTTCTTCTTTTTTTTTTTTTATTTTTTGTTGTTGTTCTGGTTTTGCTTTGTTCTGTACCTCTATGTCAGAAGACTTAGTTCAAAGGAGAGCTTGGATTTAAGACCTGAAAAAAAGAAAACAGGCAGGATGCAATTCTCTAGAATTTTCAGTTGTTATGTAACTAGGAGAAGAAAATGGATATTTTTTCAAAGATGAAAGGGTTTGTCCTGTTTTTCTTCTTCAAAGAATTAGTTATCTGCCTGCCATTGTCARCAAGTGACAATAGAATATTTGGGTCTTACCTTGCTAAAATGGCCCCAATTATTTTGTTTGTTTTTTTTTTCCTGGATTGTTTGAACATTCATCAGGACCCTCTTCTGGAGCAGTTTTAAGAAACCTTGACATATCTGTGTTAATGTTTTCTGACAGATGTGAAGAATGGTTTGATTGTACCTTTCCCTGTACTAAATTTTTCTTTACTCCTCTGCCTATGACTCAGACATTTTACCATTTCTGTGTGGAAATGGAGGCCTGTCAACATTTGTCAAAGCTCTTAAAGCTGTCTCCAAGGCATTCTCCCATGCCATTGGTAAATGTGACAGGTCTGGTGTGTAGAAAAAAAATGAGCSAAAGGAGACAGGAAGGGGTTAGTGTGTCCCTTCCCATCGAAATTACAGCAAAATATACCAAAAAAGCCCCCAAAACTTTATGGGCTAACACATTTATGTAAAGCAACTATTCACACTGGGTACCCATCTCACACTGGTTCTTTTCTCAATAGGCACAAAACATTCCCCTTCCTGCAAATTACCACGTGGAACTGAGGGACCACATGAGATGGAGCAGTGKGAGACATTGTACAGCAATATCATCAGTGACCTATAAATGCTAGTTAGAATGTTTTCTAGCTGTTACACTTACCTGAAGGTAACTGTGCAGCAGAACTAAAAAATTCCTTATTTTTTGTGAGTGGACCATGCTGTTCTTTCAGTCTTGATTCTACCTATTGCATTCTTGTGCACACACACGTATATGGTTGATTATGCAGTTAGGATATATGTGCTGCATTTTATGTTTGTCAGGATYAATTATTTATGATTTTATTTATGGTTTTCAGAACTTTACATCTATCCTGAATGGATTTGTTAACATTCTTGGTTTTGAATGTTCTTTAATTTGCTTTACTATCAAAAGAGCCTATATGTAAGACAGAAATATTCATGTCTCATCCTCTTTCATTTTCAGTTTAGGCTGCATTAGTTTTATTCCATTCACACTTAGTAAGTCTGAGGGCCATTGTGGAGCTGTGAATACAGTTCTTTCAGCAAAAAAAAAAATTAGCCTGAACTTTGGCTCTTTTCTTTTTTTTGGTAGAGGTTTTTTTTGAGRCCACTCAGAAGTGGAGTACTCTATTTATCTCTTTAATAATGAATTTTGGAAAAAAAGAGGTTGGATGCTGGGAATACACTGACCTTCTTGACCTCACCACACAAGTTCTAAAGGATTTTTTTCTCCCCAAAGTGACTTGCAACATAAACAGATGACCTACCTGTTTACCAGATTCATTCCTGGATATGAAATAAATTTCAGTGACTCAGTGCTTCCTATTAAGCAATATTCCCAGCATTCAGAGGAAGGTGGTGGAATTTTCCATGCTGTCTGTGGCAAATCGTTTAATTCCAGCACGTCTAAAAGCCTTACTGCAGAAGCCTTTCTGATATCACTTCCTTTTAGAAACTGAAGAGATATTTTTGGTATCTCAGGACCAGGTAGTAGACAAGTATTTATGCATGAATAATATTACACCAGTAATCATTTCCCCAACTGTAAAATGATTGGAACAGCTACAGACAGATGGTTTTCAGATATGTGGTAAGAAATGTGAACATAATGTGAACAATTTTCTACAGTCAAAATATGAAAGGCTGCTGCTACCTGTGGACCATTCTGTGGTCCATTGTTATTTTATTTAATCATAATCTTTGATCTTGTATAACACCATTCAGAAATTTTAGGTGGGGTCCTAAAATTTTGATTAGTTCAGAAATTTTAGGTGGCGGWTGACCTTGTTATTGCATAGATTCCCCCATGTGATTGTTGGCGAGGCTGTGTCTATGTGGCCATGACAAAAATGGATCTGGGCATTTAGGGAGTCTTGAGCCCATGTGTTACTCATGAGTGCATTTTTGTTTCAAAGCCTAAAAAATTAGGAAGTTCCTGTTCTGCCCTTTTGTGTCTACCTGAGTACTGCAGTATCTTTTGTCAACTTGAAAAAGAGGTMAAGAGCTTAGTAGGCAAGTAAGCTGAACTTTTAAGGTTTATTTTCCAGGATAAAGGCAAGCAGAAACATAATATTTTCTAATCTCTGTTGGTGAAGATTTTTCAGTGAGTCTTTCCTAAGCTGTGTGCTAAACAATTGGAAGGGCATGGGTGTTGTGTGTGATTTTTATGTGAGTACTTATGTGAACAACAGAGCCTATTGGGAGCTATGATAAAAACTGTACAGAGATCAATAGTGGTTGGCTAATTCCCATGAATGCAGTTTGCAGAGGCTTCATACCTGGCTGAATGTAATGTTGGTGTAGAAAAAGAAATACTAATTTGACTCCTTGGTTAAAAGGTCTTACATGGTAATCAAATCCATTCATATCAAACCAAACTACCTTTGCTTGAGGTGTGAGTTAGAACTTAGCAAACTCTTAAGTGGAAGCCAGTGAGGCTGTGTGAGTTTGCCCTATCTAAGGCATCAGAACATCCCAGTTTGCATCACGTCGTGTAGCATCTCCCACTAGGGTCAGTATCAGGACTGGTTTTGGTGGAAGTCATAGGTGTTCTGTTCTAACTGCCCTCCTCTACATCAGACTGTTTTCATAGTTCCAGTGAAGTGTGAAAGACAGATCTCTTCCATGATCTGTAGTGTAACTTGGAGTGATTTGCATGGTTGGGTCATTGATCTGACTTACAGTGACTTGAGGGTTGATGTTTAGCAGTGAATGGAGAATAATTGAACTGAGGGCAGTGGCTCTGGGTATAAAAAGGGATATGGAAGACTAATGAAGTTCTGGAAAGCAGAATGAATTGATATCTTGAAAAAAATYACAAGGCTGAACAAATTCTTTTGAAAAACAATTTGGCTGAACTCATCCTATAAAAGTCGTGTGTGGCCACAGCCAAAGAAGAGGTAATTCTTGGCTGTGAGTCTACAGTGCAATACTTTTAAYGCTAAATATAGAAAGATATATTTAGTGTGTATATAYAACAGTAGCTTTGAATAATGTATTGTGCTATTATAGMTAAATGTTTCACCCAAAGATGAATTCRCAACAGATTCATTTTCCCCCCTCTAAAGATTTCRATTGAACATCAACTTTGTAAWGAGTAACAAAATGCTTATTTGATGATTTAAAATCTGGAAAGTAGATCATGAGTGTCAGACACTGATTTTAGTGAGGGGATGCAATATTGTGAACAAATTTTACTTCTTCTCCTTGGTGTTTCCTTGTGTACACCTGATTTACTTCATCATCATCATCTTTTTAATCTGTAGTTTTATGGGCACTGTCTGTATTTCAATTTAGGGATTGGAGGGCTGCAAAAGACTGTCCTCTGGAATGTTCCCTAATTKTATTTTATTAAAAGTACTTAAGTGTAATGTTTCCATATGTGTTGCAGCATTCTGTATCCTAAATAACCTGAATGATAGGCAGCCATTATCATTATAATCATTGTCATTTCTCCATGACTCATTTCCTTAAAGTGAAGCTGTGACCAGTTGGTCATTTATTTTAGGAGAAATACTGTTAATCTGTCAATTCTGTCATGCTCTGAGAGTGCATGAAATTCATTCTTCTTGCATCTACCTACATACTTGCTTRGTATAATATATTTTAAAATCATGCTTGGGATGTTAGTGGATTTTTTGGGTAGATTACATTAAAAATTCATCAAAGCTGTAGGCTTTTTAAGCACATCAGTGAGCTATATATATTTCAATTTACTGAGCAGTTTATTTTCTTTTAATTTATTTGAAAGGCCACCTTACCTAATTTTAAAAGTAAAACTAAAGTTCATTTTATTTTCCATTAAAAGGTTGCAATTTCTTGAGAGCTGCTGCAATCTTTTTGCTCTGTTTCCAGAAAGACAACTTCAATAAATGTCAGWTGTAGAATGCCATGACACATAATGACATTGCTGCAGCAAAGTTTGTAGACTTATTGCGTGTTCYTTAGACCTTTGTCACCAAAACTACCTGGGGAAAAAAATCCAGTGTGTTTTTAATTTCTTTTTACTTTTTTTCCTCCCCAGAGTGATTCCTTCTAGACGCCATGCCTAATTCTTCTCTCTAATATATTAAGTGAAGACTGAAAAGATCAGTGTCATACCTGTAAATAGTTTTGTCCTTGTTGAAGGAGAGAGGCTTTTGCCTGAGAATTGTGATGATTCAGCATGGGGTGCTTATTCTGGAAGAGTAATTTTTTGTTATGTGTGAGGTTGTTTTGTTTGCTTGCTTTTTGTTTTCATTGTTTTGTGTGTGGTGGTGGTTTTAAAGTCTAGCATCAGTCACTTGGAACAAATCTCAGTGATTTCTGTCTGGAGAAGCAGCACAGACATGGATCACATTTATTGCAACCTGTTGTGCATTCTGAAGTAATATATAAATGCATTTGATCACTCAGGAGGTTGTCAAAGGAACTTGAATGACAAYAGCCWCCATTTAAATATCRCCAGCTGCCTCCAAACAGTTGCAGAGACATCCATCTAGTGCTGCTGTCCATGAATCTCTGCCTTCACTGTGGCCTCCTAATAGCCAAGGGACAAAGTTTAAGTGACACCCTTGCCTTCTAGCTTTGGGAAGGGGAGCTTTCACTGTGAGCTCATTCCTCCTACTTCAGGACAGGTGAAGGTTACAGTGGACAGGACAGCCAATCCTCTGGATGGATTAAGAGAGAAGGGGAGAATTTGGCCTCCTGCAGAGCACCTGCCAGTATTTTAGGACATCAGCGTCCCGCCGTGGGAGCTTTCTAAAAATTAGGGTGTTGTGTACTCTGGGGCCAGGCTACAGAAAAGCAGAAATGTAGGCATGTTTTAATTTTTGTATATCAGTACTACTATCTTGGTGCCAAGCTGGTGATCAGTCACTGGGGTTCACAGTGCATCTCCTCCAGGTTTTGCTTTATTTTTTTTCTTTTTCTGATATATCTATATCTCAAGTGTTCTACCTTAATYTTACAGGCAACTGTAGCACTTCTTCTACAATGGAAAAATGAGCATAATGRAAGGCTGGCTTTCCTGGCCTTTTTAATCATGGCTTTATATGATTTTTCCCTGTAGAGTCACCATGGTAACATTTGTCTTTTTAAAAGTGATAGTTGCATTTACTAATAGTAGTTATTTGTACAGTCACTGACCTGCTAGTAGAGGGGAAACAAGTGTCCTGACTAAATAAAACCTTATTTGCACAATCTAGATGTTCAGTTAAACCCTAACATTCCTTGACTTATGTAATTTTACATTTAGTTTATCCTACTAATTGTTTAAAATCCTGATTTATTTTTTAAYTTGTGCATCCTTGTTTCCAGAGTGCCACCAATTTAAATGACTGTAAGAATTGTCTGCTCTGTTTCTGTCACACTGTGGGCTGTGCCTCTTTCACCTTTTATTTATGCATTTTAAGTGGGTATAACTTCAAAGAACTTGCTTGTAATGCAGTGACAACCACATGCTTATGCAATAGTAAAATYTTTATCTATTAATTATCTTAATTGTAAACTTTATTTTAAAAGTTTGKTTTTTTATCAAACAAAAGAGATGATATTCATTTCTAGTTTACTTTTAGGGATGTGTGGTGCTGGGAAAWGAATGAACAAGAATGTAGAATGCAGTATTAATATTCTTGTCATCTCCACAAATGAATGTGAGGTTTTCAAGCTGTATAAGGTGCCATGCTGGAAGGATTTTAATTCCTGATATCTGTTTACTTGAGTTTCGGCATTGCACAGCTTAGATGTCTTTTGTCCTTGGACTCTTCACGTATATGTGTATAAATAGCTTCCCACAATGTTTACAGAAACTTTGTATGGCAGCCACATTCATGTGGAATAAGGCTGGGGTCTCTGCTGTGGATTTAATACAACTGTTTCTCAGTCCTTGAGAACTTTGTCATACCTACTTGACTCATTTGTCTTTTCTTCTCTCCTGTCTCTGCTGTTAAAAGAGTTTGTTTATTTTAATTAAATAGTATAACTGTCAGCTTAGAATAAAAAGAAAAGCATATCCTGGTGGGCAAAACAGATGCAGAACTCCATTGTACATTATAAGTGATAGGGGGGCAGGTTGTATGTGGCTTGGAATTACAAATGAATTTATGCATCTGTTTAATATAGTGAAGTATTTTAGAGCACAGGAGATAATGTACAAATTTAAAAAAAAATATTCCTAACCAATGGTGATCCTGTAAGAAAAGATGGAAGGATATATGAGAGGAGAACAGGAAAACTATGTAAAGAAAATGTGTGGGGGTTTTTTTTGTTTGTTTTTTAATTTTTTTTTTTTTTATAAACCTAAAGAACTGATGCTGAATCACCGAATAGGTAGGATTAAAAGGGACCTCTGGAGCTCATCTAGCCCAAACTCCCTGCCAAGGCAGTGTCACCTCAAGCAGGTGGTGCAGGAACTCTTCCAGTTGAATTTTAAACACCTCTGGAGAGGGAGACTCCACAACCTCCTGGGCAGCCTGTTCCTGTGCTCTGCCACCCTCAAAGTAAAGAAGCTCTTYGTCATGTTGAGGTGGAACTCTTGTGGTCATTACTCCTTGTCCAGTCTCTGGGCACCACTGAAAAGAGTCTGGCACCAGTCTCTTGACACCCACCTTTGRGATATTAAAGTGCATTGYRTCYCTTCTCAGTCTTGTTTTTGCTGAACAGCTCCTGCYCCTGCAGTCTCTCCTCATAAGACAGATGCTCTAGACCTCCTCATCTTCCTTGAATTGCAGGGACTAGAACTGGACACAGCACTCCAGATGTGGCCTTACTAGGGCTAAAATAGGATCATTTCGCTCAACCTGCTTGCCACACACTTCCCAATGTACCTAAGGATCCCATTGTCCCTCCTGKCCCCAAGGGCAYTGTTGGCTCATGGACAGCTTGCTGCCCACCAAGACTCAGCTCCTTCCCTACAGAGCTGCTCTCTGGTAGGTCAGCCCCCAGTACAAGTACCAGTGCCAGCCTGTGTTGGTACTTGGGGTTATTCCTCCCCAGRAGTGGGATCCTACACTTGCCTTTGYTGAACCTCMTYAGSTTTCTCTCCATCCAGCTCTCCACCCTACCAAGGTCCTGCTGAAKGGCAGCACAGCCTTYGAGTGTATCAGCTTCTCCCACTCAGTTTTTATCATCTGCACATTATTCYGAATTATCCTGTAAGGTATCAAAATACATTGATCTTGTGCCTCTGTAAAAAAATATTTTGTATTTTGTCATGGAASAATAATTAAAAGCAAAATTGTGCTGAAAGGAAACAGCCAGAGGGAATTCTTTAAAACAAAGTACATGAAGTAACATTTGAGCCAGAGCWGCACAACAGTGAGTGCCAAGACTAACTATTGCTGTGTCTGTCAAATTTGGGAATGTAAATGTCATGCCAAAAATGAAAGAAACCTTTGCAAAGAAGTAAGAAATGTCACTGTTGCCAGAACTACACAGGASTTCATTTAGATGCTTTGCAAAATCTCACCAGGGTAATTCATGGTGAGAATTTAGAAAATGTGAGAGTTGTAACTGTTCAAACTATTGGAGAAAAATGGTCATCTGAAGAGAATTCTTTCACTAAAGGCAATCTAATGACCAAGGAACTGAGCATCATTAAAGATTTTACCTTGAATATTTGACATGAAGTGACTTCTAATGGTTGATTTCCCAGATACCTAGGAGTTAGTAAAGAGCTAGGAAGACAGCAGGGACATGACTGGTATGAGTTTTGCATTTGTCTGCCTCTTTTTTGTTTGGGAATGGTGTTTGCCTCTCCTTCTCTGCTTTTATATTTTCACTTCTGGAACCTGGAAGATTATTTTAGGATTTAGGGAGGAGGGCAGGACAATTGTGCATGTCTGCGTTTGGTTTTTCTCTAAAGGCAGACATGACTTTTGAAATTCACAGAGTTGGAAAGTTAGAACYTGAAATAACATGCAGGTAGAATTTCTGTCACGTGGGACATATTTTACTCCACGGTGGATTTAGTGCAGAACGTGAAAGAAACCACCGTTGCAAAATACTGCTATTGAGATGGGTTTTGATTCTTTATAGGGTTGCTCAATGTCCTGAATTCAAATTGTTGGTCCACAATCATAGCTCTTTTGACCCTTCTATGGTATATGTGTGAAGTTGTATAAAGATGACAACACGTGCATAATGGTAGTTGGTGTGGKTGTAAATACAACAGTCTGAAATACTGTGCTGTGCCTTTTGGTTCCTTGTAGCTGGTTTTATTGATATTTTAAATTTGTTGTTTTCCCACACCTRATTCTACAACACCTAGACCATAATTTGGCTTTAAGTAGAAATCTAGCATGAGGGAGCAGGTGGAAGAAGGAGTACAAAATATTGTACTCCTTGGCAATTGGCGATTGGCACATTGGCAATTACTCTATCTACTTCCAGCTAATAAYGASTTTTCATTCTTCAGTGAACAGAGARCAASTGAACTTAAAAATTAAAAACTTTTCAACTGTTAAAAAACATGGCTGCATCCACTGCAGMATAAGATCAAAGGAGATGCTTGAACAGTCTCTCTCTGAAGGCTGCTCACTCATAGCCTTGCTTGTGGAACACAGAGCTTTGAACCCCTGCTCAGTTCTGGCAGCTGCCAGCAGTTTATAAGGCTGYGTTTTAACCCTCCATCTGCCTTCCCAGTGCTGTTTTTGGTCTGCTTCCATGGTATCTCAAGGATTAGCTGTGTGCATACTCCAACAGCTTTGCATGTCTCTTGGCAATATCCGGCTTTAAACTTAATACAGTGGGAGGTCATTCTTCCCATTGCCGTGCTTCTTATTTGTTTAGATTTCATGCAGTCACTGTATCTGCCACAAGCCTTAAATTCTTGCTTGATTGGTTGGCCAGTGAGAGCACGTGTATAACTTACTGACAAGTGACACATTTTTGTCATTGTTTCCAGACTGGTGTAGTTTGTTACGCCTGCCGATTTGTGTTCAGTGGTAATCTCTTTCAGCTGCTGTGTGCTAACGTGTCTTAATAATCTATTGCTTCAGATAAAGTACCTGAATAATTTCATTATGCTTATATAAACAATTATCTTTGTTGTTTTAACACTTATCTTTCTAAGTAGAGATGTTAAGGCACAGCTGAGATGAGAAAGTAGTAAATGAGTTTTCAGGGCTCAGAGTTGCAGAGTGTGGGTATGTGCCCACCACCTCCCTCACACCCATTCCCAGTGAGGATAATGGTACAAGAATCAGCYAAGGAAGCTCAGAGTTGAYAYTGACTTWAAAATTTCCATTGTGCRAGGCTGTCTTTGAAATTTTATTTAYTTGACTTTGTACTTACTAGATTAAAAGCAGGCATTTGTCCAAAGAAAAGAAGGGAAAATATCTTCTGTGATACCCCTAGCTGCTATAAAGAGAGGTGTAGGGGCATCACCAGGAATTTTGACTCTGATCTAAGAAATAAAAGAAAATATGTAAGAATTGACTAGTAATAAATATTCTGTTTCCATTTCACTTTCCAGAAGTCCTACGAGCCTAACACTGTTAAAACCCTACTGAATATTGTCAAGTAATTTTGAATAGGTGGTTACTTAAGAAAAGCTCTGCTCTGAATCATATGGTACTTAATCAGAATGAAATGTGTCAAGAAGCTCTTAACTCCTGCTGATGCTGCCAATTGTTTTTCTAGAGAATGACTCCTTGCTTYAAACTTGAAGGCTTGAAATGCTGTTRCAGTTTTACTTTGTTCAAATTTATTTTAAGCCTGACAATGTCTCCCCCTAAATTGGATTTCTTCTGCAGTAACTTAACAGTAAATAAATGCATTTCAGTCGTTTAACATTTAAGAATAGATAAACTAATCTTCCCCGCCTTGGAATAGCAGTATTTAATTTAGTCCTGAACATGCACACTTTGGAAATGCCACTCACCCACTGCTAACTCTTTCCACAATGAAATAAGAAATTTCATTCTGAGATTTCTGAAACCATTAGCCACCATTAGTGTCATGCAACTGTATAAAAAAGAAAAAGAAATGGTGCATAATTAACCAAAACAATATGTGTTACTCAAAATTTGTATGAATTTCAATTTGAAATGGGTTTCCTTGCGTTTTGCAGGTTCTGTGATGAATTTCCAGCTGATGCTTGGCTGTCACACGGTGATGGCTGGTGCCACCGAGCGCAGCAGGGAGGCCGGAGGGCAGGGATCATCCCGTGCTGTTCGCKTTGGTGGCCACCGGGTGTCATTCTAGGAGCGGGCTTTGGCCAACCCCGGAGCACGACTGTGGCTGCAGCGCTGGAGGCTTCACGCTGTAAGTTGCTTTGCACCAAATCAGCCTGTAAAGCAAAGATTATTTACCTTCTATTATCTATTAACTTCCATCTCTGCGCTCAGAATGTGAAACGCTGGGATGTAACAAAAAAGGGAATCAAAGGCGTTTGTGTAGAGTTGTTCTGTAAATGCTACACGTGGTAGGGAAAATTCTGCATCTACCCCTCAAATTTGCATGAGCTTTAATACAGCATTTGTGAGGATGATAATATACATTTATAATATACAGTGGGCAGCTGTTTAGAATCTGCACATAACTGACATTTTGCAATTAAAGTGCAGGAAGAACAAGGAGGCAGAATGACTTTTGGACACACACACACTAAAAAAATGTCTTTACAGTTTGTTTTTCTCCAAGTCCACTAGAGAGGGAATTTCTAGAATAGCACCATGTAAGGCACCAATATGGCCTTAGGTGGGTGTTACACTGAGACGTTTTTCAGGAAAACTGGGAATGGACTCATAGTGAGGTTTTTCAAATAACATGTACCAGAATCTAAGGTAGTACTAGAATTATTATTCCATGTTGCATATGATCCTTAAAAAACCTGCAAACCCTCCTGCCCCCCTCCATGAAATGTTAGTTTCAATTTATTCCACTTGGCATTTCTCCCTCAACAAAGATACCAGGTGTTKAATTTTAAATATATTTGTATATAATTATATAAAAAGGCACATATTTAAATGGTTTTCTTCCTAGATGACACCTGTCAACTCCACCTTGACCTACAGAATTAAAACCATTGCCCCTTGTCCTGTCACTATCTGCCCATATAAAATTGCCTCTCTCTTTCATAAAATCCTTTTTTGGTACTGGAAGGCTGCATTGTGGCAATGGTTTCAAATTGAAAGAGGACAGATTTAGATAAGATATTAAGAAGAAAATCTTTACTGTGAAGGTGGTGAGACATTGGAACAGGTTGCTCAGGGAAAYTGTGCCTGCTGCATTCCTGGAAGTTCCAGGCCAGGTTGGAGCCCCGARTAACCTGGTAAAAGTCATCCCTGCCCATGGCAGGGATGGGGGTGGGCTGGAACTAGGTGATCTTTAAAGGTCTTGTCCAACCCAAGCCATTGTATGATTCTATGAATGCCCAGAGGCTGTCAAGGAGGAGATATTTTTGGTCTTGATAACTTGAGAGCAAGTTTTATGATGAGTTTATATGATGCAGGGGATTTTGGGATGTTGGTTGGAGAAGGGCAGACACAGTTGTCTTCCCTGTGGAGGCTGATGCTCCTCCTGCCATCTTTGAGCTGAAATAGTTCTCATACTTAGAATTCCCAAGTGCAGCTGGGTTGATGTAAAGATTTTTTTCTGCAGCAGTTGGACAACTTGTGATTGTCCAACAACTTGTGAGTTAAGTGAAATACAAAGTTTGGGTTTTGGTTGGATCAGACTAAGGAGCATTACRTTTTTTGTCATTTCACTGTGGTTGCATTTCTAGTAGTGTAGTAGTGTCAGATCTTGAAAACTTGCCTCCTTTTGAACCATCCTCCTTTTGTCACATCTACAGCCAGTTAGCTTTCCTCTGAAGGTGCTTCCACAAAGAATATGAGGTAAGGCTCTCAAAGAACTTGGTTTCATTTGAACTGTTTTTACATTAGAAAATTARTAGTTTTTAAAACACACATTTCAAAAAAGGTTTTGGGCCCCTATTCTTTGTGCTTTGCACCATTATTGGCTCTACCATGCTATCTGAGCATCAGCTCATATTGGGTTAATCAAGATGAAAACTCTCTCTTTTGATGCTTTTCTTTCTCTTCCTTCTTGCCTCCCAAAATTCTCTCTAGGAAGAAAATGGTGTAAATTATGTTCTGTATGTATGTTTGAAAGTCCTTAAATACACATGCTGCTGTGCAGGTGTTAGAGATGGCAAAGCCAAAGTGTATGTTTAATTCAGAAGAAACATTCCTTGCAATAGTTGCTGATGTGCGGGAATGCTGATTTGGATTCAGGACAGAATCTGCTTTCTGGGGACTTTGGACATCTTATATGCCAGGCTTTTGATGGTTTAAAGGAAAAAGTCAGGAGACTCAAAACCAGCTGGATGGCAGCTGAAACAACTGTCATCTCTCAACAGCTGAAAGCAGCAAAACTGATAAACACAGGAGTCAGGCAGGAGTGTAATGTCAGTGGCACCTGTGGGACAGGAGGGTGAATCAGCCAGGTGTGGCTGAGCAGTTYAAAACTCAATGGCACAGCACTGTGCTGCCAGGTGCTCCAGAACCTTGCCTGTGCATGATAGCATATTCCTCTGCTTCAACTAGCTTGTTTTAATTAAGGTCTGAAGTAATTKAAGTATTTCTTTGGCAAAAGCAATATGATCAGTGATTGTGAATGATCTCACTGCTGCTATTTTCCAAGTTTYAGCGCTCTATTAAAAATCACTTTGTGTCATTTCTAATCATTGCTTTAAAGATTGTCACTTCTATTGCCAATAAAGTTGCTTACTGGAATAATGCCACCAAGAAAATACAAGCCCCATCCATTCAATGCCTACAGATAAGACACTGGAGGTGGATTTCAGATTTTAAAATACATGTTGGTGTTCCTGTTCCTTCYAGGGTTTTTAACATTTTTAGTGTGTTCTGCTGGATGCGTGCCACCTGTTTGGGAGTGAAAGCATTTGTCAGCTTCGTTTTGCCTGTGGGTATTGTTGTGTATTATAATAATGCACAGTTCACCCAGAACTATTGGTGTGTCCCTCAATCACCTTTCCTTTGCAACAGAGTATTTATTGACTAACACCTGCCTGAGGSAGCTTCTTCCCAGAAGCTCTCATAGGCAGTGCAATTCCCACACGGACTCTTTGCAGGCTGATCCTTGACAGGAAATACTTCCTAGCCCCTGGATGCTTTTAAGAATGTCAGTTTTCTCCTGATTTCATCTCTCATCTTCCTCCTCCTCACCTCCCTAGCTCTAGACAGGCTCAACAATAAAGCAGAAGTATCTATACATCAAATGTTTACAAACAGGATTTTAGGTTACAGACTGAAAATAAAGATATTTGTGAAAATCTTTAAACTAGAATTTTGTTTCATAGCTTGGATTCATATCTGCCTTTCTTGCTTAATCTTCTTTCCACCCCAGCATGAGTGCTAGGAATTCAGTGTGCTGTGACACCTTATTTCACAATGGTTGCAGTTGCTTCTGAATTTTCTTCCAGTGCCTCTTTCTGTCTTAGTGGTAAATTTTAGGAAATGGATGAATTGCCATGAAAAAAAAAAGACAGCTGGATACTTTGGAAAGAGAAAAGCTGGATACTTTGCAGTGAATTCAGCTCCCTCAACTGATATGCAGTTTACTGGGCCTTATGTGAAGCACTTTTGATCGGAAATGTTTTAGCCAGTTCAAGGGACTGCACAGCAGCTGTTCATTTCAACTCAGTACTTTCATTTATATTAAATGTCACTACACACATAACACATATTCTATGAAGTCTGTGATTTTTAAGCAAATACCAAGTTTGTCTTGTGAGTACATAAGGTCTTTTTGACACAGATARCTGATATAACCACATATGGTTGGCTTAAATGTATCTGTGAGATCTGGACTTGTTTTCAAGTGTGTTCCCAGTGTGTCTTCTTAATCCTGTACTGGAGAAAAAGGGTTTGTTTTTATTTTTATATCTTTTATAACAAGTTATGCTAAACTATTTGAGGGGTTGCAAAAGATCTAATTATACTATTGTGTTCTTAACGAGACAGAAAAATGGTATGTTCCAYACAAGTGGTAATTACTGGAAGACTTAAAAGATATATTTGAAAAAAGATACACTGGTAACAGCTTAAAATATTGTAGCTGCTGCAGAGTTTGCTTTTAATGTTAGGTTGGGTATGTATTTATACACAATACATCTGGTTACCAAGTCTKACTTAACTAGTAGTTGTCTTGAGTATGATGTTGAACAAACAAAACAGAGAAAAAATACCATCCTTTTTTTGTTTACTTTCAGTCTTGGTTTTGTTTGTTTGCTTTTTCCCTTCTTTTTGAAGGAATAATATTGTTGAAAATCTAAGAACTACYGGGTTTGAATGTGTATCTTGAGCTGGGTACTGCTGAAGCTGAATTTCACCGYCTTGCTATCCATCTTTTTCAATGTGGAACATCTTTAGAAGATGGGGGATGGGAGGGAATCTTACTTTTACCAGAAGAGACAAATGTCTGCCTATATAGAGGCACAGAGAGAAACATCTGCTGYTTCCACAGTGATATCATCCTTTTCTTGAATAGTTAGGGACCACAAGGACTACAGAAAAAGGGAGGGAGTTTAGGCAGGCCCTGTTAAGGCTTCATTGCCATGTTTAGGCACTGTTTTTTACTCAGGAGCACTGGAAAGTGAGTCTTACCTTCTAGCTAAAAACAAAACTTTCTTGTTTCTTTCTGGTAATATGATTCTAAATTGAGACCCTGCATCTATGCATGCATAGCCTGATCTTCTTAAAAGACAGAAGTTTGTGGGGTTTCCTCAGCAGGAGAAAACTCTCTTTGTAGTTGTTAATTGTTGCATGGGATGGGATATTCCATCCATGGGATAATCCAGTGTGGTGCAGTGTTTTGAGTATTGACCATCTTTAACTCTGCTCAAATGTATTTGAAAAAGAGAGTGTATATTCACATGTGACCTGAAGCATGAAAATGYTTGAATCCAACAGTGACCACCTGCTTCTGTTGGAAAAATAAGAATAATAAACACCAGAAAATTAGCTCTGTCCTTCTGCCTTGTTTTTTAGTGTCAGGCACAAATGAGAAACTGATAACTCTTWTAGTAAGAGCTGGTGCTTGACAGAAGCTAAAACAGAATTTTTCTCCTTCCTCTAGTTCATAAGACAATACTCAGGTCACATAATTGACGGCTAAAGCATGGAGGTTTGTGCTTTTTGACAAAACAGTGTTTGGTGAAAGTCTCTCTCTCCCTTCAGGTATAAATTAACTAAAAGTTAGCTAACAAACCTATGCAATAAAGTTCCATACAGGTGGTATATAAAATAGCTGCATTTAGTAATAATTAATATTGTGTAAATATTCCCCAAAATTAAGTAAGATATGAAAATCTCTTTAGTTTAAATATTACTTTGTATGGCCTTAGTTTGTTTCAGCTCTCCCCARGGCTTTCACTTCTATCTCCAGCAAACAGCCAGAATCAATATGCACTCTAATATTGTTGGATCTGCACTTCCAACACAGAAATTTACTGCTGGTCTGATATGATTATAGCAATAATGAGAGATCCATGTCCTGCATACTTGTGCAATTCACGCCTTTCATGGCTGATTTTGCCCTAATCCTGCTAAGTGCTTTGCAATATTTGTAGAGAGTTACTGAGTGACTGAAAGGCAACAAGTTCAGTTACATTTTGGAGTTGATTTAGTTCTCTGGAGATATTAAGTGAAGCTTTATTGAGGGTAGTATAGATCTCCTTTGAGGGTTAATTGTCTAGCAAAATAGAAATTCTGAGTGGTGCTCATTTTCTTTTTTCTTTTAGAAGATTACAGATTCCTAATAATTTTGTACCAGCACTTTTTTCTATTTCTATTGGAACAATTACTCTAGTTCATCATAYTTAAAGCATGGAGTTTCATATTAGTTTCACTGACTGACTTTTCTCAAATATCTGTAAAAAATCCTACAAATCCTCTCAGCTTTGACAGTTTTTGCAACAATCATGGCACATCCACAAGGTCAGCTATAAGACTTTGGAAATGTGGCCTGGAACATTCCTTTAAATTTTGTTGTAGAAGTCTACAAAGAAATATCATTATCTTACAAAATCTTTGATGACTTGATTTTAGAGGCTGTAGCTGCAAATCATCACAATTTGTGCATCTGAGGTGTGGAGGACCTAAATCTGATTCTAGAACCAGATTTTTTTTTTCTCCACACTGTTTTAGGAGACCACTGATTTTTAAACTTCAGGTACAAAGCAGTAAGATACATATATCAGAGTGAGGGTGAGAAGGAGAACTTAATCAAAACCTTATGTAGAAAGGTAGCTGCAGTTTATGACATTGGAAATAGCAAACCAAATACACAATTAAATAAGGTTGATCAATATTTATTTCTTGAAACTCTTTTTTTTTTTTTTTTTTTTTTAAAGTCACCACTAGGTTATTAGGAGAGAAATGGGCATTTAGGTTTTACTATGCACTGCCATTTTGGTAAGTTCTCTGACACTTGAGTTGGAGCCATACACATCTGATTTGTTTAGTTTTTATTTGGTTTTTTCTGTTTTTCTTGCTGTGATCACTTGTGACAGAGACAAAAATGTGTTCCTCAATGTCATTGATTGTTTTATTTAAAAATAATAAGCTAGGTATTGCTTTCTTCCATGTATTTTGCATCTGTATAACATGTTTTTCTGGTGTAGATCATAGGGCTGCTAAWATTCTAAGTCTTTGCTGATGAARTCCCAAAATCAATATTTTGRGAAAATAAGGAACAARGAGTGGGTAGACRTCAAGATTCTTATTGGGGRAGAGGGTAGATGCAGTGAGGGAACRGAATTATTATCCTCTCTTTCTAGAAAGCTATTAGATTTTCCAASAGCTTGATGCATGCTTTGACTTCCTATGTGTGTCTTTTACTAACACAGAATAGAAACCCACACAGTTGTCTTTTGCAATTACTTTTTGTAACTTCCCAGTGAGGCCAAAAACTTATTTTGTTTCTTTGCCAGGAACTAAATATATAATTCTGCAGATTATATATTCTGTGGGTATACTGGAATAAAAACTGGCTTGGTTTAGGTGGAAGGTGAACTGTGCATTCCCCCTCGTCAGTGGGGACTTGATCCTTTTCTRCAGGTGATGTAATTTGTATGGCTGGTTGAAGAAACTTATGATATGACAATTTTGGTTATAGGGAATCTGGAGTTCAGTGACTTACGGCTTTCAAAGTRAAATACAGCTTCATACAGTAATCCTCATTTCAGGGCACTAAACCAGATGTGGAACACTGAATTTGTCTATAGTTATTGCAAACATTTAATTGATRGGATGGGTAGCTCATTCCTGCAGACCACAGTAGTGGCTGGCACCTGCAGAGATGGCACTGACACTTGTGCAGGAACAGGTAATAACACTGATTACATTTTGTGCTCRTACACAAATACCACACTATGCATAAAAAATTAAAAAAGTAAAAACTCTCCCCAGGTCAAGTACCATTCTCTGTTAGTTCAGCTGTGTCCTTTTACAAGCTGTCTTTAGTGCTTTCATTGGTTGTGTTCTTAAAAGGCAAACACTGCTCCCTTTGGAGGCAGTTTCATAATCAATAGACTTCATTACAGGCAATGTTTTCCCTCACTTTGTTCATTTTATTAACCCTAGATGACTCTTGTAATCTCTCAGGAATCTAATCCCTAACTCTCTTTGGATCACTTCCATTCCTCAGCCCCCACCCTTATCCCACATAGTTTGGAGATACCACACAATGCCTCCTAGCAAAAACTTTCAGGAATTAACTTCTCTTTGCACTGTTGAACAAAGAGTGCACTTAATTATTCATCTGTTATACTTGCCAAAACTATTGCTTTTTTTTTTTCCTTAATGACTTTGTTTCCTATTATCTTTTACTACCTGGTCCCATTAGGAACAAAAAATATTCCTTTTTCTTTTTACTTTTTTTTTCTTTTTCCAAACGTTTGGGAGAACAGAATTCTTCACAGGACTAGTTTGGAGGATGCAATAAGAATACAGCTGTGAATGTTTTAGATTTCCAATTGCCTTCCTAACCAGCACTTAAAATCTCTTGCAATGAGAGAGATAYGAAACTGATGCAATGTATTGGAACATTAATTAATCTTTTTCTTTTATATTCTTTATAKGCATAATTTGATGGAATGGGTCTTTTTACAAGGACAAGGTTAGCTGGAAGTGATTATTGGGATGAAGAGAAAAACTTTGATTTTTTTTTTCTTTTGTAGTATAACAAATAGGGCATGTATGTGAGGATTAGCTCAACCCAATATGCCTCAGTTTATGAAAGATCTTTACAAGCTGAATCCTGAGGTAGCTGACACAAAAGTGCTGTGAGGAAGGTGAACATAAGGCAATTTACTTTTAAATTAGAATATATTTATTACTTACATGGGCCAAAATATTTGCAGGAACATGTTGAAACTCTCATTCTTTTTCTAACTTGCCTTAAAAGCATATCTCAGTATAATCTTATTAATGACTTCTGTTCTTTATTAGTATTTTAAACCAGAAGCCAATCTGTCTTTTCAGATGGTGGGAAAGATGGTGTTTTCTATGGTAGAAAACAGCTAAAATTGGAAAATGAAATCCTTGAATATTCACCACGACAAAAGAAATTATTGGTCTCTCTTTGTTTTGTAATTAGAATGCAAATTGAACCCTGTGAGAGATAAGAGTATGAGAAAATTAAAAAGCAAATTTCTTTAATTCTACTTGCTTCTAATCAGGTCAGAAAATGGCATAAGCTATTTGTGGCCTAGCAGAGTAGGAAAACACCAGTAAATGAACATAACAGTTATTGTTGATGTCTGAAATATTACATAGTTGCTACAGACCTATCACAACATTTCTTCAGAAGAAGGCAGGAAGCTGCCTTATTCATCCAGACACAGCCACATCCCATAAATTCTGCTGCTTAAAATCAGATTCTACAGTTTTTGACATAAAAGCAGTAGTAATTTTTGATTCTTGTAACTCTTTATATTGTTTCAAAAATGAAATTTAATACTGCAGAGGAATTAAAATAAACCCTCCCTGCTCACTCTGTATTCTGAAGTACTCATATCCCAGGACCTGAAGGGATGATCAGCACAGGATTCTGCCTGTACTGCTCAGTGCCCTGAGGTTATGAATATTTATTAAGAACCAAGCCTRTTTCATAATGTACTGCTTTCTCAAGGAACAGATTAGAGACTAAGAGCATAACTATAGTTAGTGTGATAAGGAGAATTATGACTACCAAGTTTCTTCTGTATTCCCAATTAACTCCCAATATTTCCTACTAATTTCAGTTTCCCTCTTGCTTGAAAATATGGATAAGCCTTATCTTGCTCAGCTATTTTGGATTTTTTTTCCAATTGGCAGGAAAGGGGAAAGATTAAGATATGTCTTTATTGTGGGATTAAATGCTTAGACCGTTATTCTAAAGGTCACTTGTGACTTTTCCTTCAATCTGCCCCTCAGTGACTGAATTCAAAAGGTCACTCAAGATTCTSTAGTAAGGAAGCTGTGTGCATTGATCCAGTTCATAAACTCATCCAGAATATGATTCAGAATGCATGCTCCCAAGAAATACATGATTAATTATGTGGAAAGTCTTCACCCTGAAATTTGAACACTGCTGCTGTGTGATGCAGGAAAGAACATTTTATCTCTCTGTGGGCTAATAATTTATTTAGAACTTAGAGAAACATCTGTTTGAGCAGATGACCGTGGCTCATCCAGCCATGGGACATTAGCGCTTCTAAATAGGTGGAAGCAGTTTATATTCCAAAAAAGAATATAAACCTTCAAGATCTTCTGTGAATAAAGAACTGGTATCAGTTTTAGGTAGATATCCCTCTTTCCTAATGTAGTCCTGGGTAGAACTTGAGCTTTTTAAATGGAGGGGTAAAAAAAAAGGGGGAGGTTGAGGGGAAGAAGTGTTTGTGCACAAACTGTGCTACTGATTGCTGGTAGCAAAATTGAAGAAAAAGCTCTTGCAATACATAGGACTGAGTTAAATGACTGAAAAACATCAGAGTAGCTTTACAGTTCAGTACAAAACCTGAGAGACATGGGATATGACTCAAAAATCTTAGCTTGATTTTTTTTTTTGTTTATTACCCTTTGTTTACCTGTCTTTGTAACACCTTGTATATATTTAGGATTGCTAATGAATAGTTTATTCTTTTCCTAATCTCTTTTATGTAAGGTTTCTTCAGAGTAATAGTGGTACACACAGTTCTATTTTATTTGAAGATATGATGGAAAAAAAAAAACCAAAAACAAACTAACCAACCAACACCAAAGAAAACAAAAGAGAAGGGAAATACTGGATGGTTGGATAACTTCTATAGAGATTTAAGAAAATTATTGTTATGCAGAAGAGGTTCCTTTTTGAAGCTGGAAATATGGCTATGGGCATTCATAAACAAATCYATGTCTGAGACATTCATGGTGATCAGAAATATATTTGGCATAAAAATCTTAAATGAGAAGAACAATAAAATATTCTTTTCACATCTGAATTGCAGAAACAAAGATTTTTGAGGGTTTTTTTTGGTTTGTTTTTAAATCTCACCTTTAGCCAGACCATYATTATTCTAGACTAGTGCCTTACAGACAAGCCTGAGTTCCAGAAGGGACAATTATGATTTATTTCTTCTTGGCTCAGGCATTGCCACACAAGCCTTCTAGAGACTGCARCTGATCACTTATCTAAGGTTTATATCACTTCTAAGGCTGCATTTGTTCTAGTYCAGACAGAGTAAGGCACTCATCTGCAAGCTACTTCTTTAACAAGCACCTTCTGTAGACCATTTTGACTACCGTAGTATCAACTGTGTCCTTATAGGCCACCATTTTAAGCGAATGCTTCATTGTTCAAAGTGAGAGGATAAATATGCTAGTTGTAATGTTACAGCACTTCTGATTGCCCTGCTAATTGGTATCTTGTTCTGTTCCACCTGATAG
The DNA here is from genome assembly GCA_902810485.1 of Alauda arvensis. Lineage (NCBI taxonomy): Eukaryota > Metazoa > Chordata > Aves > Passeriformes > Alaudidae > Alauda > Alauda arvensis. The sequence continues at coordinate 38,893 of CADDXX010000140.1, forward strand.
AGGAAGAYGAAAAAACTTTAAACAGGCATATTTTCAATCAAGTCATATCAGATTAAATAAATCCTGTTTTGAAGTTTATTTGATAGTCATCATCTCTAGTGACACTAGAAATGCAAATAAGTGCTCTGGCAAAGTTCATGAATGAGCTAGAAAGGTTTATTAGTTTGATGAGGTTTTTTTAAGTATCAAATATTCGTACTACTAGGACATTGTTTTGATGTCTCTATGCAGTCTGAGTCCCTGGTAAACAGTCAGACTGAGTTTTCAAAATATGTATTAAAGAACAAAGTGGGTTACATGTAGGTATCTTACAGACCTACATCTCGTCTCTCTGCTGTTTTCATGTAACTCTCACTGTCTGCACTACTCCTTGCTGCATCATGTGCATATTGTATATTTTCTGAAAATAATTCTATATTTGCAACCTTAGAATGTGCCATCCACCCTCTGCCTTTGCTGTATGTGTGCATTATATTCCAATTTTCCCTGGACTGCTGGAGTAATTTCTCTTATCACAATGAGCAACACATTAATTCTCCCTTTAGATGAATTATTAGAGCACTCCCACAGTAATGAGGGAAGGCTATGAGTCTGTGCATCCACTGGATTTGGGAGCCCAGGATTTATCTCACTATAAGAGGGAAGAAGGTATGTTTCTGTGAGAGGGCAGAGCAGCAGGAACTGCTATAATGGTTAAAAAGAAGTATTCATAACAGTGCTAGGTAGAAGAGTSAAGGCAATAAAAAGCTGAGCCCTGGCTCTGGATGCAGAGAAGCTGCACCTGACACAGGAATTTCTGCCAGCAGCACAATTTGGTTTTCCCCTGTAGTCAGGAAGTTCAAGCAGCTGCATAATGATTACCTTAAATGCACACACTTCAAGGTGGGGGCTACTGTTGGTTCTTTCTTTCAGGTGCATCCAAGTAGGAAAAGTCAGTATTTGTGCTTCTCTGTAGCCAAACTGTAGATCTGCCACAATTTGCTGTACATTTTTCTCTTTTTAAGGTGACCCCAAGAGCAGTRTATATACTTTGGAAAGTAGTTGCACAATAAGGTTAGTACTCCTAGTGAATAYTTTGTGGGCCTATGCAGTACAATATCTGTATTTTTTTCCTTTTTTTCTGATTCATGGTAGATTTTTTTAAAGTTTTGTTTTGTTTTTTCACTCAAGAAATTATCCAGGCTAGTGGCTACTGCAGCTGCCAAGTACACTCTGCTCTGAAAGAGAAGAATGAAGAGCTCTTAAATTTTATAGATCCAACTGTATCAAATGAGGTCTCACTGTACACATTTGTGTAATATATGATTTTATATATGATGTATTAAGAGAAAACAAACTTTCTTTCCTTCTTTTTTCTTACCATTACTAATTTTATCTGGTTTTATCAAGGATTAGCAAAATATGGACCTGGAAAGGATTAATTACTGCTCAGTTTTGAATAGATTCCTCCTTAGGAGAATAGCTTAGAATTTTTTCGCAGTCCGTAAAACCTACAGAAAATCATAAATTTTCTTTGGCAGCCTTTTATTTGAACTGAAGGAAAGTAAAATAAAGATAATTTAAATGGAAATAAAAAAGAGAGAAAATGGTGGTCTGATGGGGTTTAATGGAGAAAGCAGACTAAAAGGTTTGCTTTGGTTTAGCTAAAATAGATTTCCTGACTGTTCCTAAACAGCTGTCTACTTGTATTCCTTTTTGAGAACATTTTGTCTTCTAGATTGGATATTGCATATTTAAATGACTGTTTWAAAAAATTGAGCTGATTTAGAAATTCTTATCTTGAATAAATAGTTGTAATTGGTTCCATTCTCTCTTACGTCCTTACCAGCTTCTTTCCCTCTTTTTTTAGCTCTTAAATGACACAGCTGCCAAAAGTAAGCATATAACATGTCCTGATTCTGTTTTTTTTTTAATTACACACAACTAATATTTTGGCAAATATTAGGTTTTAAAAATTCTGCATGCATCACCCCAGTCTAATATCTAAGTTAATTATACAAATAAACAGAAATGGGGCACAGAGAGTAAAATCCTTTTTTTATTCTGCAAGGCCATTTCATGTCTCAAAACAATAAGCAACTATATGGACTTCTCATGTAGAAATGAAGGCACTTTTTTTTTTTTTTCAGCTTTTGCTAGATGTTTAGTACATAAGTACATTAGCATTTATATTAGATTTTGACTTGTATTTCTTCCTATCTTGCAGTTCTCTTCTTCATGGCATGCTTTGGGCATCTGTTACAGTTCAGGATAAGAAGCCTGGTTTATTGTGAGCATTCCTTTCATAATTATATTCTGCAGTGAAGCTGTTAAAAAAGACAAGAGTCATGGCAAACAGTTTGAGGTAAAGATGGTTAAAATAATTGCATGTCCATTTTCTTGGGGTAACCATAAACCTTTTGTCAGATTAGGAAGATGACTTTAGAACTGTGTGTTTCTCTAAAAAGCCTTAGGTGGCTGGGAAAAGAAATGGTTTCAAATGTTTGTGTTGAAACAAAACTAAATATAGAAACAGCTTTACATCTTCCCTTGTTTTTACACCACCACAGAAAGTAGACCTCACACTATCAAAACAAGCAGRAAAACCCCTCTGTTTTGGGGGACAGTGGGTTGCTTATTTCTTGGTTTGTTTAAATATTATTTTATTAAATGGAAGAGAAAGAGCAGAAAGAAACTGATTTTCTGGTAGATGATGAGGTAGCTATGTTGACCTGTTGCTGGCAAAGAACCAAGGAGTGCAGAGGTGATGGCTGTGGTAAATGATTTTGCTTTTTAAATTGCCTTAAAACTAGGGTTGTCTGGGAAGTTACTGCACCAGGTTTGTCTTCACTCATCCTTAGTAAAGGTAGACAGATCTGACCATCTGCATAGTTAAGTTTTCAGGAAACCTGGAAAATCTTTATAGACAAGCTGTTCCAAAAAGCCCAAATAAAAAAACTGCCCTCATTTCTTTGAGGGAAGGGTGACCATTTCTATGGTGAMAAATTATTACTCTTGTAAGTTTTGAATTCAAATTTTATAGACGTGTAGAACTCGAAAGTTATGTTCATGTTAAAGCACTTTGATTTTGCTTCAATTATGTTCACATTTATATAATATATTGTCTGATAACTGATAAAAGAGAGTCAGCTCTGATGTAGTATAGGTAAGTGTAGCACTGAAATACATAGAGCCAAACTTCTGCAGCATTAAAAAAAGACCACATCATATGGAAACAGTGTTGATAACTCATCCTTCATCTTGAAGGTACTGGAGCATATTTTGTAGTCAGTCTAACAAATTGCTCTGTAAGTTTTCATGAGGATCCAGGATTTTTCTGCTTAAATGAACCACAGGGCCAAACATATACACAGAAAAAAGATATTAATATCAGGTATTTTGGACATCAGGCACTCAGAATTAAGCAGTGCAAAAATCAAGGCAGGGTGAGAAAAGAGATAAACAAGATTTTGCAACTGCAAATTTTTATATAAAAGGACATTGTTTACTGTTACATAAGAACATAGTACTAAAGGGAGTCTTAAGGCCCTGCAACTGGTGAAAGAGGGATAATTTTCMTCTGTGTATTCCCATGACTTTCCTGTTTCTTTGTCTCTGAATATAACAGTGTCCATTTAGCCAGTTTCCATGTCAAAATGCATTTTGTTTCATTTTTCTATCTTGGTAAGTGTGTTCTCTGCAGTGAGAATTTAGGTCTATATGAAATAGAGAAATTATTCATATTGTCAAATTCCAGCTAGTCTTAAGAACTAGGCTGTAAATATTCTTTGTTACCTTTCTCTTTTATGACACTCCATCTCTGATACATCTGGGTATGAGGAATGTCCCAGTAAAGCATACAGAGCACACTCCACTCATGAGTCCCATCAGGAATTTCACAGATGTGGCCTGAAGGGTGTTCAAGGTATCCTGAACTATGGGGCATTAGCAGTACCTGGTCAGCTCCTCTGTGCTTAGATGGTGTTTTGGAAGTGCCCTGGTCTTCCCTGAATGTCTATGGTAGATTCAGATCCCACGAGATAGAAGTAAATAACATGTGCTGAGGACCTGAGCCTTGACATCTGTTGAAGAATAGTGCTGTGGCAGGGAAAGTTGTATGTGCATTCTGATACAGATTAAGTGGTAGAATTGATTGAAGGCTTCTGACAGACATGTTAGGGTGGATTCATTGCGTGCTTCAATTCTACTTGAAAATCTTGATGTATCTTGCCAAGACATGAATCTGTTAGATTCCCTTCCTCTTTTGAAGTTTTGAGTTATTCATGTTACTGCATTCTGGATTTCCACTGAAGTTACCTTACRAGCAAGTAATTCTCAAAAGGTAGACTGTAGGGGTGAATGAATATTGAAAGACACAATCTATATAAACATGAACTCTTCAGCAGGTGACTAAYAGGAAAATTCAAATCTAGTGCTTGACCTGAATTGAGAACACTTTCTGTTGAAGCTGATGAGGGATTTTTGCCATGTTCTCTATTGCTGACTTTGAGTGGAATCATCAGCATGRGTGAAAATAAGTGTTTCAAGGATCTTTATTAAAGATATTGCTATATATCAGGATACTAGAGTTCAATTASTGTTTATAATATGGGATTTTGTAASTTAGGTTTTGAACTACTGTGTCTAGAGGGTCTTTCACCAGAAACTGTATTGGAGATTTCACAACAGTTTTGAAGTTGTTAAAATGTTTTTCAAATTGGAAAACCAATTAGATTTTGTTTCAAAAAAGAAGCATAAGAAAAAATACCTGTTAAAACAGGGTCTACTGTAGGAATTTCTTATGACTGTGAAGACCTATATACACCCTGGAACTGAGAGGGCGAAATCAGCAAAAGGTGGAGGATTCCACCTCCCAAGTGGATGGACTATATTTCATGGTTCTGGAAGTCACTGTAATAGGAAGCCTGTTTGTGAAAAGRAGGATGAGATATGGAAGAACAGGGCAGGAAAAACATCATCTTGTAAAAAAAAATCTCAGCAGTAAAGGGAGAACAACTGACATCAATATTGTACTTGGAAAAAGCCAACAAGCTTGGAATCTATTGTGTAAAGAGTTCTGAAATTATGGTAAAAATGTGTTGTCCCTCACCTGATGTCTCACTAAAGATAAAAAAAAATACTTTWAATCTGAATAATGATTGGCAATACAAGCTCATTTTCTTTCCTCTGTTTTTAGCCCTGGAAAGTGTACTCCAGAATCCTGTGTATCAACCAGCTAAAGCTGAAACTGAAAGGGGTAAGAAAGGGAGGGATCATCTTTTCTGKTTTTATGTTTCTAAGGCAAATTTCAATGAACGAAGGTGATTATTTTTTAGATATCTTCTTTTATAATAAAAATCTCATGCTTGCTTATCAGAAAAAAAAAATGTGCCTAGTGCAGGGAAACTTCATTGTGTGGGGTAGGATTTAACTATTTTGGGTCCCATAAAATAAAGTAAAGCACAGCACAGCATGTTAKTAATAATGAGAACTGGCAAAATCCTTATTTTGGATCACACACTATGTTCTGTGTTACTGAATGTAGCAGGCTACCTAAATCATCWCCCCATCTTGCCAAGCTCCATGTTATTAAGTAGCAGATGCAGTRCTAGAAATGAAAGAAAGAGTCGTTAAGGTTCTGCAAGAGTGAGAAATGCAGGCTCCGTGCAGCAGCAGCTGCCAGCTGTTCCAGTCTTGTAGGACAGTGGCTGTAGGGGTGGTTTTGTGGACATTTCTGGTCAGGTTATCAATAGGAGAGTGTGTTATGGATGGATTTGARTGTGTTGTGTCATATCTTCAGATTTGCAGCATGACAAATTCTAAACGAAATATGGTTGCTATAGGAAAACTAATATTTTTTTGCATATCTTTGTATTGTACTGCAAGATTCCATTCTTTTATCAGCAAAGATAACCCTAATAGTGTTAAAGATTTTGAACATGAGCAAGGAAAGTTAATGGAAAGTTGATTTGCCAGGTATTTTGAAAAYAGAAGAAAATGATGGTTAGTGATGAAGATTTCTGGAGGACGCTACAGCACAAGTTATGCATTTTTCAAAAACCCAAATGCAGAGCATTTCTTTGGTGTCCCTCCTGTTCAAAGRTTTTCAGGAAGATTAAAACTGATGGGCTGCAGTACTTCTGCATAGTTACCTCTGGACATATGCTGCAATTTCCTCAAGCCAATAAACAAACCCACCGTTTTTATTCTTACACCATTAGGCTTTGTATCAGAACAGGAGCTGGCAAATTTAGTTTTACCAGATCTGATTCTGTATCTTAATTTGGAAAGTCTGCCTTGTCCATAATCTGAGCACATTGTGGTACCATCATATACTGTCCCAGTGTCTGTTTTTGTCAGYTCAGTAACATAATGTACCAGCACCCATGTGTGCAGTTGAGGCTCCTCAGGCAAGGTAGAGGTCTAGGAGGTAGGCTTTGTTCTGCAGGGTATTGCATATGGCACTCTATCCCCCCAATATGCACGATTATATTTTTCTGTAAAGAAGGTATTAGAAGACAATGTCAAAATCTGCATTTAAATTTACAATTGCATAAGAGATGCATGTATCAGAGGTGTTTATTAGCAGCTAAAATTAAATCTAAGCTCCGCAATCTCTGAAGTCAGTTTGCTCATGCCCCTGCTCCCCTCCCTGGAGCCTAGCTACCTGTCCTAGTCTTGTCTGGGACATCTTCTGGAGTTACAACTTTATCATTTCCACTGAATTTAAACATAGCAGGGAGTGTTTTTTTGGTTTGTTTTTTTGTTTTCTCAAATGCTGCTGCTTTCTATTCTGTAGAGTATTTGTCTTCTGGAGTGAAACAAAAGCCGTAACAGGTGGCTGCTGGATGTGTTGCCAGAAGAAAAGGAATTTGAAAGTAATTTTGTCTGAAATCTGTTAATTGGAGAGATTAAATGGATAATGAAGCATACAGGAAGGTAAGTGATTGTTGAAGCTTGTAAATGTGTAAGAAATGTCAAGTGATATAGTGCTGAAGGAGAAGCTGTAGGAGCAGAGCTCAGTTGAGGAGCTTTGTAACTTTAGCCACTCACAGAAATAAGAACAATTTTGTGTAGAGTGTAAAAATTGCTCCAGAGTGCTTCACTTATGCTGCACAGTTCAGTCACAATTGAATTCTGCCTGATGTGGTTCAACCATGGAGACTTAACTTGGTGTTTCTAAGTCATGAAGCACATTGCAGATCTGTAGAGGAGCAGCTGTTAAGCAAAATGAAAAATGTAGATAACTTAGGTTGGAAAAGTATTTTATTCTATTCTTAGTATTTGTGTGATCATCAGATAAACTGCTTTTTAGTCAGAAATATTAGAGATTGAACTACTTTTATTCACTTAAAATGGAGAGAAAACAAAGAATAACTTATTGTTATGCAACATCATGCAAGTAAGTTAGAATTTGTCAAAAATAACTACTACAAAGATGTGAATAAGCATGGTCTGTCTGAGTCCTGTCCTGAGCTGCCTTAGCTGACTCATAAAACACAAATTTAACTGTGGAATTGATTATTTGCTGCACATTAGGGTAGCATCTACACAATAACTGGTCAGGAAAATCTCTTTTGCTAATGATTTTTATATCACTTGGTGTAGCTGTGTCTGTGTATTACTGTGCCTTGTGCTTTAGGACATCCTGGATGTCCTAAGAARTGCTGACAAATCAGATCATTCAACTGTAAAGTTCTCCTTGTGATCTCTGCTTCTCCATTATGGCTTACATTATCACAGTACCTCTAATCCAAGCTTTCACATTTTTATTGAGGGAAGTGGGAAATATTGCTTAAGATATATAGCCCAAGGAAAGCAGGCATGGAATAAAGCAGGATCTAAGGCACACAACCACAACTGCTAATTATTTCTACATAAATAGCAGGTAAGCATGGGTTAAGGTAGACCTCAMAAGGTAACTGTGAGGACAGCTATTTGATTGTTGTTAAATGCACCAAAAACATTTAAAGTAAAGAAGTATTTGAAAAAGTCCAACAGCTCTTTTTTTTCCCTCCTTCCCCTGCTCTGACCCTTTTCAGGTAAGAGGAGAAATGAGAAAACCATCCAAGTAAAATAGTCCAATCATATCTGTTATACAAAGAGAGAAAAGAGGATTTTTATAGTTTTCCRTTTTAAAGCATTTCATGGATTAGAGTACCAGCAGATCTCTTGTTAGCTGTGTTTTGAGCCAAAAGCTTATACACTTATAGCAAATACCTAACAGAATGTAATTTCGGTGTGCGCTATTAAATGTGAATAAGTGTGAATAAGTGTGCATTGAGGACAGCTCAAAACTTAATTTCACTAATGTTAAGATGAGCTTATAGAACACAGAAACAACACTAGAATAATGACCATTTTCCCGGGAGATGAAGGTTTGTGTGGAGACAGCACTGGAAATGCAGTATCTTCCTCTTCTGCTTTCCTTGATCTGACAAAAGCACTGGATGTGGTAAGTTGCTCTTTGCAGCCTCTCAGAAAATCCTTATCTGTTTAAGAAATTTGTAGTGGACTTCAGAACTGCTTCATGTGAGTACCATCTTGTAACCAGTCTTTTTCATGCTGTTCAGTACAGTGAGGTACATAATTGCTGTGACCTTCAAATGAGCATTTGGATTTTTGAGATAGTACTTTTATACCTTAGACTTTTTTCCCTGAGTTTACAGCTAAAAACAAYTTAAGTTTTGCAGACCTCTCTCTATCTAATAAAATGAAACCAAAATTCTCCAGTTATGTGTTCATGMATATATTGTATTTTGAATGTGAAAKATGCCCAYCATTGTTCAAACAGGAGAAAAAGTTAGACTCTCTCTACCTTCAAGTGCCTACAATCTTTGGACTTTTCCCTCCTGCAGCAGTTGTGCAGTTGCTTGTAGAAGGTGCAGGACTAAATTCTAAATCATTCTAAAAAACATTAAGGGTCTATTAAATAAATGTACTTTTTCTAAGGAGCTGAGGAAAAAAGCCACCAGTCTAACTTRTTCCATATAACCAAGAGGGTGATTAAATGTTCCAAATATGTAGAAGTCAAATGTCCCATTTCTGCTTTAAATCTTTTCCTTTTATAGGCTGTGGGTTATACTCCCTGCTTTGAAAACCTGTGCTGTTTAGGAACAAGAATTTATTTACAGTTTTAAAAACTTGCAGCTAATCTTGGATGAATAGTCTGAATTAATCTTTGGCAGAGAAGTTGTAATTTCTAAGCCAACACATAACTGTATTTTGCATTAGCTTAGGAATATTGGGTACTTTGAGGGGTTAAGAATAAAATATTTTCCATGATTCATATCTCTTTTAGCTTGAAAAGTCAACAACTCGGTTCCAGTGTAGCCAAAAGGGGTTTTCAGTCCAAAATGTCTCATTGCTTGCAATTAATTTGGGCTCTTGCAATTAGGGTTTTGTATCCCAATGCATTAATGCATGAAAGCAGCTGCACAATGAGTAGTGCCACATGTYTGAACTAAAAATAATCTGTGTATATTGTTGCTGTGCAAACAGTTGTACATTTTGGTCGCTGAAGATAATCTCTGTGTTMGAACAGCAGAGACGCACACGAGATGCAAACTCTACAACTGCGAGGGGACAATTGTGTGTGCCTGCTTGTGCCACTTACCCACACCCTGTCCTTTTTTGTCTTAGCAAGTGTGCTGAATCCCATTATTTAAATCCATGGAAAAGTACACCAAAACTTTTAGTGATAAACATACTTAGGCAAATGGAAACAACTTTATTTTCCATGAAATAAGGATTTTGGAGCTTAGGACAAGTGACACGATGGTTTAGGGAGGTGGGGGAAAGACTGTGCTAGTTTAAAATGAATTCTGTCTTGCAGCTGTATCTATGCAAGAGGATAAAAAACCCTTTCAGCTGAAAATGGCATGCTTTTTCCAATTTTGCAAGATYAATCCTTCTCCCACCATGCTGGTTTTGGCTGGGRTAGAGTTAAATTTCTARGGTTGTGTATTGCATTTGTKCTGAASACAGGGTTGATAATAYMGAGATGTTTTTTGTTATTGCTGAGCAGGACTTRCACAGAGCCAAGGCCTTTCCTGCTTTTTGTACTGCCACGATGGCAAAGACATTGGGGGAACATCAGAGGTTCAGAGAAGACACAGCCAGGACAGGTGATCTCAACATACCAAATAACATCATGCTCAGGATRTAAAGTGAYGGGAAGGAGGAAGGGGGACATTTGGAGTGATGGCATTTGTCTTCCCAAGTAACRACATGGGATGGGRCCCTGCTCTCCTGGAGATGGCTGAACACCTGCCAGCYTGTGGGAAGCAGTGAATTAATTCCTTGTTTTGCTTTGCTTGTCTGCTTTTGCTTTCCCTATGAAACTCTCTTTATCTTAACCCTATACTTSTCTGGCTTTTACCCTTTAAATTCCCTCCCCAGTCTTGCTGGTAGGGGAGTGAGTGAGTGAGTGAGTGGCTGGATGGTGCCTGATTGCTGACTGGGGCTAAAAGCCAACGTCTGCTTACAGGCCAGTGTTTTGTGGCACCACTGAAGAGTCTTTGCCTTTCAAGAAACTCCAGGAAATTTATTCTGGTCCTCATCCTCCTAACATTCATGAGTGGCTTGCCAATGGGTGATTCCTTTATCCAAACTTAGAGTAACCTTTGGGTTGCAAAAGCACTTGCTTCTACTTCCAGCCTTGCACCTTAATCTCTGCTCCCCATTCCAAAGTAAATTATACAGAGGAAAAGATTATGTCTAAGTTTTTTTTCTTCTTCTTTTGTTTCAGTTCTGCAGCCTACATCTTACACTATGTACACTGGTGGGTGTCCAGAGCAGTACTGCACTGGACCAGAGCCTGGGTCTTCACACATGCTGGGAACTGCTGGCAAAGTGCACCATAACAAAGGAGACCCTACCACATCCCATTAGACCATAACAGAACTATCGCTGCTTTGTTGGTAGTAACATCTTAGGCATGTTTGTCTTTGTTTTCCAAGCCTCAGTACAGTGCAATGTGCTTGACTGCCAACAGCCATAACTGACAGACTTCWTGGGCCCCTGTCTCCAGTCAAACAGCTTGGATTATAAATTTCCAGTGGAAATTATCAAACTACATTCCTGCAAGTAAGTCATCATCTTATTTGATAGGATGCAGTTGCAGGTGCTGTTGATCACCAAGCAAAACCTGAGCAGCCTGTGTGTGCCCTGTGTAAGCACAACAGAATGGCAATACTGGTGAAAAAACATGACCAATGATAGTGCATAATAACACATAATTTGTAACAGAGGATAATATAATTATGGTTTATAAACTAGGTGTTTTTAACCATTTACCTGTCAATAGATAAATATCTAATATTTTCAATAGYTGTCTTACGTCTGTTAGGTTAGGTTAATGACAATGTTTTATCAAGCTGATACCTACACTTTCTGGTTGTCTTTCTACCAAAAATGCACTATGAATTAAATACTGACAGTGGAGAAAGAGGGGCTGGGATCCTGCAGCTGAGCACACAAGAAATGCAGCATAGAGACAGAGAAGTGTTTAGTTTCCCGTTCAGAAGGAGTCAAGAGAGGAAGTTTTGAAGCCCGGAGTGTTAGCTATAAAGAGGCTTTGATTTCTGATTAAAGAAACGGATTGCTGTTGCATCTGTTCCTGAGAGAATGCGAAGCAAAAAGGGATATATTCCCTCTAATTAGGAKTACAGCTAAACCTGGTTATTAACTACTTCTAATGGTGAAAAATTTGACTATTTGAGCCAGAAAGAATGATGGTATTTGAGTAAATCTTTCTATTATTTTAGACTTGGTCTCTGCTTTTAAATTTGTGTTCATTTGTTCCTTTAATTTTTTTTTCTTTTTTTCCCTTTAGAAAGGGAGACAAGAGTAATGTGTGCCCGTGGAAGAACTTGCATTGTACAAGGGTTTCCACTCCATGTTGGCAGACAAGTAGATGTGGTTCTGGCATCTCATTTGTGCTCATTTGGATTTGTTTACTGACAGTAAACAAAAAGGAAAAAAAAAAAGSCGAAAAGCTGTGAGATAGCAAGTATTTCATTTGTACTTTTGCCAAGATGTACTTGCATACTCCCTCTGTGCCAGGACTTTCAGTAATGATGGCRTTAAACTATACACTCTTCTTCTCCCTTTGCTAATAACAACTAAGCTTATTTATTTTTATTTAAATTGGCTATTTTGGACCTGCTTTTATCAGTTAAACCAGCTTTTCTTTTCTAGAATAATAACATGGTTGTGTGATTAAATCGAAAGTTCATGCTGGAAAAAAAAGATCTTGTAGAGCTAGAGAAAATGACGTGTTAATATCATACTGTAGCAAAGATTTTTGTGTTTCTCCCTTTCTTTACCATAGTAGTTTTTTTGGATGAATTTTAAGGTGGGGTTGGCCCTAGAAATTTCAAGGTTCTGAACTCTGGATTTTTTTTTTTTTTGGAAGACTTAAAGACCTTATACAACCAGCATTCCTTTACCTGAGTTTTGTTTTCAGACTTTAATTTATAGAGCATGAAAAAAGGAACTAAAATATTTGTGAACACAGGAAAAAAAAACAAAAGGGTTCTGCAAGAATAGCCAGAAATGCAAGTTGTGTGCTTTCCAAAAAAAANAAAAAAAAAAAAAAAAAAGACAGTTTATTAATCCATGAGAATTTCTCTGTTGATTTAGGCATGTTTTAAGAACCAGCCCTAGGCTTCAGAGCCTACCTTCAAGACCAAGTACCCTGCAGGGAGTACTTGGGAGGGTTTCATGATGAAAATGGAATCTAAAAATTTACAAATTGTCTGTTTCAAAACAGACCCAAATGTGTCCAGATAATAACATGTCAGCATTATATTTTTTGCACCTAATCCTTCTCTTCATTTAGGTTTTGGTGTCTTTTTTTCATCAGAATATACATCCTAGAACCCTCTCTTTGTAGATCATGGTAAGAATATTCTTTTGAATATAAAAGCCTCCTTGACTAAGCTGCCTGTCCAGATGTCCAGCACAYAGAAGAATTTCCTTCTCTGCTTGAAGAGATATGGAATCAGAAGGATGCAGGCTGTCTTGGAATCTGGGATTTCTGCCCCTCTCCTCTCCTCTTTTTTTTTTTCCAGAAGATGCAACCTGAAGTGTGGGGATAAAAATGCATCATCCAGTAAATCAGAGGGTGATCATCAGAAGGTATAAGGCAATTTATTAGTTTACTGTTCGTCACCTGGCTAGGATGGAGAATAGCCCAAGTATTCAGTATTTAATATTAATTAGTAGCTAAAGAAATAATATATTTAGTGTTGAGAGTGGGAACTGAAAATTAGTGCTTCCACCACTACCTTTCTCCAAGCACAGTTCATTGTTTCCTTTGCTGTCTGTTCCTCAGGCTGTGTGCATCTGACATTCACTGTTGCAGACATATTCTGTCTCAACAGCAGAAACACAATCAAGAGAATTTTCAGCTCAGTCCATGTATCAATGCTTTTGGCTATGCTCAATTATGGAATATTTTCAGTCTTCATTTTAGCTTTGCTAGCAAATAAATAAAGGTGGGTGTTTACTCCTAGTTGCTTAAACAAATGAGCTACTGTTCTTGCAATTCATTGTGTTTACTGCCTTGTGCTTCAGTGCCTATTTGCTAACATCTGATTTGCTCTTTCCCCACCCCCCYATATCCTTGGAAAACTCAAGGAATTAAATGCACCTGGAAACATTCAAAAAATCAAAATTCAGACACAAACTTTGAAGAGGAGGGCTAAGTACTAAGGCATTTCAGTTTTGAATTCAAACACCTAAATTCCATTTCTCACCACATTAGGCACCTAAATCTTGCTTTTCCTAAACAAATAATAAGTGTTTTTTAACAAGTATTCTTTATTGAGATACTCAAGTTCCTAGTATTTTAATTCTCTGTAAAATTGAACACAAAAATAAAGAAATGTTTRGGAAAGGTAAAATCCCTTTTTAGAAAAGCATCAAAATGCCAAAACAAAATCTAGACCCCTGAAAAAATCTTAATATCTGTAATTTCTGGTGCATGAAGAACTGGACCCACTTAGCTACTGGTTCATTCAGAATTTCAGAAATCTGTGGTGTTTAATAAAAGTACACATATTGCTCATAGAGACTTGCTAAAATGGTGTTCATGTAGCCCAACTGCTGTATGAGAGACATTTCTCTCCCCTAAGAAAATGTGGATATCTGAATCCAGAACAGAGGATGAAGGCTGCTACAGACTAGCACTTATTCTCTTCAGGCAAAGTATTAGCTAACTTCTAACTTTCTGAGTATGAGCTGTGGCAAAAAGCAGAGGTGTGAGAAATCACAGGACAACAGTTGAAGTCTTTGGCCAAAACCCACAACAGAGGAGACCGAGTGATCAAAGAGGAGTTCTCAGAAATTTGTGAGTACAGTCCTGCATTCTCTGCTGAACAGGAACACTGAGGYAGTGTGCTGCTGCAAGCCCCTGGTCAATTATAAAAAGTGGTATTGGAATGAGAGACACAAATAATTCTGCTCTGCACTACACTATTAAAATACAATTCAAGTAATGGAAGACTGTTCAAGCTAGTGTATCAGGGTCAGAACTACCTGCACCTACCTCACTTCAGGAACTTGGGAGAGAAAAGAATGGAAAACARCAGAGATGTAAGGAAAGATTTAAAATGGAGTGTTAAAAATGTGTATAGCTATTTCAAATTTTTTTTTTCAGTGGAAAACTTTAATAAAAATGGGGCAATATCAGAACAACCTGAGACTGAGCTGAAGCTCTTACTTTTATTTTAGATAAGTCATATTATCAAAAAATGAAGTTAAAGTACTTTGTCTGAACCACCTAACAATACTGCTYAGATGTATAAATTTGACTAAGTAAGAAAATTAGTCTTCTRRAACATGAAGTCTCCCCAGGGCAAAWAGGRCAATAAAGATACATTGACTATACCATGAATATATGTATTATTTCRTATTAACTCAATTCTCAATATCATATTGAACAATGTGGAAATGAAGGTAGGTCATAGTTAATTGAAAGGATAAAATAGGAGCAGTTTCAAGAAGGTAATTATTGCAATTAACAGCAATTGCCTCGTGGGTTTTTTTGTTTGTTTTTTTTTGTAACAGAGGTGCAATGGTTACCCAGGGTTTAGTGATAGAGCAGCATTACACAGCTGCCCTTGCTCAAGAAGATCATACATCAGTGACATGACTGTTTGGAATGATAAGTAGGCACACAGGAGATGTGGCACAGACCTAAAGATAGCAAGTAGGAATGCAACAGGACTTTCCCCGAGGAGATCCTAAGTCTTCTTCCCAGGAAAAAAAAAAATGTCCTATGCTTTTATGGCCATATGTATAGTAGATAAGATTATGCCATTTCTGATACTTCCACCAAATAATTTCTTAACGACATCTTTTTTTAATGACTTGGTAAATTACCTACAGCTTATTATAACATTTTAAATTAACATAATTRCAATCCATTAAAGAGAATTTGTAGTTGATTTGGTTGGGGTTATTTTTTCTAAACAATTTGGTTGGGTTTTTTTTTTTTTCAAAACAGAATTATTGCTCTTCCTCTCTTCTATTTCAATAATATGTAAAAACATATGTAAAAATTGAACAACACTGCCACAGTTATTAATGACCCAGTTTCATTGCAAGATGCAAAAATTTCTGCAAAGTCTATTTTATGTTCAATATGGCTTCTGTCATTCTTAGAAGATGCAGCCATATCTGATAAAATTATTGTACTTAAACTACACGTGGGCTTGTTCCAGTTCCACTTTGCAGTGGAGTCTGCAAAGCTAGGAAAAGGCAAAAAGGGCAAAGTTAACTTGAAAATTTACTTACCTGACAGAAATTAAGACTTTTGTAGTGTGTCAGGTTGCCATTGCTTTGAGCCATCAACAG
The DNA here is from genome assembly GCA_902810485.1 of Alauda arvensis. Lineage (NCBI taxonomy): Eukaryota > Metazoa > Chordata > Aves > Passeriformes > Alaudidae > Alauda > Alauda arvensis. Next base: position 54,736 of record CADDXX010000140.1, read on the forward strand.
TAACTGGTATTTTCAAATTTAATGTAAATGAATCCTCCAAATTTAGAAATCAATATAATCTGCAGGTCAGGTGCAGATTTCTTCTGTCTCCTTACYAACCTACAAAGAGAAGGGCCAGGGGCTTGAATAAGTCTGTAAGGCAATGTTCTTTTGGCCAGGACATGTCATATGCTACCACACATTGCTCCAGGTAAGCATACCTGAGAAATCAGCTACTTGTTTTGGAAAAGGTGTCTATGGTGGAACTGCTACTACATGTTTTAAAATTAATTTCTATTTTGCTTAAGAAAGAGTAGGTGGCTGAGAAATGCAGTTTTGTTGTCAAAAACTAGGTGAGCACAGAATAATTCTTTATCATAAGTACAGTTTTTCTGTGTATAAAATTTTTAGTAAAATAAGTGGTAACTAAACATTAAAATTCMAAATGCTATCTCAMTTACAAATTTAGGCCTGGCATATTGGTTTGGTGGTGACAAGGKAATGATTATCTACAGAACCAGTACAGMCTTTTCCATCTGAGGCTTCAGTGCTATCCCCAGTATCATGGCATTGGCTGTGTAGGTGTTCTTAATATTCTGCTCAGCTGTCCACAGAGAGTACAAAGGAACAGAATTCTTACAGCTTATTCTGAAGTCCCTTTTAGAAATACAGCTAATCAACTCCTAATATTAATTAAAGATACATGACTATACCATAACTATATGTATTATTTCATATTAAAAAATTCTAAATATCATACTGAACAATGTGAAAATGAAGGTAGGTCATTTATCTTTTCAGTGAACTAATAGAAGCAGTTTCAAGAGGGTAATTATTGTAATTAAAAATTGCATTTTTTTTTAATATCCATGCTGATTGAAATACAAAGCTCAGGTTATTCAGATAAAAGTCATGGGACTAAATGTAGAGGACACTGATCCTTAAGGGATGATACTTAAAATGAAGTACCAAAAGAAATTATCTCCTTAAGATTTGGTTTATAAGTCTTGCCACAGACTCAGATTCCACTCCTCTCTGTGCTCCATCCTTCCAAGCATTATTTGTGTTGGCACTTCATTGTCCTTTCCCACACGGCCTCACTAGGGTTTTTGGGAACTGATGCTATTTGGGAAGATTTTTCCTTTAAATATCTTCMTCTCTAACAAAGTTTGTAACATAGGGGAAGACCAAGCCAAGAAAACTAATATAGTTAGGAAAGAAAGCAGGGTAGCCACAGCCAGTACACACTGACTATGGTTTGTGAGCCACTTTTCCCTTTGAGAGGTTTTGTGGATTTGAGCAGGTCAAGTGGAACAACCCTCTATTTATTATAGGACTGTGAAAAAATTCAGAACTCCATTCTGGTGTACCTTTCTCAGCATTAGGTGCTTAACTATCAGAGGGAATGTATAAGCAAGAATTAAAGATCATTTTGACTATACATGTTACAAAGACAGGATAATATTTGAAACCCTGACCCCATGGGCATCACTAAATAAGTGCTCCCTCCACAAGGAAACATCTTCTACTTATTGCTTTGAGCATTAGATCTTTTTTAAAAACAAGTTTTATTCTGGTTGCAAAGGAAAAAAATAGTATTGGAAGATTTATCCATCAAAAACCTGCCAGTGGTATCACTACTACTCTGTCATCCTCAACAGAATTATTTTCATAATGTTCTTTGCAAGCATGGAGAACAAACTGTAAGAAGACCATCTGTTACTATGTAGTACTACACCTGCTTAGCTGTCTTCTGGTGTACAATCTAAAAAATTAAATGTCATCATTAGTATTGCACCTGCCACAGCAAAAATAACAAAAATCTGAAATGAAGGTTGTGATGAAGCCTTAATCTACAAGTAAAACAAAGTTTTCTTCTGGAAACTGAGAATGTTTCTCAGCATGAGATCTCTGGCCTTGCTCTAAAATCTCTAGCCACTCAAATAACTCCTGCTCTGGTGGCCTGTGAGTTCTTTTGCTGTAATGTTACAGAGTAAATAATAATAGCTTCATTTTTTGGCATAGTGTATAGTTAAAAACAGCACTTATAGGGAATTAAAAATGAAGTAGTAATACTGAACATCTGCTGTATCAAAGCATATCACATGGGATGAGCATATCAGCATTGCTAACTTGCAATGAGGTGCTSTCATAATCTGTAGCTTCCCCTACCCCAAACCTCCTTAAAAATGGCTGAAAAGAGTCCTTCCAAATTCAGTCAGAAAGCCACACAATGAGGAAGGGCTGCTCCCTGTTGCACTGAGAAGCTCCTACATTGCACTGGTATGCCCCATGATAAGGGAAGATCAGGGCACCATGCACATAGGAAAATACTTAGACTATGGCAAAGGAATGATCTTCCTGAGAAAGTATGTGAAAATAGTAGAAAGGCCTATGATCTGGCAGAAATAAATAACATTATAGTTTACACATTTACTAAGTTTACAATGAGTCTTAATATACCTTTTAGCAATGCAACACAAAATAACATTTAGGTGTGAGGTGTAAGAACAAGGTTTCATGATAGACATTTTTGTCTAATATTATTATTTAAATTGATAATGCTTCTGTTATTAGAATACACATACACAGAGCTGTTTCACATGCTAGCAGTTAGATTGAAAAAAAGAATACCTTCTCACTGATACACTTTTTACAAATGTTAATAACCTCTGTCTTTCATCTTAACAGAYAGAAAAATACCCTCCCACTATTTGAACATGTCAGATAGGATTATAAATGTTCCATTATTATTCTCATAGTAAAATATTGCATTAAAAAAAATAGCTTTTAACAATGTTCCCTTTTTCCTGTTCTTTCCTTGGCCATTTTCTACCTCATTTGTTGGTTTTGGCTACAAATGCAAACCCTGAACTTTTATTTCACCACATACAACAGGACAGATTTTGGTGACAGAAGACTCCTGAGTGCCCAAAATGAAATTAAAAACTCTATTTGGTATGAATCTGTTAAAACTTTTTTGTAGAGCTGGGGAATGCCACAATGCCCTGGGAAGGATGTCARTTTAGTGACTTCCTTCCCAGTCCTCTGTGTTGGCAGAAGATTTGTTACCAGCAGCCTTAGGGACTTCCTCTGATAGAGCAACCACTGGCCAGGCAGGTGTGAGCAGGTAAGGAACAGTGACTGTCAGAGCTGGAAGGTGATTGAAGGGTGGCAAAGTGAGTGTGCTCAGTGCCAGGCACATCCAGGCAAGAAAGGTGGAAGCACATCAAACRAAGCTTCGTACCTCACCCACACAAGCAGCTTTTGCTCAGATCCTTATGATTGTGAATTACTGGATTCTTATTCAGTCTTTGAATTCRCTTTCAATTTTCTAAAAGACAGAATTACTTACATGGGAAGGTGTTCTTCCAGGAGSTATAGGCATAGGCTAGAACAGACCAGTTCACTGCTCCTGAGGCACTGAGAATGCTCTGCATGCACATACAAATCCCCAAGATCCATCTCCCTCATCACTGAAAAAGTACTGAAGGGGAAAGAAAAGGTAAATACTGAATGAAAAAAAAAAAAAGAAAAAAGATAATGCAAAGGCTTTAGTCTCTCACAGCACAAATATGACAAAGGTGACATTGTTTCCTTGATGTGAAAGGCCCTGAGAGGAGTGAAGCCACATCTTGCCTTTAACACTGTGCCCCTTAGTGTAAGCAGAGGAGGCAGAACAGAATATCCTATTCAGTATATATGAGACATTGTCAGATGCATTTGCTAAAATCTAGAATGGCAAGTTAGAAAATACATTTGGATTTTATGCTGATGTTGCTAAAATGCTTTACTAGCTCTGAGTTGAGCTTCTTCATTCCCTTGTGGCTCCAGCCAAAAAGAACSTCTAGTTTTGCAAGTCTTGAGTGTGGTACAACTTCTTTCCTATTAATAATCAGTCAAACAGCAGAAAATGAAGTTAATCTGCTGAGTGATGATGAGACCCTCTGATCTACTGCTGCAGTTTGCTACAGCCCCTTGCTCCATAGCCACGAAGGGCCTTTTCACCATGAATGAAAAACAAATTAATAGAACTCTTTGATATCCTTCCAATAAAACCTCACCACATTCAAATTCTCATAAATTCTGCTACTTGAAAAGCAGCAGAACATACTCATACTGCTTTCAGTAGAGGAGCTGCTGGAAAGGGCTTTCCTGTTTCCAGAGCCTCTCTATAAGGAGTTATAAAAACAATGGTAAATCTTCCCTTCACATCCATTAAACCCCAGAGTACAAACCACTGTTGCCTGATTTCTGTCCATGCAATGGTATTGAGTTTCCAGAGAAGATGGTGAAAATAGCAAGGTAGTAGGCCAAAAAAAAAAAAAAAGAAAAATCACTCTCCTGAACAACCCCGAATGCAGAAACAGGCAAAGGCAAGAAYTGAGGTTTTACAGAATCATAGGATCATTGAGGTTGGAGAAGACATCCAAGATTGTCCAGTCAAGCCTTTGACAGAGCACCACCATATCAATAAAAACATAGTGCAAAGTGCCACATCCAGTCATTTCTTGAACACTTCCAGGGATGGTGACTCCACCACTTCACTGAAAGGTTGTTAAGCATTGGAACAGGCTGTCCAGGAAAGAAATTTTCCTGATGTCCAACCTAAACCTCCCCCAGCAGAACCTGAGGCCATTTCCTCTTGTCCTGTTGCTGTCCTAGCAGGACAGACTGTATCCCACCTGGCTACAAGYTCCTTGCAGGCAGCTGTAGAGCTCCTGAGCTGTTGAGGTCTCCCCTGAGTCTCCTTTTTACCAATCTGATTCTGAGCTAAGCATGGGAAGCCATTAAGAATGCTGCTCTCAGCTGGCTTCACTCTTTAGGAAGGAATTCTCATTCACTGTACCCAAGGCCTTTTTTCATATACCCAACTGAGAACTTGGTATCCCTCTGCTACTACCTGACAGCCTGTTGTTACCTGGGGATAACCAGAAGTGTATCATAACTTTGTTTTCTGCTGTGGTTTATATTTGCTTGAAAAACTGCTACATCTTTTGGGGCACAGAAAATGTTAAAGAAAAGTGAACTCCACTACTTAAAGCAACATATGAAAAACAACATCAAAGCAACCAAAAAGCTTCACAAACCTAGAAGGGTGTGAATTTCCTTACATAAATTTAACATTACATCTTTTGATACAGCAAATGCATAAAGCTATTTTAATGATACCTATAATAATATTGGAATAATATGCTTTTTTTCCTATAATATGCTTTTTTTCTAACTATCAATTTTAGAGGCTTTTATAGTTAGATGAGATGAAAAGCAATTCAGAAAATGTCTTTTTCAACTAAATATCAAAGAGACTACTAGGGAGGTAGATCTACCTTCTGAACCAAGACACGTGAGAATTAGATATAACAGAGAATTGATAGTAGAAGGATTTGCAAGAAGGATCTGCATCTCCATTATGTGTTTACAACCTATTTCTCCTATCATTTATACCACTGGAGATCTAAGACAAGCCTTGAAAAAAGGATTTTTTAAAGAAAAAAAAAAAAAAAAAAAAAGAAGTAAAAAAAAAAAAAAAAAAAAGAAAAAAAAAGTAATTTAAGAAAACCTAGTCCAGCTTCTCTTGCTGCTTGGGGTTACTTAACTTGATTGCAATATTCATGAATGACACAGTAAAAGGGCAGTGGTTCTCAACGTTGCAAAGACAAAATAAAACCATTTTAATTCTATCAGSTCTACCACGACTTGGGACTGCAGTGTACCAGAAACACAGAAAGAATCCCAAGTTCTACTTCTGACACACAATTTCACCTGATTGATGGCACCCTGTCTGCTAACTTGATGTTTGTCTGAGGTAAAAATCTCTTTTCAGGCCTGCTTACTCTTTGGTTCACATACCTCCARTGTCCCTGTAGACCCTATTTTAGACAGTGGGCCTTTATGTAGTTTTATGTAAGCTTCCAAGGAAATGGTTATAAGATTTYTTTTCTTTTCTTCTTAAATTTATTTTGGTCAGGTTAGTCTTTAAAGTTTACTTTGTTCCAAAGTGTCTGTATGGATGAATGTTTGATCACAATGTCTGAAAGCTCTTAGCCATTTCCTTATTTGCACAGTAGAAGAAAAAAGAAAAAGGAAGAAAATTTCTTTTAATGAGACCATTCYCCATGATGAGAATATTTTGAAGGGTTTCAGACATTACTGTAACAGTTCCCTAAGTCAAACCATACACCAAATGCTTCACAATTTGTAGTTTCCTTTGCTATGCATAATACCTTATTCTGTCTGGAGTTAAAAACACTTTTCTAAGATGTTAAGCCACTTCCCACAAACTTCAYTCTCAGGAAGTTTGAATTGGCTGCTTTTCCAAAGAGGTTTGAAGGATGCTAGTGTTCTCAGCTTTGTAAACTYAAAATGAACTTGTATTCATGTTTCAGATCGAATGAATGGCTTGAGTTTTATGTTTTATTTTTTAATCACTGTGGTGGCACTTTGGAATCCAAATATCCAGTTCTCCTTTTCTTTTTTTTTTTTTCCTTTGTAAGCATTTGCTGTCATATTTTGCYTAGTCTGTTTGACAGAACCATTAGCTTCAGACTTCTCACAGCAAAAATGTGCAAACACAGATATTGTATTTCTAAATCACAGGCTGAGGGAGAACTCAAAAAGGCTCCATGACATYAAATAAAACCAAAATTAATCTAATGAAATAGATTATACACAGTGGTCTCAACACACCTGAAAAGATCCACTCAAACAYGTCTCAAATTTATATTCTTCTTTAAGATTATTCTTATTAAATTTATAAACCTTAGACATTTTGATTTAAATAATATATCCAGTAGCAGTGATAACAGCACTAGCAGCAATATACTTTCCTTTGCTCCAGAGGAAAACAAACTGAACCAACCAAATAATAGGRAAAAGTCCAAAACAAGTCAGTAGTTATCCAAAGGACTTCAAGAGCAGTATCAGGTCAAAAGCAAATTTTGAGGTATTCATGGATAGAATACAAGAGAATTTTTACAAGAATTTTACTCCACATAAACAGTGAGCAAAAGTGAAATTAATATAGAAAAGAAAACACACATGAATATTTCAGGCAGGAAAGTCTTAAGTCCAGATTCTAGCACAGCCTTATGGACTGCTACTCTATCTGTTGATATGAGAGAAGGTTGTCTCAAGGCCCAGCCAAGGACAATCTATTCTGAAGGTATGTAGGCTTGTCAGCCAAGGGGGCATTGTCTGCACAGAAATAATTTGAAGCAGTCATAGTTCCTATTTGCAGCCATGAACTAACAGAAGGCAAGATATTTAATGTCTCTGAGCACTTCCTGAATTGCATTGCACCAGTTTACTCTTCCACAAGAGTCCTGAAGCTCACCATCCTTYCAGACCTTCCTTTCAGATCTTCTCTCCTGCTTATGAGTGTTCTGACTTTCTGGAACAAAAACCAGAATGACTCAACTGTTAGGTGTGGATTTAAGAGACTACAGGATTTCCATWCAGTCACTAGATAGGATTATTTAAAATAGGGGGTGGAAAATAGAATGAAAAAAGCACTGAGAAGCAATGGTGCTGCCTATTGRCTGTCAGCTGATGCACACAGCCCATTACACTTTTGGAGACAGCCTAACAAACTCCTCTTAGTGACTGGATGTGCAGCTAAGGTTTTACCTTTATTCCTCATGTGCACCAGACACCACCCTGACACACACAGACAGAGAATGGGCTCTTCTAAAACATACTTGGATTCAGCAAATTTATTACAGTTGATAGCAACAAYTCTCAACACCTAGAAATAAGACAGAAAGCTTTCCAGAAGCTCAAAGTGTCTCCCAAATTATTGAATGAACTGTAGGGGTTAAAGTTTCACACATTTTCCATGTTTATTCATTTGAAGAGTTGGATGTTTGGGTGCTTAAAAAAAGGAAAAACTTTAGAAGAAATGAAAATGAAACCTTAGAAGTCTTCAAAGAAACACTGTTACTAACAAACATAAACCAGCACTATAAAACAGTCACAGTCACATCATTTAAAAATAATTTTCATGTAACTGAGGCTGCACTACAATAAATATTCTGGACAGTAGATGTCCTAATTGTAACTTGGCAACACCTTTTGGCTGCACCAACATATTTAAATAAAGTGTCAGACAGTTATCGAGTAAAATCCACCTTAAAAGGCAAAGAAAATACTTCAGTTTGAGATGTGCAATAAGCAGCAAGCGCATACCACTAGGTTTTGCTTTAGAGATAAAATAAACATATAAAATCTGAATCAGATAGAAGTTTCACAGCTGTCAGGTTAAGGTTTTTYAAAAATATATTTATAATGTTTTCTTTGTCTTAATGTAGAACATTCTACATGTAGGACATGTAGAACAACCCCTGAACTGTATTAAGGTGATGTTCCCAGCCAGGGAATTTATCAGTAAAACTGGTGAATTTATTGATAAGATAAAAAAATAATGAGATCAAAGATAACCTCCATCACTGATCARTGTTGGAAAGGCAAGTCCATCACACTATGTTAACACAAAGGTCAGATAAGCCCTTTCTTATCTAAACAATTGGCAAAAGTGCTTTGAGACTCTGAGAGCCCATAAATCTGAGACAATGTATAAATATGGGTTCAGATTGTCTCCAGGTACCATCCAGCCCATCAATCCTTCTCTCCAGACTCAAGTTTTGTTGGCCATATAAAGGCAAACAATACTTTTATTTACTCTACTGTAAGGAAGAAAAAGGTAAAGTGTGAGGAAATTCTACAAGTCACAAGATGAAGCATAAATAGCTTTAGGTTTTAGAAAATATCAGCCAGGGAACTGAGCATTTCTGGATAACAAATACAAGGGCTCTTTTTAGACAAATGCATGCAGAAAATCTTAAAATAACTGACAGTTTTACTTTGTTGCTTTATTTCACTGTTTTCCCAAGCTATTATGGAAACTCTTGAAATCTGTCTTTTCTGTGAAGAATAAATTTCAGTTGCAAGAAAAAGCTTTTTCCAGCCTTGCAYAGGTCTTTTAATAGCAAGAGACAAGCTGCAGTGTATTCAGAGTACTAGCTTATCATGGTCTACAATTATCCAATACATCCCAAAGAATTTAGTTGGGTAAAAAATATCACAGACCTAAACAATTGCTCAAAGTTTGAGAACTCCTTGCTTCTGGAAAATGGCAGAAATGCAAAATAGCAGACACAGGTCAGAAGCAAAAATTCAACAGTTTTTTTCTTGATACAGACACTGTAACAAAGAAAGAGTCAGATTTCTTGACTGATGGATTCCAGAAGTACAGGGAAACAAAAGATATTTTAATGCAAACCATCAAGGTATATTAAAATTAATTAAAGTGTATGTCAGAGTTGGGACTAGAGTTCAGAGAAAGGTTTGARGGTCAGGAAAACAGTGAGGGTAAGACTGTTTATCTGCACCAACCACACAAAGTGGATTCACATCTGAGAAGAAATTCCAGCTACTAATATAACTCCAGTCTAAAACTTACAGCAAATGCACAGTGGTCAGCACATGTTAAATGAAAATKTTCTGCTCTATGCATTGAACCGACCACATCCCTCCGCGCAAATACCTGCAAGTGTTGTCAACTGAAGCAAAGCATGCCCTGAAAAAGGAACCATTCCTAGATCTGAGCAAGGCCACTGGGTCCTTTTGTTTTGAATCCAACTTAAATTAAACCATACAAGTGGACCCCTATGATGCCCATTTCAAATACATCAAGATTCTATATGTTAATTCAGAATACAATCTGTTATATAAGAAGATATTAAAACCCACTTCTTCTGGCTACACATGCTTTTATTGCCAGGTTATACTCAGTATTTCAAGCATTTAAGCCTTATCAGCTGAGATAAACAGGATCAGAGGGACTGGGGGTGGTAGGAAAAAGAAACTCTCTACCATGAGCTTTTCCCTTCCTATCCTTTCTGGCCATGTCTTTGCAGCTAAACAGTTCTCTCTTTCAGTAAGTCACATGACAGATGTTAGCTGTTAACCCAATTTAAACTATTTTTCTTTCCTTTCCAGTACATTCCAATCAGCAGCAYGAACCACAAAGAGTGCCCAGCAACTGGTGAGTGGCAGATGCCCAAATACCACGTTTTCATCTCCTTTCAATATCCTTGACTCATGCATCCTGCCTGAGCTAATGWTAGTTTCCTGATTGCTGTGTCTGTACCCTTGGACTCTAAACAAGGGCYTGAACCATCCCAGAAAGCTCACTCTTCCTTGCTAGAACTTCAGCTTCACTGTGCTTTTAGTGACTGTCTTTCAAAACTTTCTTGTTTTGCCAATTCACATCTTGAATGTCTAGATTTGTGCATTGATTTAGCACTCCATATCTTTTCCTCTAATTTTAAAGTAATTCTGGACCATCATATGAAAAATACTGTTAAGTTCTGAATGTGTTTGATCTCTAAGAAGGCAATGAGCTGCCACCACCAAGAGTTATACTCACCATATGCCCATTATTACATTATCATATTCCTCCACTTGAATTAAATGTTCCCAGAAGAGATATGAACCTCGTTTGTAATGYACTTGTTCCTTTCTTTGCCCAATACTCTGAAATTCTCCAAGTTACTGTCATGTTCTAGATACTTTAGCAATGATTTCACACTACATAATATTATTTAAAATTTCTGTATGGAGATGAAGTGCAATGATGCCTAATTCAAGAACCTGAGGTTTGAAAGTAAAAGGATGCCTGTTAAAACAGAAGGCAAAATGGGGGAAAAAAAAAAAGACAAGAAAAAAAAGTAGCTTTATTTTTAGCTCTGAATCAGGGATATCATCCAGGAACAGAAAGAAGAGAAGAGAGTTGCCAAGTACCAAATTTTCTTAAGTACCCTAGCTGTGATTAAAGTACAAAGAGTTATAGTTCTGTAGCAAACTCATTACCTAAGGAGGAAAAACTTTTTTCATCCTTTTATGCCACACARTTAATACAGAACTCAAATTAAGGTCATTGTCTTTATTTTTTACATGCTACAGCAGTGGGCCATATAAACTATACGACAAAGTTGGAAAAATGCTTTATTAAGTTTATTAAGTTACTAATCTCAAACTTCAGCTGCACRTACTTCCATGTTCAGTTATTTACCATGGAGTCTTTTTTTCTTTACCATCAGTACTTCTCACTATTTCCTTAACATTAAAAATATTTCCCCCAGACCTTCTGACAGGGAAATACTCTCATCTCTCTTTTACAGAAGGAACAAAGATACAAGGTCCATACAGAAAGTTTATGGCCTAGCCAAGACTCCAGATTTCCTGAGACTCACTCCAACACTTTCTCCTCTGTAGCCTTTTGATCTTTTCTTTCTTTCATGAATGACTAATCTATAAAAATCTCTGTCTAAAAAATAGGCTTTAAGAAAAACCACACACTTTAGAATATTTACAAAAACTAATCAAACAAGCATTTCAAACAAGACTTGAGTCATACCCAATTCCAACTAGCTATTCAACTTGTGCAAGATGATATGAAACTATAAGTACCTCATGTTCAAAACCTGTTCAAAAGTTTCAGTAAAACTRAATTCATGGCAAAGGAATTATGCTCAAAGAGCTCACAAAAAAAATCCCATATAGCCATCTTTAGTTTTCAGAAGATCAATGTATGTACGTTATTTGGGCAATGAGACAACATACAAGGTCAGAAGCCTACAGAGTTCCAATTCAAATGTAACAACTCACATAACAGACAGTACATCTATGCAATAATTGCCTCAATAATTAGTGGTTGGAGGACAGGGGTCTCACCTGAAGCAACTATGACAATGAAGGAAGAAATTGTAACAACAGCAGCAGCTGCATAGTCCAGCACTTTGATCAGAAACTTTAGGCAACAGATACAGCTTTGTTTCATCAGTTGTGTTTTTAAAATCAAGAATAATGCTAGTACCCCAAGGTACTGTCCACCCAAAAGAAACAAMCTCAAAAGATGAGGAAAGTGAAGGCAGGAAGTGGCAAAGCATGTTTTGCAAGGTATAAAAYCATACCTTATTTCTTCATTGACTTCTGGTTGGGAAAGAAATCGAAATCATCATATTCTCCTTTTTCCTTGGGCTATTTTGTGCTGATTATCCACAGTGTTTATTCTCCCTACCAAAGGGCTGTGAAGGCATTAGCCATTCTACCACTAGGAAGAGTGGTTAAACACAGAGCAGAATCCCTGTGGAGTTCTGGTTGAACAAGACTTTCTTCTGCACCAAAATAATCCAGTAGCAATGCTAATTTCCTATTGATGCTATGATGACCATGATAGGTAGCTTTTCCTCATTTCTGTTTTAAAGCARTCTCCTTTATTTGTGAAGAAAAACAAGCACACAACCAACCCAAGCCCAGCTTTCAAATAATACCATTTGTTTCTGATTGCACTACCTTTATAAAATAATACAAAATTACTGAGGACACAGTTCCATTTACAGTACTGTAGTTCAACACTGATGAAATGTTGAGCAGAGTAAGATGCTATGTATCACAATCCTGTTCACCCCAAGAAGCTGTATAAGTTGTGCAATGCACAGCAGATTTCCACTGTGATTTTCACACACTTYTTTAAAAAGGCTGTGAAAAAATCCAAATGAGTGGGCATTCTGTTTTCAKTCTGATTTAAATTGTTCAGAAAAGTCTGTACTGGAATCCATCCTTTGAATCTGCATTATTCAGRTGGCACTTAATTGCTCAGTTTGTGGAAAGAAATGATAGCTCATGGCCCTCTTGATAGATGCAAGGAAACTACCAAAGATGTAAGAGAATGAACTCGTTATATTCCTCACAGTATTTTTAAACTTCTCTATTCTTGAACCAAAGCATAGACTGCTCTTGATTATCTTTTCAGCCCATTTATAATGCATATTGTGCAGATTAAGACAAGAAATCTCTTCTTCCCAGCTGTTCAAGCATTGATCACAATAGCAGACCCCAAGACCCATAATTTTCAGCCTCACTCACAATTTTTTTCCAAGTTGTCTCATAGTTATGCACTTCAAAAGTTGATTCTCTCCCCTCTGAAAATAGACCAGCATGGAAGTGGTGTGCAGGCAGGGAAGAAATCCTCCTAAAATAAGCACTTCTAAAAAAAGTTATCTGAACTAAGAAATAACTATAAAATTACGTTTATAAAAAGTGCTTTAACATCGATGTGTCTCTCTACATATCTTATTGTAGAGGTTTACCACAATAGGTGTGGTACCAAAAGGGATTCAAAACCTATAGAAGTGAAATATCTTCCCAAGGTTTTGGAGGGTTTTTGTTGGTTTGGGGAGTTTTTTTGTATGRGTGTGTAGAGTTGGTTTGGTTGGTTCATTTTTGCCTCTACTGGTTGTAGTCCTTGAAAACTATTGCTATGCTACCTTGACAAATCTTTGCTAAAAATGTCCTTTGTATGTAGAAATGTTTTGAAAGGTTTTGTGAGTAAGAACATCAGAAGTTCTTCCTTGTTTTAGTTCTTGGACATACTTGGCAATCATATTTCTTCAAATCAAAGGTCAATAATTTCTTCTTGGAAGCTGTTTATAATCCAAGAGTTTTCCAGGACCAGATATTATAGAGATATTTCTCCATATATAATGTGATTTACTAAGAACTCTATTCAAGTATTCTACTGTTGCAAGTGCAAAATGACAGAATGTGACAGAAGTGTGACATTTCACATAAGCTGAACTCACAAGTTAAAAYAGAGCACATCTAAAATTATTCTGAAATAGCCTGAATGTTACAATTGACCAGTTATTTGTATTACCACTAGCTTTTTAATGTATATTTTATCTTATATTGTATCAGAGAATGCAAATGTTCGAAGATACAGAATGACCACATTCATGATATTTAAAGAGCTTGCAGTATGTATTTCTGTGGGTGATTATGAGATATTTGTATGTTGTCACTTACAGCTGATCTGATTGTTGTTAGTGAGTTGTTTGGATAAATTCATGGGAGACTGGTGGCAGCAGCACACRTCAGACTATAAATGATATATATTTACATCATACAGCACTAATTTAATCAGGAGTAGCCCAAGCAGGCCTGGATATAAACTACTGCTTTCAATTTAGTCTCAAGAATGTAAAGAATTTAATTTTTAAGATTTATACCTCGTTCTTGTCCACAGGGAGCAGGAGCCTGAGCCGTTTATTGCTCTGGATTCCAAGATTCCTCTCATATCATCTTATTAATAAAACTGTCAGTCACAAGACTGATCTTATATTTTTTGTAGATTTCTTTATTTTACTGTGGCAAAAAGCTCACAAAGGCTTTTAATTGATCACCTGCTCTATTAAAATGAAATTATATCTATCCAAGGGAAAGTGCATTTAAAATCAAGTTATATTTTAATATTATGCTGCCTGGAAAACAAACATTAAGTGTTTGAGACAGTGGAAGTTCCTACCACATGGAAGACTAATCTATGGTTGGTATCTGATATATATTCTTCACTGCTTATCACCAAGTTCACTCAAATCTGTACAGATATCTCTTTTTTTTTTCTGTTTTGCATAGACTTACTGAATTTGAGGAAGACTAAATTTCTCCTGTTACTGCCATATCCTCTCACCTATTTTATAACCGATTCACTCATCATTTTATATTCTTCAAAACAATGCTCATGAACTTTTAATTGAGCTAAATAAAATCAATTGGTACAGACAAAAGCACAGAAAGCCTAAGATACTTACTAGGGCATGAAAATTATTAGAGAAGGTAATAGTATATATCCCTTTTTTAAAATGTCCAAGTACCTCAACTAGGTTAAGTCAGCAAGGTATACAAATTTTAGTGTAGGAACAAACTCATAGGCAATAAGGGGCATTTGTTACATATGTCCTCCCTCTTATGTGGCTGGCACATAGACTTAAAAGTGTAACAACAGGTTTGAATCCAAATAGGACAACATTTTGTCTATTCTCAATGTTCTGAGCTATCTTKTCCTCCACATCTTCTACCCACAAGGTTTACAAATCACTCCATCAGAACCTGTCTCATTCTGGGGGGAAACAAGAGGGGGAAAGGGGAGAGTGAGGAAGATGTTTAAGGAGTTGTCCCTGTGCAAATTATCTGTATGTCACATGATTTACTCATGAGTTTGGCTTGTGAGATTGAAGAACTCCTGCACCCCCTTCCCCACACAGGAGTGGTCGCCTCATTTCCTTGCTCTCTGTGTGTATATGCAGAGCTTCACAGCTCAAGCCCCAGCTGCTCTTTGTACACAAGCCAGCTGAGGTTCATGACAAGGCTTCAGTGACATCCACTGAATAGTCCAAGATCCAGAATTACACACAATTATCAYTCARCTACTGTGAGGAAGAGACAGAAGATTCAATTCACCATAATTTATGAGTTTTTCAAGACAGTATGATGAAGTTATRTAGACATCTTGGACTGATTTTCATTGGGGGTCAATGCAGAACTTCCTCAAAAAGGTTTAGCTAAATTCTTAAGGATTGAGTATTACCTGCTACATTGGCCCTATTCTTTCAAGAAGAAAACTTTTTTTTTTGCATGGGTGGATGAGCACAGA
Organism: Alauda arvensis; assembly: GCA_902810485.1. NCBI lineage: Eukaryota > Metazoa > Chordata > Aves > Passeriformes > Alaudidae > Alauda > Alauda arvensis. The sequence goes on from CADDXX010000140.1 coordinate 70,211, forward strand.
GATTTAAGCACATTGAGAAGCTTAGCCCCAACAATCCAAGATTTGTTTTGAGTACTGGTTATCTACTGGTTATCTACTGGGGTGTTTATGAGAAGAAATAGTATCATTATATATGTTGAGGAAAGGAAATCTGTCTACCTTAAAAATATTTTTTAACCCCCCAACCGGTACATGAAAATATTCTGTAAATGCGATATGTCCTGACTTGATATTTATATGTGCTTAAATCCTACTTTTTCCTTTCAAGCCTTAAAGACAGTGTCAATRTCAAAACGTTTTTGTTGCTTAAGAAATAATTAAACCATTTACTTCCTTAATAATAGATTGCTACTATCCTAAAGAAACTGAATTATAATTTGAAACCAATTGTAGATGATATCTTTATTTCCCCAGTTTAGTGATGACACAAGCAATTAATCCATTCCTGTTCTTTTTTATTTCTGTTCTCATCAAAGCTCTCAATATCCTGACTATAGATTTGGGAAGACTGTTTCTTCTGCTGTTTATTTGACTTCTGTGAAAAYGCCACATTAGGAATTTCTGGGCAAGAACTGACCCCAAAAGCAGTGTCTATTCTAATTCTTAAAGTGGTCTGCACCAGCATTATCAGAATCTGTCTAACAACAAAGTCTAAGCACACCTTCAAGTGAATAATTTAATTATACCAAAAACATCTACAACATTTTCTGTGGAGAGACCAGATTACTATCCTAGTAAGACATGTTTGTAACACTTGCTAAATCTTCCAATTATCATTGTGTAGGGTATTTTTTTTGTCTTGTGTACTTTTGCAACCACATGCTTTTTATTTCCAGGGGACTGAAAAAATTTATACATATAAAGTACAGATTATCAGCAAATAATAAAAACCATGAATTCCAATGCAGCAATCCAATCCATTAGAAAGGATTCTGTCCTCTTGGCTCAGCTTACATATCATAACTGAAATCAGAGTATAACACAATTTGAAGCAATGGAGGTTTTATATACTATCTTCTCTTAACATGTTGCTAGCCTGAAATATTCCTTATGACAAATATGATGATTCCTATGCTATTGCTTTTTCTATTCTTTAATTTTGACCTCTGAACATTAATGTTTCCAGCCAGTCTGCAGTTCCTTGYAGTTCTTTTTGCTGCACATAACTTGCACCTTCAAAGTCTCAAGCCTTCAGCCACAACACATCATCAAAACTCACAAGACTACTGTTGATCCCACACATCTGGAACCCATAGCTTCAGGACAAAAACCAAAACAACACAACAAAACCCAAACAAAACCCAAACAAAATGAAACAAACAGAAAACCACTCAAAATATTGCCYGACCAAAACCAAACAGAAATTCCCACTGCTAATTTTATTTGGTCATACGTAACACACGTTTAAGCAGCTTTATACATCAGGATTTCACTGCTTACTTTGCAGTCCATTTCCATTTTTTATGTAGCATGCATAATACTGATTTAAACTGTCTATTATTAAGCAAATTAAATAACTCAAACAATTTTCTGTCAGAAAAAAGGTGTTTTCTGCAAATAAAACGGACTTTAAGTTATAAGAATTATGATTTGTAGTGATTCTTTACGAACTAACTTTTTGAAAAAATAGGTATTTTCCCCAAACTTACAAGCAACAGATGAGAAATGAACTGARAAGGTTCCCATATTCTTTTTTGTTATTGTTTTAGGGTATGTTATAATCCTAGACTCTAAGATCAGGATGGCAAGAACATCTTAATTTCCATTAGCAAATGCTATCACTGAGGAGGAAGGACGCTGATCATCAGATGAAACTCTTGCTTGTACTCCTGCAGCATTTTGCATGTCATGGTCACACAAATCACTGGTCAAGTGTCTGTAGAAGTTTGGACTTGATTAAGTACATTTCTGTGGAGTATTTTGATCTACCATGGAGAGAGGGATGATTGTGGATGGTTTAGCATGTGCTGGCCCATAAATAACCCTAAAACAGAGTTCTGATAGATGCTGTAACCTGAWCTGTCCAGAAAATATACACAAGCAGATATTTCTGTATTTTGTACTAAATAAACAAGCAATTGATTAGCTCCTGCCACCCCAATGCTTGGTAGAAATACAAGCAGAAGTAGTCTCTGCCACCAAAAACCATATATATAGTTTATTATGTGGGGCAGGAGCCAACCTCCAAMACTAGTCAGCTTCCCCTCACTGTATTTATCCAATAACATCAGCCAGTACTTGAGGTGGGAGGCTCTGCTGTGACAGCAATCATGAATCCTTAARTAAGTCAGGCAAGGTTAATTACCAGTGTGTTTGTGTATAAAGATGATCTGTGACAAGAAAGATTAAATACAGGTAAAACACCAGGTTGTTTGTTTGAGATTTTCATTGCTGTAGAAGTAATTGTCTATCTCATGATCACAGCTATCAGARCACAGCTCTTTATTTGTTTAAGAAGCCAATTCACTCAATGTTACTTTATTTGATCAAAAATCAGCACCCACACAGCACATATTTTCCCCCTCATAGGCTATCTATGTTGCTAGGTTGGGCAGTAACTGAACAGCTCTCACATCCAGATGTATTGGAGACCTATAAAACATTACCACAATTTACTGAGCCTGGTGAGGATGCTTTTGTTACAGCTTTTGTTTTAAATTCAGTACTGTGAATACCTCCTAGGACCATGAAGTAAGTCTCTTTAAAAAGARCGACAGATTTATTCTTCCACTTTGAATAAGTGAAAATGTGTTTTGTTGAAACCTCCTGAGAATWAATGGATTTCCTATAGAATCCCCTTTTGTTTATGATTTTGATGAAAGCATTTGGCACTTGATGGTTCCCAGGCTATCTGCAATTTAAAAAAGAARAAATCAAGTGTGCTGAGTGTTTAAATGTTTTCAACTAACCTCAAAGCAAGKGTAATACACAGACTTGCATCAGGTGTCAAATCAGTATGGAAGGGTAAYGCTTCCTGTCTTGCCTCTTCAACATTTACTCTCAGTATACTGTCTCATTTTGTTCTTAAAGCAGAGCTCAGGCAGCCAGCCACCTGAAATCCAAACCTTTTTATTGCAATTTTATCATCTACTACTTCTTCCATTTCAATTTCTTCTCAAAAGTATGCAGAAATTGTTGAGATTACAGGCAGGTGCTAACTCCCCACAACCAGCCCTTTAAYAGAAAGAACTGCAGATTGGAAGTTATTTGAACACAATGAATTCCCATTAGATTATTAAACTCCTCATAAGAGATTGCTTTATGTTCCACTCGCAGAGTGGTTCAGAATAAAATTTCTAACAGAAAGCTATTTACACTATGAATACACAGAGGACACAATAAATTGAGACTTCTAAAAGGCTTTGTGTAGGATTGGTTAACAGCAGTCCCAGATTTTGGTGAGCAAACATTATTTACACTGAAGCASAAAAATATTAAACAAAGCTACATCAGCCTTTGGGACAATATTAATTTTTCAATAATGAGCCCTTTAACACCTAATATGTCATGTGCAAATCTCAGAACTACCTATTCTCATTTGGAATAGTCAGGACTTTTTCTGCTCATTTTTTTAAGAAAACAAATACTTATAATTGTAATCTAGTTCATTGGAAGTATAGCATTGATCTTAGCTTGCCTCTTGCTTCATTGAACTTTTTATTACTGTTCTTATAAATAGATATGACRCAGTCCTGGCAAATCCATCCTAATTAGCAAACATCCACCTGATTGAATCAACTRTCACTGACTGGTTAAAACATCATARTTCAAGTCACTGATTTTACAGTCATTTGCAAAAGTGTCACAGGTTAATGATCTCTTGTTTGAGATCAGCAGGTTTCTATACTTAGTTATCCCCTGCTCTATGTCTAAAATAACTTCACTTTTCATGTGCTTTGAGACACAGCAGCACAACTGAGCTCTGAACTTCAAGAAATGAGTAAATTAAGCATAATTCTTGAACTTCTAAACTTCAAGAAATGAGTAAATTAAGCAAAATTTCTAGTTCATGTGATCTCATTTCAATGAGATCACATGAACTAGAAATTTTGCTTAATTTACTCATTTCTCCTATCTCATAATTTACTCATATCTCCTATGATACAGTTTAAACCTCCTGCCCAGAGACCACTAGCATCCCCCAACGTATGTGTAAGAGATGTGGAAAAAAATAACCATGGCCACAGTTTTATGGGCCCAGTTGATAATCAAAAGGACTTCATCCTTCCTTTCAGAGAGCATAGGTTCCCAGTTGTCCCTTCTGTGAATCACTTAGATATTGTGTAGAATAACTATTTTTTCAGCTTAGTCTCCTGTGCTACCAAGTAAAATCAGCTCACAGGAAGGGCCTATATCCCAGTCTCAACACAACAAGTGATGAGAGTAGCACTTCTTATTTACAGTGCAGTGAAMATGGTCCATAGTATAATTCTGTAAGATAAATAAGAGAAGCAAGCCAGCATCCTAAAGGTACAGTGAATAACCCTATGAAGACATCAGGTTAGTGTAAAACATGTCTACATTTTAATTTTGAAGCACAACTACAAGGAAAGCACAAGAGCATGAAGAGAATGGTAGAATTGGTTGGTTATAAAGTAAATGTAACAGGGGTGTTTCCACAAGAAACAACTAAATCAGTTGTTTTTATCCTGGCAAGGACAACATTGAAGGGTAATGTGGCAGAGGCTCATAAAACCTCCTGTACTGTGACAAAATGAAGGAGGGGGGAAATTAACTGCCTGTTTTAAAATAAGGGTTAAAGAAAGATGAGACTAGGGTCAGAGTATTCAAAACAAACYAAAATAAGGGTTATTATTACAGTACAAGGTACAGTTAAGCTTGATGCCACCAAACTAACTACTCACATGTATGTCTATTGCTTTGCTTCATTGTTTGTTTGGTTTTTATTTGGTGATTCTTTGTGGGTTTTTGTTTCTTTGAGGTGTTTTTTTCCTACAATAATCTGTGCAAGAAAATAAATTAAATCCAAAACCACTCCCTCTGCTTTGGGTGGTTCCTGAATTATGTATTTACCTAATCTGTAAGAGTATGCAGAGAAATACCACCTCCACCACTATGGTCTGATACTTCCCCGTATTAGCATTATTAGGGAGAGCAGAAAAAGCTTAGCACAGCTCTGACTGGTCTGAAACATCACTCACTGTTGGTAGAGCTGTGCAGGAAAAAGTGCACTTTCACTGGAGGACACCCCCAAMTCTGAAAATCCACAAGCTAAAAATTACTTAGTGTAACAAAGARCATTAATTATTTGCATCATCTTAACAAAAACTTATTAAAATGGCTTTTTTCTTCTTTGTTTTCTACTACCCTTTGCTCTTAATCTTAAAAATCAAGATGGCTCTTCCTTCTGCAACTAGAAATAAGGGGCATAGATGCCTCATATTGAAAAAAGAGCGTATTAGTTGCCTAGATGACATTTTTCACTTTAATGTGTCTGGAATCTATTTTATAACCTTGCAGACCACCCCCTCTCCCAGCCTTTCCCTCCTCCATAATTTAATGCAAACTGGGGACAATCCAGAGATTTGTTTCAAAAGCACACCCCTGATTTGAAATGCTAGTGTAGTCCAAAGTGCCATCAGCATCAGGACCATTATAAGACTGCAAAAAAAATAAGCAAAGAATTTAGAGAGTACAAAAATGGATTTTTAAAATAATAATTGGACTTTTAACAACAATTGGAATTTTAAAAAAACAACTTAGATACTCAAGGAAACAGCGCCAATTCTGTTGCCCTGTTTTTACATGTTACATTCAAACAGTCATGAAGCAGAGCTAGGACAGGCATTTTCTGGAGATGCATGAAAATTTCTCAGCAAAGTTGGGAATACAAGCACTGCCCCCTTTAGGAATACTCTTCCCTGTGGTAGCAAAGGAGTACAATTAGGTAGCTGCCTCTCACTAACTCACTCATCTCAATGTCACAGAGGACACAAACAAGTGTAAACACAAGGTGAACTTTTCAATTCATCTATTCTTTTATGTTTTGCATTAAGGTTAATGTTTTAAAGAAAATTGAATAGAAATATTTTTTCTGTACTTTAAACCAGTACTGAGTAGTATTTCAATCTGTGTACCTGCTTAGCCATGGTCTGAAAGCATCTGTCAGTATAGCTTTAAACAAGGTTTAACAAATATTGCCCYCATGAACCAGGCTCGTAGCCAGAATATTTTATCTACTGCTGACTAAAATTGGATATTTCTGAGGAAGGTACAAACTGGATACWTACAGAATAGWATATTCACAAGACAACTTWCCCTGGGCCCCATTAATATTTCAGCACTTAAAATCTAATCCAATYCTGTTCTATGCCCCTTTGCCAAGTATCTCTGGCACTTTCATGCTTGAGTGTGAGCTAAAGCAAAACTACTGGATACTTTCTGGATTGTRTTTCCAGTCTCTAAGGAAAAGACTRTGGRGGGAAAAACTGCAAGAAATGCTGGCAAAKAACTCCTAGTTTGYTGCACTAGCAGCACATCTTCTAGGGGAGCAGCAGCCATCAGACCAAATTAGTCATTTTTGGTGTCCCATCTCTTCTGCCTCCTTTTTGCTATTGCTTTTTGCCACCTAAGGAGAGTACCATATCAGCCTAAATTAAAAAATTAAACCCCATTATATCTTCTTGCTCTTCATGCTGTTCCTGTCTCCTCTTTCTCCGTTTGGTTATGGATATCAACATGACAAAGCAGCAGCTGTATTCATTAGCTGAAAACATTTCAGTTGTAATTGATCTGAGACATAATAACTACACTAATGCTCTCCTTTGCAGTGCTCTCATATGAGCTTCAGACTCAAAAAGATTTTTACAATTTTACAGATGAATTCCCTTCAATCTTAGTGTAACTTCCCAAGTGGCTTCTGAGAAGGCAGTGTGTACATTCACTGAGGTGAGTCCTAGTATATAGCAGTATTCATATGGGAAAGAGAATCATCAAAACAAAGACAAGGAGCAAAACGGGCACAGATATCGCATAAGGCACGAATTCTCCTTTCCAATACAAAAACACAGAAAAAGCATGATAACCACATGTTTTAATAGTCCCAAAATGTAAATTGCTGTTTGTAATCAACTTCTTGCTCACTGATACAAGACTTTCCAGGCAGTTCTTAGGTTCTGATTGTCATCCTGGGCCTACTGTATGTGTAGGACATATTAAAGCAATTTTCTTCTAAAATCACTCCAGTGACTTTAATACATTCTGTATTTTGTTACTTTTATCATTAAACACAGGTACTGCTCATCCTGTGTGGGCACTTATCCTCTTAAAATATTATAGCTACAGGCTAATTACCAGACTACTGCAGTCTCACTCAAGTCTGCAGCCATTACACACAGCTGTCATGGCAGAACAAGAAGTTCAAGACATTAACTGTGATGGTATTATTCAAGTTCACCCCTACCAGGATACAAAGTCCAGCCAACAGAAATGCCTGCAGTTTTGATAAATTATAGAGTTGGTAGGAAAATCTTCCCTCATGATCAAGAGTGGCRGGAAAACCCCTATTTTCTCAATTTTGGAGGACCCCCATCTCTCCCTCTGACTGTGTGCATCACAATCCTACCTGAAGGCACTGACAGGATGGCCGGGGACAGCCCCACTGATGAAGACATTCACTTCAGCAACACTGAATCAGTTCCACTGTCAAAGAAAATGGACTGGGTTCACTCTTAGAAAACCTACACCAGTGYCTGGGCGTCCTTGTCCAGACATGAAAGAGAAGTGCCACAGCTGGTTAAATAATTCTGCTCAGAAGATTAAGTACGTAAGGCAGGCTGTCATGCTTCCCGTTGTCCTGATAGCCATGCACTTTACAAAAGATGCCAAGTGCTATTGCAAACACAGTTTKTACTTCCATGACAGTAAGTGCTTCTCTGTGTCTTTTCATTGCCACAGGCCAGTGCTTTTGATCCATCAGCAGTTCTCAGGGCACATTCCCAAGGGAAATTCTTTGAAATGTACCTTTATTTTGATCACTGACCTCAAGCTGGTCCGCACCATAAGCACCAGTGCAAAGAGCTGCAGTTGCTTTGTGCAGAACTTTATCTGATTACCAGATTTCAAAGAAGCTAAACTCRGGCTAATCCACCACATAAAAGAGTCAAACTATTTTTAATGCACGTTTTCTCTTTTAAATCTAACAAGCAACCTAAAACTCAGACCACTGCTCTTTTTTTGTCCCAGAGCCAGTCTGTTACAGTTGATCACAGAAGATTATGCTGTATTAAGAATATTATTATAGAGATAATAGAGCATTAGAAATACTTGGAAAAAYGAACACACATATAAATCCAAGAAATAAACCCCCAAAACCACATGCAGAAAATGAAAATGTAACAGCTTAATCTATTAATAAACAATTAGCTGTTACTACTTTATTCTGATGCTACTAATAYATCTTGCAAAGACATCAGGGTTTTCTATTTTGCTCAAATTTATGACTAACAAGGACTTCATGTAAAGACTAATTCATTTGTCTACTACATTTGACACAAGAGTGCTTCATACTAAGTTGTGTGAATTTTTTTACACATAACATCTGCAACACTTAAGAAGAAAAAAAAGCTTATAATATATTGAGAGCCCCAGCTGTTGTGGGAATGAAGAAATTCTAATGATATCAGAAAACAGGAATTATATTTCATTCACCCTTTTTGCCACGGTGAAAAGTCAGTCAACAYGACCCAGATGTTTGTTCTGGGTGTTAGAGAATGTCTATGTGGTAATTATTGTGTGAGACATGAGCTTTTTCTTTATAGTGCTGAAATAATTGATTTTACCCAGAAGCAAAGAATTCAGAAATAGAGCAGCACTCTTCCATTCTTTTTCAGAGTGGAGGACATGGTTTAACATTTTTTTCATATTTTAMTACTTAACATGAAGTCTCATGAAGTTATCCAATGGCCAAAAAAAGCAAAAGGATAATGATATAAGGAAATAACAAAATATTAAAATGGCAAGTTAGTTTCCTAACAAGTTGAATTAAATTCYGTTTTTTTGGTAATATATGCCATGTGTCACTAAAGTTAAAACAATTACAAAAGATTGTTTTCAGTTCTATGTGAGAATGCTTCTACTTTTTAAATAACTTATGCAAGCCACCAGGCTGATGCCAACCTTATGTGAAACACCTGAATTAAAAGACTACACCAGTGGGGAAAAATAATGTGAGCCATTAAATGAAGAAATTTATGACTGCAGTTAATTGAGTATTTATTGACAAATACTATTTGCTCCTTGTGCACCTGTATTACTCACCAGATAGCAATTAGTCAGAAATGCTGGTCTTCAGATGCTACTTAAGTGAGCATGTTTGCTTTGGCTGTTTATTTTGTAATGCATAATTTATTGCCAAATGCTTCAGATCTGCAAAAGCTATGATGTGTTTGCTCACACCCAACTTACAGTATTGGAATGAATCATATTTCTGCAAAGCCAGACACATACCTGGGTTCYTCTGGCAAGAGATAGCATACATAGCACAAAACTTAAAAGCCTCTTGAACACGTCCTGCTGCAACTTCCCTGAGGTGATCAGGAAACTATAAACTACAGTGAAGCTTTAATCTCTAACACCCAGCACATTCATGTATTAGCAGTGAAAGGAGCTCTCCTAGGAAGAGACACAAAGTCTGACCTCTTTTTTGCTACCAAAAAATTATAGCCCCACATTGAAGTTTGACTGAGGGCAGGGTAGGAATGAACCCAAAATACTGATAACACATTCAGGAAGCTACCTGGAGGTTCACAACTCAGCTAAGATGCAGAACATTTCAGGAAAATAGGTAAAATATGGATGAAATTCAGGCAGTAAATTTCATTAAGAAGCTGGAAAAACAATTTCCTTTTTAATAAAAGTTCTTGAGTAAACTTCTAAACAGTCAAACAAAACCCATTAAACTTAAATACAATTTACTTTTGAGGTGTTCCATGACTAATGATTTCTTCAGAAAAGTCTGGGTTAAATCTCTTTAGATACATATTAAAAAAAAAAAAAAAAAACTGTAACAGCCTGTGGAAATGTATAAGATAAAGGAGAAAAAATGAAGAAGAATGCAAACAGAGCCAAATATATAAAATTACCTAAACTGCTAAATTGCCCAGATTATTCTAAACATTTCTAATATTTTTATGGAGAATGGAAACAACAAGAACATGCCAATTGGCTAGAAGAGTGAAATTTCTAAATAAACTATTTAGGTAAACACTCTACTTCCAGTTGTAGCAGTTAATGTATCAAGACAAACTTTTCTGTCTTGCTAAAATACCAATTTTATATTTATTTRTTAATCTAACTGTTAAAGTAGCAGTGAACCAACCTGGGTGGCTACAATTGTGCCAGTAAATGTACCTGTCCAGTTCTGAAATAATCTCTCTTCACAGACAATATAATGAAATATTTCTGGGTAGTAACTCATTTTTTGCCCTGAAGAAGCATCTGAAGCAGGTCAGAAGAATCACACCTTAAGGCCTGTATTTTCTTTTCTAAGATTTTTTGCAAGAACTTGATGAGAAGCTAAGGGGCAGGCACCTACATCAGGAACCTCCTATGCCCCGTTTCTGACAAAGACTCTAGGATTGGAGTCACCTCAGCTCGTAAGTGCAAGGTTCACACCATTATCGTTTTGGGACATTTTTTTCCCCAATGTGCATACAAGCCACTTTAGTGYCACTACAAACACCTTCTATCCTGTTTCTCCACCAGAAGTGGAAAAATAAAAACTCAAGAAGAAGACCATGACAAATTTGTTCAGAGCAGTTTACAACAGAATAAAAWCTTCCCAGAAAAATAGGAATCTCTCATATTGTTTCCTCCCTGTTAAAAGATTCATAGTAACCTCCAATTATTCTGTCACAATAATTATCTGGAAGTTTAGGGAACTGTAAGTGTTGCAAAATGGAGATTCTGTTTCAGCACATAAAACCATCCCTGGAATGAAAGAGGTTAGGCATCTACTTATGTTAATAAAATTCCCTGAACGAATATTTACATGAGTGAAGATAAGTCTTCATACATGTTTAGCTTTGCAAGAGCCTGGGGAAAAAAGAGAAGCATGTTTTGTGCCAAACTGAAGATGTCACATTGTGTTTTTGTGGAAATCTTCCCCCAGACTCCCCATCCTGACTGCTAATGTAGGGCAGGACTGATACATATCTTGGGAGGAAGAAAAGTCAAAGAAAGAAAATAAGTGACATTTAAGCTCAAAGTGCAACAAGTTCCTTTTTCACTTAAATGGAACTGAAATTYGTCAGGATCACTATTCTTGTGCCTCATATTCTTGAAGCTACCAATAGACAAACTACATTTTCCTTGTTTAGTTTAATTATTCAGCATTTCCTATAGGCCAGCAGGCACACARGAAAGTCAGGGAAGCTACATGGTCACAGTGAGCTGAGTGTTTGTGAATCCAGAGCTGTTATTATATTCAGCATAGTTGTGAAGGCCACGTACCAGAACCTCACAGTTTGGAGCATGGAAACCACTGTYCTAGCCCTTCATTATAAATACCACAGTTATCAAATATAGCCAGCAATGAAGTACACAACAAACCACAAAATGATAGTTTCTGCAAGTCTTCGTGGTCCTCGATTTCCAATCACACCTGGTTTGGATCAAAATATTTGCATGGATTTTTGGCTTCTTGAAGCCATGTACTGGAGATGATACTATACACAGCTCACAATCCTGGAACAGGGGACCACAGAAGCAGCAGCCYTGCCAGCACTGCACTTCCCAACTACTTTCCCACACTCCTAGCTCTGTGCTGATACACAGAGTGTTCTCTTCCCCTCATTCACATARGTAAAGACAAGGAATTCTGCATTTAAAAGTCCAAGGAATACTTGGACATGATTACAAGTCAACTATCAAGGGCAGTATCATGCAGTTTACTATTAAAAATCAAGCATCCAATTAAGAAAGAAAAAGAAAGCAATATTAAACAATAAGAAAGTGAAACAAGCTGGGCTCAAATAAGCCAACTCACTAAAATCTAGACATGTTTGCTACAAAKATATTTTAACATCGCTTTTGTGCCTTTATCTTTTTGTCATACACAGACAGATCTTTCAGGGAGATTAATTTGAAAAWGGTGCATCTTAGCTCTAACAAAATGTGCTTGTAACAGAGATGGCACCATGGATGGTGTAAGAAGAAAAGAAGGAGAAAGGAGGGAGGCAAAACTCTGAACTGTTACTAAAGTCAGGAGAAGTCTCCACTGCCAAGCATAACTTGGGTCAAACAGCAAAGGGTTCTTCAGTTGCTGACACAGGAGAAGCCTGAGGCCAAGGTACTAGAAATGCCAAGGTTACCCCAGGCCTGTAAGCACTTTCTCATGGCTGTTGAGTAATTTCAGGACCATGGCAACCTCTATCGTGCCAAGGCAGTGGTTCTTTTAACACCTAATGTCCTTGGTCTAGAGCTTCATGGGTAACCATAGGTCTKCTTGTGACTTAGTCACACAGAAAAATAATCTGCATTTACACCTATCCACTCTTTGTGTGCTGAGTGGGCAGTGACAAATGCTTACATTCAGCAAAGGACAGCATCASACACATTAGGTGACCTCAACACTATTTTAAAATTTAGAAGTTTAGTAGTGTTTTCTCTTGTATGCATTTTGACAATTCCTAATTAAAGGAAGGTAAAAAAATAAGTAAAAAAGGAAATGAAACCACCTCTGGTCATTTTCAAACTGTGTGCTATTTTACCGTTGCAAAAGCTTTTGAAGTTTGATTGCCAATAACATACATCACTGACTCTTGCAAGACTTTGTAAAACAAGACARTAAATTTCTCTTTTCCAAGACTAATAAAAATTGTTACAGTGTAACATAGGATTGCAGATGGCTTTTCATACTAATTATTGGAAAGCTGATTTTGGCTCCATAGAATATATAGCCATATCATTACAGTTTACTAGAGCATGGAGGTGGATGACAAATCATACCCCACTTCATCACTGCTGTTTCAACGGGTTAAACATTTTTTTTTTAAACCTCTTTGGCAGGAAAAACAAAAGAAGGTAAATATAAAAGCATCTCTCTACAAGAGGGGAGATGATTGCTTAGGAAGCAAATTGAACAAGCTTAGTTCTTATATTCTTCTCAGTAAAATAGCCATATATGTACCTACTCTGCAGCTGATGTTAAAAATGGGGGAAAAAAATTAAAATCCATAGTTCYGAACCTAACTGAAACATGTTAAAAGAGTATAACAATCTAGGCAATTACAATCTTATTAATGTACAGGTTAGTTGAAGTGATAGTGAGAAATACAACTCAGCAAAACTCAATGCTCRCTCCATTTACTTAGAAATAGATATTATCTTTATTGCCCACCATCAAAAAATTCCAAAATGCCATATGAATTSACACTTTGTAATTTGATTAACTTTGAACTGTTATCTTTAAATATTTAAAATAAAATATTTCTCCCAATTTTCATATTGAACAATCAAAATGGTTTTTTTAACTAAAAACATTTTTTGCCATTTTATTTTTCTCATTTAAAGACTGCTGAAGTAATGCTTGTAAATATTTTTTCTTGGCATCTTTGTTATATGGCTATGGTGTTCATAATGCAATGACATTTTGCAGCTTTAAAAGAAAGGAATTCATTTTGCCTAATAAGTGAGTCAGTAGATAAATSTGAAGACAGTAATTGAAATGACTGAACTTGAACAAGAAACTATTTGCAGTTTTCAACTGTGATTCATTGCTTACTTCTGAAATACTGTCAGACAAATCATTCCAAGTACCCAATGCTGTACATAACGTGACACATCAAATCTGTGGAGGTAGAAATCCTTTCTTTGTAGAACAGGAGTAGCTTAGAAAGATTCRTGCATTTAACAGGCTCCAAACCATTATGCTTGTTCCTCTGCTTAACCAGTAACTCACACAGAAAATCCCTGTTGAGCAGTAAAAGGCTCCTGGCAATAGCAAAGGAGCAAAGGTTTGCAGAAACACCCACTTATTTGCATTTACCTCATTTTACAGAGGCACAGTTAGTGGTACCAGTTTAGAAGTAGCACAAAGATATTCAGGCAACTTGACCACACCAATCTGAAAGTTTCATACTCAGAAATCTCATTTGGCTCCTACTTTCCTCTATGATACCTATATTTCTTGAAAGGGTTAAAGAGGTGGCTGAAATTCTTTATGCACAAAGGGAAAGATCTTCTGGGCTTGCCCGTAACTGCCCAAGCCTTGGCAAAGCTAAACAAAGAGCATAGACCCAAGCCCTGCCAAGATCTCTGAAAGTGATCCCTTTCCTTGCCAGGTTTCCTCAGCCTATAATTGTTCTTTTTTTCCTTATCATTCTCATTTGTGTACTTCAAAAAACTCCCACCCAAATCTCTACCTAAATCCCACATATCTGGAGAGAAGGAGCATTCTCTRCACCAGAAGCACCCTCACTGGAACACCTGGCCAAGGAACAAAACATGGCTTTAAATTCCCATCTCTGCTGAAGGTGATAGAATAGGAAAAGWAAAGTCTATGGGTTTACAGGGCTCTCTGGCATCTTTTTCCACAGAAGTAGCTCWTGTGTGGAAAAAGTAATTCATTGAAAGTGAAAAAGAAAGACATTGTAAGTCATTTTATACCCAATGACTCAATGTCAGAAAATTGGGTCCACAGAGAGCAAATGTACTGGCACAACCTAAGAATTAGAACATTTATCCAGGTTAGGGATAGCTGGCCAACCACACTTGGTATTTTGTATTACATATGCCATTATTTAAATGGCTAATTGAACAATTCCACAAGCAAACCTGAGAGTGTTTTATCACAGAATACTTTTCCACTCTGTGATTTAAAGCATTCCCACTGGAGACAGTTAAGCAGGGTCAAACCTTGCCATTAAAGAAGGAATTTCAGCTTTACCTTTCCAGAAATTGATAAAATATTATAGCTTTTACCTAGATTTTTAGTTCTTCTTTAAAGGGGTATTGTTCCAACACTGTTTTCTTTCTGAGAAGCTTATTAAGTGTTCAAGCTGCTGATGGGGTGGATATACTGCAGTCACACTTTGTGGGAACAATTCGTTCATTCTTTTCAAACGACCATCTGTGGTTTTTGTCTTGGGAACAGAACTGGATTTAAACACAGTGCAGTATCCCACTAAGTATCTGATTGGCTGYACTTGCCAAATTATCACATTCACTGACACTGGATTTATTAAATTTGATGAAAAGAAATAAAGAAGATTGGAAAAGGAGTGCTAGAAAACAGTACCTATCTGTGTCTTACAGTACTTCTTCCTTAAGGGCAACCGGAGGTTGCTGCAGTTTCAAAACTGACATTTCAAAACCTTCTGGATCTTGGCCACAGAGCATTCTTTTCAAAATTGCCACAGACACAGATCACTCAGATATGGGACACACAGAGACAAAGCAAAGAGCCAGAGCAAYGCAGAGCCACACACAAGCAACTGCTGACACTTTTGATGCAGGGCACAGGTGGACTGCCCATAGGTCTAAAAGTAATAGTCCTTGCCCTCATTCCCCTTTAGACATAGAAGCTACCAAAAAAATTAAATAATCCTTTAACTTTCTCAAAGGCTACTTTTAAATACTTTAAAACATTTACATTCCACTGGGGTTTTTTTCCCCTAGCCTTCTCAAACTGCAGATTTTCTTAATTTAAAGTGGACTCCTACCCTTTGTGATAATGAAGATCCCAGGTCAGCAACATCTTTCTTCAAAACAAGAATCCTGCACTGCCACAGGAACACAGAAGAGAAGAGGAATGCAAACTTCTCAGTGCTGCATCTGCTGGAAGTTCTTTGGGCTGGTGCAAGGACAGGAAAATGCAATGCTGAGGGCTTTGCAGGAGCAGGAAGCACCAACAGGTGTTTGCAATTTCTATCAAATGAAGAGCAGCAGCAAAAGGTAATTGCACCCAACAGCCAAAKAACAGTTCTAGCATCAATTTTGTTTAAAAAACAAGAAAAAAAGGTCTTATATGTCCTCCTAAGCTGAGATTTTCTCAGTACTTGCAGACATTACCTGTGTGCATGTGCAACAGGTAAGCATGATTGCTRGGAGCTGTGTAGCCAATGACCAGATTTCAGAGAAGATGAAGATGCTTTGCTAAAATCCTCCAGACAAGGTCATCCCAGCATAGAAATKAACTTCAGAGCCCTAAGAAACACCTGGGGGGAGCTCACAGGTGTTGCAAATTCGCGTTTAAGAGCTAGGAATATTTTTAATATTTTGGTAAATATTTTTAACATCTTAAATCCTTCTAAGGCCTCCTCTGGAGTGAACCACAATTAAAAAACTTGATGTAACTTAATTTGTTTTCCAATTGATATGGGTAAGGGGAAAAGTGGATTGCAGAAAATAAATATACAAACATTCTCACCTGTCATAGATGTGATAGGAAACATCCATGAGGCTTTTTTACCGCACAGACAACTAAATTATTTACACATTACTTATTTCTTTTTATCTTTCAAATCCTGATAATGTAACAAGCAATTCTTAAAATTAGATTTGAGAAAAGGGCAGTTYTGTTTCACAAGCAAATTATTGATAGAAACAGAAATATTTCATATAAAGTTGCTATGTCCCGTTTTGTAACTTTTAGCAAACAACATTACTATATCTGTTCTCCACTTTCAGATCATTTACGTGAGCTTTATGTCTTTATGTGTGGTCACTAAGTATGCCTGTTTTAAGAGTCTAATGAAATCTTGAGCTATTCACATATTGGAAAATGCCAGACTGCCAACTTTTAGGAAATGAAAAGTTAGGCTTAGTACTACAGTACTTCAAGCAGTGATGAGTTTCATATCCGTCAGGTCTCTTCACATATATTAACTAGAAATTTTAGCAAATAGGTGAGTTTTCACCTTAGAAGTGGTGGAATTTGTAACTATTAGTTTCACAAGTGCTTAGAAGTACGGATGCCTATTTTTGTGATAAATTTTTGACATTGATTAATTACTCAGTTTTTCACTTGAAAGATATTGTTGTTGAAATACAGTTAAAAATATACTATTCTGCATCTTCAAGTTTTGGTAAATTAACCTGCTTTGTTATTTTTATGAAAACTAAGCTTACATAATTTTGCTAATCTAAACATCTGATACAGGAAAAATTCTGTTTCATCACAATGAAACAGTAAAACAAAACAATAAACTGTTTTTCAATAATAATTTAAAAAATAATTAGTTTGTATAAATTTCAATTGTATTAGCTTTTWAAAATATTGATGAAAGAAGCAAAATCAAAACCCAAGACTTTTACTGTATAGTGTATTTCACATTTTTACTGTATGTTGACAAAAAGAACAAGAGATTAATTTGGTTGATTTTTTTTTCCTTRCAATAAGTTCTGTGATTTTAAGAACATGGGAAGTTTTTAACTTTTGATTTTAAAGAAAATTTTCTCTTTTTTTTAAATCTTACTCTAGCGATGAATTTCTGTTTAGCACAAATAAGCAGYAGGATTTAGTTATGATCACAGTATACTGACCTTTTCTCAGCTCTCATTCAATGAGCCAAACTGGACACATAGAAAATCATGTGCTGCACACAGTTATGCATTTCTCAAATCCTTCTTCCATAAACAGGTGGAGTAAAGCCAGCCAGTAGTGTAATATTTTCAAAGATGATTGGAAAAAATCTGGGGTCATTGGGTCAGTGGAAATTCCTTTGCCATTTTTATAAGCTGATAACCAAATTCATAAAGACAATGCGTAATCTTGCAGAACCAAACAGAAGATCTGCRTAGCCTGGCAGTAAAGCATGGCAATGGCACTGTCAAGATTTTTCAAAGAAAAAAACTGAGATCAACACCTGATCCACAGCTCAGAGAGTGCTATTTTTGAGGAAAACATAATTTTAAAAATCTCTGTTGTCACCATAGCTCTCTGTGAGCCATTGAATTAGAAATCAGTCTTACTAGTTGGGGCTGTAATGTGTTGTGTCCCTCTCTGCATRGAAGGGGGTCAACACAAACAGGTGGCTTTTGCATTCTCAGCTGCAAGAACAAGATAGTAGTATTACTTTAAGACTGGTATCTTGCTGTCCAGTATCCCAAAAAAATGAAGGCAAATTTATTTTTAAAGCAATCTTAAACTCACACCACTACTTAGAGGAACAATCACAGTTTGCTGAAAAAACAGCACAAACAAATGAAGTCTATTCTTAGCTTTGTAATATTTCATTTTTGTGTGATGTTCTRTTTTCAATCATCAAATCTTTAGGAAGTCAAGTAGAAAGTTTCTTTTCAGTTGCCCTTGCTGATAAAATGTTTGAGTTTTTTTGGATGGCATGCTGAAAGAGAAAACTTGTACTTTTGAAACACACAGATATGCACCATCCTTGCCTCTGAAAATGCTCAGCTGGTTTTCTGACAAATCAAAAATACTACTAATTAAAATAATAGTTCACCAGATGTCCTGTAGGAGCCAGAAAAAAAAGCATGATSCAGCAGAAGAATATAAACTACAGTTTCTGTATTGATTCAAGGAAAAAATGGAGATGATTAAAAAGAGAATGTCCATTTACATGTAAAAGAGAGGGAATACCTTACTCTGGAGACAGTGACTGACAGTAGGTGGAACTTTTCCAGAGAGTAAATTGGTGAAGTAAATTCAGATTATTTTGAGTGACAGACAAACAAATCCTGCAGGTTAGGGGAGCACAGGTGGAAATGTGGCCTGACATGATGTGATGGCAAGGCATGCAGTGTGACACGTGGACACTTACACATT
>CADDXX010000140.1:89160-114729 GCA_902810485.1 Alauda arvensis
AAATCTGTTACTTAAATCTGTTACTTGACATGTCTTGCACAGAACTKGATTAAACCTAAACAACTTGGGTGCATGCTCTTAGTGTCAATGTGGCTGTGTTTTGCCACCCTGCCTTGCTGCAYTTCTCGCCAATGACTGCAAACAAGGAGAATTTTAAACAAGCCCAAATCAGGGCAGTCCTCAGGTTGTTTTATGGCTTGTGGAAGGCAGCCCAATCAGCAGGGGACCACACAGCTGGAGAAATACAGGAAGTGAAAAAATAGGCCAATGTTAAAAAGAATTGGCAATTCTGAGCATGTACAAGAGTAACTGTAAACTGCCTTAACCTGGAACCATCTATCTTCACTTATTCACTTGAAGAAATAAGGAATTTAAGACATCTTTTGAAGTGAGGAAGARCTTGACTCTTTTCTCCCTGGGCCTTTGTAKTGAGTAGCTCTGATGATGGGAGTTCCATTCCTTCACASKTAYGGTGGYACAAGTAAGGAAGCAATGGAGGGTGGCTTCATTCCCCATTTTATTTGCATTCCAGAAATCATTTTTGTGCCATCTGTGATCCTGTTGCAATACCTACATGGGAATMAAGATTAYCTTTAGAGTTCATTGTAGATAAGACCACACATGGCAGAAGGCATGAAGAACAAGCTCCCTGGGACCTTATACGCAGATGTGGCTAAGTCTCCTCTTATAGGTAACTAGCTGATCAGCTGCTGTAAGGGTAGCTCCCCCAGTTCCTGCTCCTCACGTAACTGGGGACCACAAGGATGTACTTATTTTCCCTACTGAGAGAGAAGATTTTGTGGTCAGCCCTCTGTAACACATGAATAGCCTTCCACACTCCCAGAAGAGAGATAAAGTGGCTATTCAGCCATTTTGCTCCAGACCAGAACAACACAATAAATCACAACGCTTTGTCAGGGATGGGGATGTGAACTGTTGTGCCTGGTTCAGGTGTTTCTCAGCAGCTTTCAAGATAATCKGCAAAGAAAATGCCTGCCTGGAGTTGCCTCTACAAAGCCATTCAGTTCATTGCCCATGGGAAGCACCTACTTCTCACATAGCCCTTCCTCCCCTCACAGTGCTTTGATTTTAGTAGTATGGCAAAACACCAGACCTATCTATATTCAGGCACAGCTTTTGCATGGAAACCTCTGTATAGYGGGCAGCTTTCTGGCTCTTTTTCCATCACAAATCTTACAGGAGAAGAGCAGCAGTTTCAAAGRCTTTTACAAGGAAGCCTCAGGGCTTCTTTACCAGACTTCAATGGATATGTTTAGAGCATGGTATATGGAGGTTGAACTGCCTGACTCTCATTAACATTAATAGAGTCAGAAGGCTAAATGCCTGCGCACCATTCCGGTGACGTACCCGCGGCATCTGGCAAGTAGCCTGCTGCCATTGCTAAGTCCTTTTGGATATGATGTTTCCTTCTTCAGTATCAGAGTGGCAAAGTGAAACGGAGAGGGACAGCCTACTTTCCTTCAGCTAAGACATTCTGAAAAGTAAAATAACTTTGAGGGTTCTGCCTGAATTTTAACACAGGACCTTCCTCTTGCACATGAACTAGCACCCTTTCAAAAACTAAAAAAYCCCATATCAGACAGACAACAAACTGCTTATTTGTTTAATACAATAAGAGTAGGCTAGCAGTTACACAGGATTCATGGTCTCACAAAAATTCTAGGGTGTTTGGATTATATGTGCGCTTTGAAAATTATAGATAAATGAAGTACTTTTCAAACAATGAGGCTGTTGCACAGCTGAAGCAAGTAGCTAATTTAAAATTTAACCTGTATCAATATAAAAAATTCTTCATTCCCTGTTTATGAACACCTGCARTTTTTATCACGTACATTTTCACTGGAAACAATCTGTTAAAACTGTAAAATTATTATAGTGTAGTCCTMTAGTATGTCACAGTGGCAGTACCTTTGATCTCAGCCCCTGGGAAACATTTTTTCATGTGGGCAGCAGCAGCAGCTGTAAATACAATGTTAATACTGTTGAAGTATTAAATTTCTCTTTTATTTTGCTGGCTGAAGTCTGAGTGCTTATGCAGTACTACACTTCCCATATAACTTGCTTTCAAGTTTCTGAGGTTTCAAGATAATCTAGTGTCCGAGATAATGGACTGTCTCAGATACTTTTATAATGGTGTTACAAGTGAAAAAAAGGACTTCTCAGTTTCTTTAAAATCTGCAAAAATATACTATGGTGATAAATGTTAAACTCTCACCATCTTGATCCCCACCTTAGCTGCTGGGCAATTTCCAGCTTTTCTGCTTTAGCCTGATTAGAAACAATCTGTTGGCTGAATTACTTTATTACAACCTACAGATTACTGCATGGTTTTCTCACACATTCAGTCCTACTTTAACAAAAAATGTCTCTTTTTAAAATGCTCTCTGCATCCCTRGTGATTGTCTTATCACAACACTAAAATTGTAGATTATGTACCAGCTTTGCCATACAGAAAGAGCACAAGGATCTGCCCTTAGCTTGGCATAGCACTGTGTAACCTATCTGCCACCACACACCCATCCCAACCATTCCTGAAGCCAACGGTATAAAGACTGGATAATGTCCTGAGCAGTGTAAAAAATAGCTTGAACTCTATGAATGCTACTCTAACCCCTACAATTTTTCCTGATGGAGTTGCTTTGCAAAAATATCTTACTTATTCAAGTTTTATACAGGCAAAATGATAAGGATTGGGCACTTTYATTGTTCATGTACTGAGTGCCCATCTTCAGTAAGAATATTTCTTAAACAACATTTTAATAAAACAAATRAAACAGCACACACATTCTGTGAAGTGAAAATTTACATTTATACACACAGCAGTGTTTTAATTGCTTTATGCCTTTTGAGGGCACTTGCATTAAAATGTCTTAGGAAAAGCGATTCTACCAAAAATGTGCAAACAACCTTAAGTGTAAAAATTATTTTGATTTAGCTTCTTCTATTCACTGCTTTTGATTCTGAATGAACACACAAGCCACAAGTGCTGTTCTACTTTGTATGCTCTGTACACATTGCCATCAAAAGTGCATAATAATACGCATTTTTGTTCATTTTCAAATACCACTGTAGTAGTCAGTTGTGTGCACACAAAGCTTTTTAAATGCATACGCTGTGGTTTTGTGCCTTAAGGCAAATCTCATTTCATGCTCCTTGGTATCAATATAGCTTGGGAATGCAAGGACTGAAGCTTATATTCAGGGTCTAAATCCAGAAAAGATATAAAAGACCCGTCAGAAGGAGGTGGGGATGGAGGGAGGGTGGGAGAAAGGCAAGCAGGAGAGTACATCTCTTTCCTCTTCAACCTGTAAGTAGAATTAKGCATCCATTTGAGACTTAGAATAGCCAGGAGGCTAATGTTCATGGGTTTTTTCATTAATCAGGCATCAGGTAAAGCTTTTAAATAAYCACTTGCAAGGACTGGAAGTCAGCYTTCCCCTTTTCCCAAGCAAGAGCTGTAACTGCCCCAGGACACCTAAATAACATKACTATTTTGGCACAAATTCTGYGCACACTCTCTCCCCCCTCCTCCCACTAATGAAAATAAGTATTCCTTTTATTCCTGCATATTCCTTTTAAATGTAGAGCTTTTCACAGAGGAAAGCCATATTAAAATAGTTTTTACATGGAAGATTGGGGTGAAAGATGGACCTAAACCCCTTCTTGAGGCAAAGATTGAACCCACATTGCATACCCATACTCCTGAATGAATGGAGACCCCCATCACCTGCTGCTGCTGTGCTTCATGCACAGCCTGCACCATTAGTCATGCTCAGAGGATGCCAGCTGGATAGAGCCCCTCAGGTGAAACAGACTGAGGAATGCCTTGCTTATGAATTCAAATTAGGCTTCAATGTWAATTACGGCTGGGTCACTCCACACTAAGCTGGTTCAGGGATGCCTGGGAATAAAGAATTTAAAGCCTTCAGGAAATACAGGGATTTTGATGTGAACGAGTGGCTAAAGACAGGTTCAGTCTGCACTCCCTCCAACCCAGCTCTAGCAAAGCTTGCTTCATTTGAGAAGCTTGGCAGCCATATTGGTGTGAAGGCTCAGAAAAATGCATGGCGACTAAAGAATTCAGGTGGCTCCAAATTTATGCGACCCTTTTATGACTTCAAGGAGTCACAAAGGCTGCAGTTTGGAACACAGACCTTTAAWGCAAATATTAGGCAGCTTTATTCTTTCATATTCATCCTGTATTGATTTTCTTCAGATTATTTATATGGTGGAAAATCCTAGTAAAAGAAAATCAAAATTTTAGGGAGAATAATTTCACATGACTTTAAACATATTTATGGAGATTTACACAACCACACTGCAAAAGATGGTGGTGTGTAAAAGAACAATGTCACATGTGAGCCAAGAATGGAAAAAAGAACAATCTACTTGACTTAGATATGCAGGTGCCAGCCTTTGTTTGAGGGGCAGGGTTCCAATGTTCTATAATGTTCTATAAAAAGCACATCACATAAGGGGCTCAGTATGACTGCATTACACCTCCAGTGGGACAAATCTGTTTGCACTGACAAAACTGCTTCTTGTGCCAGTCATTGCAGCCTGGTTCTGCATCACAACTGCAAGTGCTTTTAATTGTGGTTGCAAAATTGTGAAAGGATAGAGATGCTTCCTGAAATCTAACAGGAGCACACATCTGTGCATCCTTGACACCAAATCAGTTAGGAATGACACCRTCAAGGAGTTAGGGAGGAGAMGTGTCTCTATAGCTTGGAAAACTCRTCTTGCCTCATATCAAATACTCAAGTTTCCCACCTCAAAAACTGCTAASCTATCTAACAAGCAAAAACTCCAATTTCCTGATCACTTTTGCACATACCTATACAGTTTCACGGACTACTAGATGAATGAAATAAATATATTTTAATAGAGATCATTCTCAAAAAAGCTGTGATCAGTAACAGGATGATGCATTTGTTATGCTAGATTTAAGYTGTGAYAAGAACATGTTGATTTGTTCTAATATTTCTCACTCCTGTTGCTATGCTAGGTAGACAGAGAAGAAACAGTACTCTATTTACTGCATTCTATGTACAGTATTCTATCACTGTATACAAATCAGCAATCATTGCATTATATGCAATGTACAAAAACATAAAACTACTKCTGTCAGAGTAAATGTTTCTAGAACTGTGATCTTTAAAATTTTGCAGTKTTGTTTAGTAAAGAACTTTTCATGCAGTTTGGAAATATGAATTCTGGCCAAAAAAATATCAGGAGGTACTTTTTTCTTTTCCCACAGCATCCTGATACCTGAATTGGAACATTATGGGTGGTGGGTCTGGATGGGTGGCCTAATAGATGGGTGAAAACTTGCCTGGGCCCTGAGGCCAAAAGTGTGGGTGGTTAATGGCACATGCCCTACCTGGAGGCCAGATTTTTCAAGATTTTTTTCTCACTTGTCCAACACCTTTTACAGTGATCTGGAGGAGAGGTCAGAGTTCATTTTCACTGAACTTCCAGGAGACACCTAGTTGGTGCATGCAGCCAATCTGTTTGAAGCCATGGCCACTTGCAGGAGCACCAGGCAGGCTGGAGGGATGGGCTGGTAGGAACTCTTAGGAACAAARCAAGGACAATTGCAAAGTTGTACCCCTTGAATGTATGAAAGCCAGGCAGTGGTCCAGCTGCTGTGGAGCAGCTCTGTAGAGAAARCAGTGATGGATTTAAGATGAACATGCTCTGGCAGTAAGGCAGGGTAGCAGTGTTTGGGGCTGTAGAATCAGGAACATGCGCAGCGGCAAGGGAGAAGTCCGTGSCCTTTAATTTCACCTGTTGACCCTATCCAGGAGACTGTGTCTGATTTGAGGTCTCTTGAGCWGTAAAGGAAGGCATTGTTAGTGCAGCACGTTCTGTGGAGGATTGCCAAGGTGCCTGGGACTGGAGCAGGAGTGCAGGCATCCTGTAAGGAGAGGCTGAGCCTKGCTCACCTGTGAGAAGGAATGGTGATTCAGGGGACCCARCAGGGCCCCCAGTGCTTATGGTAARTTTAGTGTGGAGACAMRGTCACAAGAGTCCCTGTCAGGAGGGTGAGAGACAACAGACAGAAACTGAAATGGGGGAGGTCCCACTGCAAACAGGAGAATGCTCTTTTACTCTGATGGCAGTCCAGCASTGGAACAGGCTGCMCAAGGAGGCTGTGCAGCCTTCAGCCTTGGAGGCTTTCAAGACTAAACTGAATCAAACCCTGGGCAGCCTGAGCTGCCCTCAGGACAGATTCTGCTTTGAGTGGCAAGTTGGACTAGAGATCTTCTGGGGCCTTTTCCAATCTGGATTAATCTRTGATTCATTACATGCTTTAAGACCTTTCCTGGAGCTTTCTAATCACTACCTTCTTTAACTTTCTTTAGCTTTGGCATGAAAATCTAAACTATTTCTAAAAGTACATCTAAAAGAACATCCCTCAAAATAACTGTTCTATTTTAGGTAAGTACTGTCATTATATATATGTATACATATATATTTAAGTTCTGAATAATGCAGCTTATTTTGAAAGGCTCTTCATGAAATACTAAAAGCAAGGGCAAGCTTTTAAAAATTTAATCTAGATGAGCTATGTAGGAATGAATTATGCCTAAGGATATGCTGTCATATTTAAATGTAGAAAGGTATAATTACAAGTGCTACAAGTACAAAACAGAGCTTCTTAGAGAAATTAAGACTTCTTTAAGAAAAATAAAAGGAATTGCAAATGTCTGTGTGGCTTAAGTTTTYTTCTTTTGTTACTATGGCTACAATAAAGAATTACCAAAGGAGAGAATTGGATTGGTACAGTAATAAAGATTTGGAGTGCTAATTAGTATTCTCCTTATATTACTGTGATAGCCACATAATCCAGAGCCATTTATTCTAAATCACTGAACTCTGAATGCTTTTTAGCATTGTTTTGAAAGCAAATGCCAACTTYATTTATTACACATTTGTTTGTATTTAAAAAAAGACTAAGTTCAATTAACCTATTTTTGAAGTCTAGACTTCTTCATTTTTTAAACATGCCAGACAGCCATTTACTGTCAAMTTTTTAGGGGTATTATTTTCTTTTGCACAACTGTATTACACAGTAAATTTCCTTTCATGTATAATCATTTATGTGTTGCCTTTACACTTTTGGCCTCACATAACTSTATGGATATTTAAACATAAGATTTCTCTATCCCCAAAATAGCCCTCTTAAATTTAAACATGTTTAGGTTTTATACGATTTTAATTGCACATTCTT
Organism: Alauda arvensis; assembly: GCA_902810485.1. Lineage (NCBI taxonomy): Eukaryota > Metazoa > Chordata > Aves > Passeriformes > Alaudidae > Alauda > Alauda arvensis. The sequence continues at coordinate 96,419 of CADDXX010000140.1, forward strand.
ATACTTTCTAACATTATAGAAATATCTTTAAAGCCAAGCTGTCTATTGCGCACTTGAAAACTTCCATGCCACTTTTTTAATCTGATTACTTATATTTCTGTCTCATTTTGTAATCTAAGTTTGCATAATGTACACACACAAATTAACCAAAAGCATATAAATATGTTTGCAAATAAAAATAAAGAGAGAAGGTACTTTATGGGGGCACAGCTCAAATGTTAAACCACTAAATGGAAAAATCAAGAAAAGAGTTTTTTCTATGCGTTAGGTACTGATTTTGATTCAGATTTTGATTCATTCTTGGCTCTGTCTCAGACTTAACAAGGGACAAGCTATCTCATCTCCTTCCTGCCTGAGGTGGTGGATCCTGGAGTTGATCTGACTGCTGGCTGCTGCAGTCCTGCCATTCTCCCTGTCTCAGCTCTGACCCTGGCTAAGGCATTTCAGCATGAAAAGCAGTATGAAAGGGTTTTGTTCTCCCCTCCCTGCTTTGACCTGCTTTTTATAGCTTTAAGGCACAGAAACAGCCAAAATCAAGGCTGGACAAACATTAAAGTTAGTGTGAAGAGAGGGTTGCTGGTTTGCCAGAAAAGACAAACTGCTCTGTGAGACTTAGTTACACTGCATRGGATACCAGCTTCAGTTTCTCTGCCTCTAACATTGCTTTAGTGGTGACTCCCTCTTTCTTTTCTCCTTATTTATCCTAATTTGTTACCTGTAACCCATCTTATTTTAGCAGTGAAACGTATTTGGGAACACTTAATAGCTATACATAAAAGAACATATGCATAAAAAATCTACAGGAAAGATGTAGAAAGCAGCAAAAAGAAGCAGCAAATGGATTTCTGCCAATAATGTGTTATAATAAAAGGCTTCTTGGAAGGTGTTTCAGCAGATGTGTTAGAGTATGAGAAATATCTGAAAGCATTGGAGGACAGTTATACTCTTGCTCTTCATTATTACCAATAACAGATATTTTAATAGATGCATTAATAGCACAAKCTGCAATAATAAGATGAAGCAAAACACAGGGTCTTCTTTGAAAACTTTACTGACCCAAAGACAGAACTAGGGATTGCCAATGTTTGGCCACATTTTAATCACAAAGTAATTTTGTCACTGTTATGTCTGGTCTGGAAAAATATTCTGGTCCAGGCATGGAATATTTGACAAGATTRTCTCTTGCTATTTGAGCAGACAATGATTTTGTCTGTCTACRTGACAGTAATTTTTTTCCCAGCCAAAAGGAACAACTGAATACTTGMCTGGRAGCAGGGCAAGACTGTCTTAGAATAAGTTAAGGGTTAGAAAACTCATGGAGAGRAAAGAATAGGAAAATGTTTACATCTGAACAAAATCTCACTGGTTCCCAACAAATAATGGGACAGAAGATACTCTTGCTTTCCCTTCTTCCAAATAGTCTGGGAATACCAGGTATGAGGGAGGACAGTGCTACCGATCATTTATGTTAGCACTGTGTTAGCTTTTTAGCACAGGGTGGATAGGTGCAATTGCCTAAAAATCMCAAACCTATGGACATGGAAGTCCATAGTATGTGTCACCTGAGCATAGTTCTTAACAAAGCCCACCAAYCTTGCAGAGCTCACTGAGATATCTCAACAGCAAGGAGATACCACCTCATCTGCACGAGTGGGCAAGACAAAGATCTGTGAGAAAGAGCACACAGATAACAAAGGGCTGTGTGTGTCTTCCAGGAAACAACATGACCCAAATAATCTTCCCCACAGCAGCAGTCCTTGGAAAGTTCAATGTTGTGTATAAAAACACGTATCTTTAAAGACTTTTTAAGTAACTTTCCTCAAAAGCTTATACAGACATTTCACATACATTACAGAGGTCTCATTGACTGTAGTAGGCTTACTCATGTGTGTTGAACTGAGTCCATCTCTAAGCCTTTGGAGAAGAAAGCTCCTGGCAAGTACATGAAAAGTGCCAGTGCCAGTGAGCTGCTGACAGTGAAGTTCTCTAAGAAACTCAGATCAAAACCAAGCCTTAGTATAAATTCACTGGGGAAAGGACTGGATCAAATACCACATCACCCAGCTGCTACCAACGGRTGGGGAGCAGTCCTGGCACACTGGGCAGCTCTCACCATGGTTTAGTGAGAACTGGGCAGGAAAGAGGGTACAGGAAGCAAAAACATGGAAGCAGAGTGGCTGGGGAGTTGAGTATGATTTTTTGCATAAACAACAATGACCTCATATGAGACATGTTTTTTTCGTTCCTTCACAATTTGCTAGGAACTAGCAGAATCAGAAAAAGCCAACACTTGGTACACAAGGCAGGTCTTTGGCAGCTACTTCTGTAGGGTCAAYTGCTCAGCATGCAGACTGAAGAATCAAAAATGACGACACAGAGTAGACAACCCTATAAATATATTCTTCTATTAATAAAGGCTTTGTACAGGTAACATGGCTGCAAGAAGTCTGCAATATAAAAAGGTTCACCAAAACCAATACATAGTCCTTATAAAGAGCTTAAAACAGACCTGGGACGTTTGATCTCTGGCAATGTTGGATCTCCACCACCTTRGCATAAGCAGATACAGAATCTTTGAATAAAACCAATAAATATATTAATGAAGCATTAGAAACAGGATCGTTAAAGAAAACCTATGAATATATTAGTAAAGCACTAGAACTGAGATCCTTAGGGAGACTATAAAACAAAGCCAGGAGGATTCATTGTCATTAGTACCATTATCAATACTCTTGTGTGCAGGGGATGAAGCACAGCCTCTGTCAAAAGACAGCAGGCAGATCTAGATTTGATCTCTTTTGAAAATGTTTCACAGCCTTCTTTGAACAAGACTTACCAATATCAGTGATTCATACAATTACAATAAGACATTTATTACCACCATGTGACAACCCTGCCTCCCTGCCCTATGCAAAGAAAATGTAAAAAGTAGCATTCTGGAATTGTTAAAATATTTGAATTATTTTAAGATCCACGTTAGAATTTCCTACTAATTTCTGTGCAGGATACTTGGGTGTTAGAGGGATTATCTACAATGAAAAATGCAACTGTCACATATAAACCTAATTTCAGTGACTTACAAAAAAAAAATCACCATTCTAACACAAATAATGCTAATAAATTTCAAAGTAGAAAATAGATGTAAAAGCACAAGGATGTTCTGACTCACCCAATGACACATCACATCTTAAAGGGACATAAATAATCATTATTTCAACAATCAAGCACTCAWTCTTAATTTAAYGCTATTGTTGGGAATGAAATRACACACAAGAAGAAACACAGCAATTGCTATGTGGTGTTACTTATTTATACTGCATATTGATGTTCTCTGCAACAGGATTACAAGAAAGTGCAATGCAGGTCCTGTGCTTTCCATCCAATTTCTTCAAACCCATGTAAATCTGTGAATTCTTCATTGCAAGTGAAGTATTCACATCTAAKGTGTGCTGCTCATGGTTATCAATGAGTCAGGAATTCTTCTGAGTCTTTTGGTGTAGGGGGGATTATCTGTGCCTGGTTGCATATTGAAACACAGCAGTGGGAAGAAATCTGTTGKCTCTGGTAYAATCACTTTGATAGGAAAAAGGCATTGGCATGGCACTGATGTATCATGTGGGTGCAGCACAATCTAATTATAACTCAGTATTAATAAAGCATTTTTTTACTCCTGAAGCCAGAAGCTTTATAATTAGGAATTTGTTCTCTAAATGYATTTTCTCCTAAGTGGCAAAAAACAAGTGTAGGAAGAAGATAAAAAAGATCCATCATAGATTCTTATAAAATTCATGTTTGCAAATAGAGTTTTCATAATTCTAATCTCTGCACAACATAATTGAATTAATATTGACTCATTAAAAAAATAAAATAAAAAACACTATTTCCTCCATTTCCCTTAAGGCTTAATTCTGAGTAACTTTTCCATTTTAAATAGAGAAAAATGTATTGCATATATTCATAAGCAAAGAAAAGTTAAATGTAAAGAAATAAAATATAAATACTAAAGTCTTTATTTCATTATCACAATTACTACATAAATAATGTGTATGATTTTCAGGACTGATCTATTTTGATATCTTACCATAGGAATTTCACTTTTTTGGACATATAATTTTACGAGTGATGGAAACTTCTACACACCACATTCATGTGCATGTGTACCTAAATAATCAAATCAGCTATTAATTAACTGAATATCTCTTAAAAATTCCTCAATGTTCACTGATTATATAAGTTATTAATATATAGTATGCATGAATAAATTTGTCCTATATATTTTACTGTCATTTAATATCTCTCTCAGTTTCCCCCAGGTATCAATCTTCCCTGTCCCCTCAACTCATTATTTTCTGTTCCAAATAAGGCAAACATAAATAAAAAGAGAATCTGACATATGCATTATTCAGTCAGCTTCCTGTGTTATTTTTTCCCTTGAAGTGGTTCACTGAAATATGCTCCACAGGGCATATGAAAGTTATAGCACCTAGTCAAAGGAAATACATTTCATAATAACTATTATTTCTTTCCTGAACTTCCCACTGAGACCTTTCTTCACCTGAAATAGKTTGTGTTTCTAGATCCTGTCATTTTAGTCTGATTTCTTATAAATTTCCTGAAATACAGACAGATGAACAATTAGTCTTAAGAAACCTGACAGTATAGCACTTGGACAGAACACAGACACAAGACACCAGTGACACAGTCTCTGAAGAGGCTGGTCTTCAGTGGCTTGAAGGCTACCATTACATTATCCCTGCATTTATTGGCAAACTGAATACATCAATTGGAAACACTGAGTGACATTCATGCTTTAGCACTTAAACCAAGACTCTACATATTTTAATACTGTTCCCTGAAATTTCAGGACTGCAGAATTAGCAGCTGAAATAGGAATGTGCACAAATGCCCATGGAAATATACTTACTAGATATTCTGATGGTTATTATTTCTTCACAGTGCAATCAGGTCATTCATGTTACTTATGGTGTACTTTCATTGTTCAAATCATGTGCCTGTGCACATAAATGGGAAAGGGATGTGTATTATGGGATGGTGAAAGGAATACTGTACTTGTCAAGATGAACAAATACTAGAGCTACTCAGTGAGCTAAAGATGGTCTGCATGTACCACTCATAAATTGTCAGCTGTCTGTTCCTAATKAAATACAGTCAGCCCTCACAGCTGGAAGGCTTGACCTGCTTCAGTATCAGACCACTCATCTAAACAGCTACACCTTCTTCCCTCTTCTACTATCCTAAGTGTAAAAGAATGTTATTTATAGCTCAGTATTTCCTAATTTCCTAGAATAAGTGCTAAAAAGGAGATGCTGGGAAGTAAATGCAGGAAGCAGACTTCYCATGGAAGAGAGAAACTTATTATGGTCTTACTCAGGATAGTAACTTTTTCCACTATCACCCAATGCTGCATTTAGCCTCACACTTCCCCTTGTCTTCTGGATAGAGTTGTCACCACAGCCATAACATACCTTTAGGTCCATTAAAGAACATCCAAACAGTTCYTCAGACTTAATATCTTGTGTTATCCACCTGCAAGATCTGATTCCACATAGATATTTGAATAACTTCAAGGACAGTCAATACTTTCAGAAGAAGAGTTGGAGTTTTTGTGATGTATACATCTTAAATTCACAGTTTCTTAACAGAAATTTCATACATAACTAAATATCCATACAAGAACATYAAAACCTGYMCACCTGGATCTTTCTGCTGGTATTTGTGAGATGCCTGGGGATTTATTAACTTTTTTTTTGGTGAAGATTCAGACTATTGTACAGACAKATGTATCTATACAACATGGCACAATAAAACACAACACAACCTCTCCTCTAGCCTGCTCCAGTCTGACAACTACAATGAATCTACAGAAAAAATATGGGGAAATCAAAATATAACATCAGCCTCATTTCTGTAATGCAAAGTGTAGCATATCCTTTATATGTTAATTAATGTCTCCTATGATTTTCTGCAACTGAAGACAAGATAAGAATGAGAAATAGTTACTTCTAGCAGTGACTGATACAAACCACAAGGAATSCAAGCATTACATGGGGCTAATGTGTGGGAGTTGCTTTTGCACATAGTGAAATTCTTTGTGGGTGAAAATGCATATGAACCCCTCAGCAAGGTGGTGCACCATGATTTATAGAAGAAAGACAACTCACACATTTCACCTATTGGATTCATAAAATAATAAAATGTTAGAAAGTGAGATGGATCAAAAGGTGCTATTTAGAAAAGGCTTTTGTTTCTCTTTCCCCAGATAATATTATATCAAATTGATTTTCTTTTCTAAACAAAGACAACTTCAAACAAATCAAGTTATATTGAAGTCCCACTGTCTGGAGAAAATGAAAATATTCCTAGAAGAAAAGGTAACACTCCAAATCATATGCTACTTTTAACTAATAAGTGTGAGGAGCTTCTGTGATAGTCTAGTAATTCTTGACTTCATTTGCTTTCCAGAGACTCCATAGTCTATAAAAGGACTGGAAATTCTTATAATGAGCACTAGAACAGAATTTATTACGCCAGCAGAATGAAGCCTGTGTCAACACTTCCATTATAAAATCCTAGTTTTAAGAGTTCATAACTTATCTCTATAGATACCACATGCCCCACTGTATAAKTCAAACTATTTTCCCACMGAATAAAATTATTGCAATGATATCRCTGTTTACCTGTRTTATCACTGTTTKYCAATTATATCACTGYTTTAAAAATCATTACTGCAATGGTTTTTACTGAAYAAAGGTCTTAATTAACAAAGATGAAAAAGAGAAAATAACCTTATTGCTTTATCAATAAAGTGTTTATTTTTGCACCAGTGTGTCTGAATTTTAAAACATTCAACACTAGTTCACAATTGGTGTAATTAGAGTGGGGATAGGAAGCAGCTTTCCTGTTGTCACTGAGGGTAACTGTAAAATATGCAGCACTGAAGACATTCCTTTTCCTGTGATTTTCACTCTTTACCACTCATTCTTTTGTCAATATCATGGGTTTTTCTTTCCATGAAACTGCCAACATGATAGGAATTACAGCATAGCAAATTGATAAAAATATCTGTATGAAACAAGAATGTATGGTGAGAATACAAAGCTAATTTCATATAAAAGGTAAGARCTGAAACAGACACACGTGCAACTGGGATGTTTTCACTCTAAATGTAAAGTCTATCCTATGAATGCACAAATAAGGAAACATATGTACAGATATACAAAGAAATAGCAYTTTAAATTATGAAACATTAATACAGAGATTTTCAACAATCCAATGCCAATCTGGAGCCACATGTTATATTTAAGCTCCATAGTTCTGGGCCATTTTAAAAATTACATTAATTTAGATAGTCAGCCTCRAATTTTATATTCTTGCTGATAAGTTTTTACATTTGTAGCTGCCAAAAGAAGTATAAATTTGGATTTCTTTCCATCTCAAAGGAGTGAGAAAGAGGAAAAAGTTCTTCAGCAAATCATCTGAATAATGTAAGATATTTTAGGTAAGAGAGAAGCATTTTCCATGTCTATAAAGAAGACTAAGAAGTGTAAAATTTAGTTAAATAAAAAATGGTCCCTAAAAACAGGAATAAATACCATTAGCAAATTCATCCAGAAATAAAATGACATAAAATGACATATTGAACATGATTTCTAATCTATCCCATACATGGTAAAGGAAAGACATCTGATGAAAGACATCAGGAAAAACCTGATGAAAACCAATTTATTTCAATCCCATTTATGCTCACTTGCCCCAATAATCCATAGAAAGTGAAATTATTTCAGTATTATCCTTCAAGCTATAGGTGGTAAGAAAAAGCTCCAAGGAAGCCAGAACCACTGAAAAAACAACTATTCCTGAATTCCTGGCTTTCAGGTAATTCACACTTTAATTAAATTTAATTTGCTGGACTAGAGTATGTCTGAAGCAGTGCAGACACACACCAACCCACAAACTGTGGAATCCACCAACTTTTAAATGGTGCAACACTAGTYCTGCTGATTTGGGAAGAAATTTTCMCTAAGATGTGCTAAAAAATSCAATCAAAACAAAAAGGTACCACACTTCTACTTTAATGCATGTCTGACATTACTGGGAGAAAGCAGAAATTTCCAAATTATGAATGCTGCATGCAGCATGTCAGCACCTCGAGGAATAATTGCCTGGGGAAATCACTGTCCTTCCCTTACGTGGCAATTCAATTACCTGATAAAAACTTCTGCAGTTCCAGTTCTTTTTCATTCTGTATACCCCTGGGTTCATCTACGTGGTGTTATTCCAAACCAGCTTATAACAAATAAAGTTGCATTTAGCATGGCAATTCCATACTCAGAATTAAAAGTGCCTTGTAAAAAGAAGGCACYATCACTTACATCCAGCAGGGTAAATTAAGGAAGGGACAGGGACTTGCTCAGCAATTCACCAGGCATCAGTGGCAGCACCAAACTCATAATGCTGATTTCCAGTCTGAAAGATTACCAGCTTGAAGGCAGAGGAGAAGGAGATGATGTTATTACATTAAACATTGGAAGCACAATCTTTGCTTATAAAAGCACAGAATCTGTATCTCAGAATCAGTCTCAATTTCTCAGTTTTCTTGTAATGCAAGAAATGCTTTCTGTCCTGGTCTGCAAAAGAGACAAACTTCCCCTTGCCAACTGAAAGGGCAATTCATTATTATGTAATCTGACTGTTCATTAAATGTGTTYATGGAATATTGCAAGAGAGAAAATAGGCACACAGTTTAGAATGTGTCTTTGTCATCAAAGAAAATTTGATTTTAAAACCTCTTGAAGTTCMTAACAATCCAACTCCAACCTTGGCAGAGAGTACACTAAGCAAAAACCAGCATTCATTTGGACAATTTTTCCTTGTTCATACTAGTAAAAAAAAAAAAAAGATTACCATTAAGAGGATCTCTCTGTGGCAAATATTCAAACTGGTAGCCTTCCAGCATTTGTGCACATCCATTTGTGAAGGARTTATACTGGTGTAGGGTGTGATCTGCTGTACACAACCTGTGTGTTTAGGTRTTTACATGAATTTCTGCTTCAAAAGGGCCCTCCTGCTCTATACACTGTGCAGACAGAAGACCACGTGGAAAATAGGGCAGATTGTTYGATGGGCCATGTCCACTTCTTAAAATGAAGAAAATAAGATGGTTTCAATATCTGCACATTAGGGAAAATGTCAATATAAAGAGACAGCAAAAGCATTTAAAAGAAATGGAGAAGGGAGGTCTGCAGCCCAGCTCTCCCCAGCTGAAGGAGCGCTACTAGGTGCTACTAGGACTAAAATTTCACTTTGTTTCAGAGTGCCATGCACCTGAGTTAAGGAAGCACACGGTTCAGGCTGCTCTGTAAAAGACACAGCCCTTCCCTCAGAAGCTTCCCAAAGTGCCTCTGTGCCTGCCCAGCGGGAAAGAGGGTCTGCTTGTGTTTCTTATTGGGAAATGAATCCACAGTCAGATGTCTGATACAACTAGCTTGACAGTCACTAAATTGAAAGGCAACATATTTGGAAATAGCTTTAAGCTCTCAGTTTCTTCTGAAAGGACAAATGTATGAGTAAAAAAAATATGTCAACATTTTTCTAGCTTTAGGTGGAAAGCTGAATATCCTACTGCAAATTAAAGAAAAAAAAAAAAAAAAAAAAAACCAAACTTTTAAAGATCTCTTGTAGAGTGAATGCATCATGTTATTTTCCAAGGCTTCCCACATGAACCAATTTATTCATCCATGGAAAACTCAGGGAAGTATATTTCACAGTATATACCTCTGGTAAACAATTTTGCTGGAGCTCCAGTAAAAAGTTTGAAACAGCAGAAAATTAAACATGATACCTCTGATTACTGAMTCAGAGTAAAAATGAAATCAAGCACATTATGCTGAGGGAACACCAAGGAACTTGACACAGCAAAGAGAAGACTACACTTTCAGAGATATTCTTGATTGCACAGTGGGAGGAAATTTCTAAGAGATGTCTCCAAGGTAGTGTTTTTAAAATTAATTTCCCGCTTTCTGGACTTGAGTCTTAAAGTACTCATGTCACTTAAATAGAAATTGCAGCAGCTCATTCCAGCTGCAAAGGTTTAGGATTTCCTGAATTAAATGGTAATAGACTGAGAGCAAAGATTTCATGCCCCAATAATGAGGAAATATCCAATATATTTAAACATTTCTTCTTTTCTGTTTAGAACTAAATATTAGCCAGTTGCTCAGTCACAGTAAACATAAATCATRGGCCTGATCCTAAGTTTTTATGCATATTGAATGTTTTAATCAAATTCTCAGCCTMTTGAAGTCTTCCTCAGCCATGTGCAACCACAACCCCAGCTCTTGCCATTACAGTCTCCAATGCCTTTTCAGCAAACAGCAGAAAACCTCTCCAAAYCTCTGTTCATCCTTGCAAAGTTTCCCTCTATGCTTTGGAGAAAATAGGCAAAGCACAACATGAAATAGGAAGAGCTGAGCATTTGGCTCACCACTGGGAACTACAACTCAAACCAATGACATACTCTTTTGGCAGAATGGCAAAGAGAGCAAAGCATTCAATGAAAAGAAGAAAAGGACAGGAAAACATTCTGACAAAACCTTTGTCTTTTATCACTTGACAAAGTAATAACAACCAGATAAAATCTTAAGAGATGAGTTTCCTTCTGTAGCCTGAGAGAAGCCATACCTCACAACACATCCAAAGAAACCTCACCCAGAACAGCACATTTGGTATCCAGGAGTGAAGGCCTGGCAGATCTCTCCCAGTACAGCATACCCTCTGCCTGGATGTGTTCTGTCCCTGRTGGCACACCCTTGCAAAGCTAGTGAGGAGCGCTCCTGCCTTTGTGGCCTTGGACAAGACTTTTACATAGGCACCAGTGACATCCCTTSAGCCTTCCAGAGTCAAGGTGCCCATTAACAGGCCTCTGTCATGCTTGGTTTTGGCATCCTACACTTCCAGGCAGATTCAGAGCAGTCTTGTAAAACACAACCCACCTTGCTGCAATCACACCCTATCCCTTCAGAGCTCCTCAAACAGTGAACACCACCAGTTCCCAAACATGACCAACTCCCTTTGCAAACACCATCCTTTGCCTTGTGCTTAGTTTCTTCAGTCTTTCTATAACCCAATCCCTTTTCAAAGATTAGTTTCTGATGCCATTTTTCTTTTTCTTTTGCTCAAAGGGGAGRTTTTCAAAGGCAGTAATGAAGTCAAACCCTACAGCCCATTGGTTCCCAGGAGATGCTTACTTTATATTTGTGTCTGTAAAGAGTTTCTCTGACTCTTACATTTTTCATCTGTAGAGATACTGAGCATTATTCATTTGTCATGGGCTTCCTGCTTTTCTCCACTTACTAATTCTATTGCTTAACTACACTGATGCTGATMTCAAACACCCAAAAAAGACTGTTTCTGCCTTCTGAGGCCCATTAGCACAGCTTWTAGGCAGGAAGAATATGAAAAGGCTTAGGCAGTCCTGATGCACTGCTTGCAATGCAGAAGGATGTGCACAAAAAAGAATATATGAAAGCAAATAAAGATAAATTTTAGAGTACAATATTTCTATTTTAATCTTGTTACATTTTCCTATGAGAGGGAAGAAAATTTAAATTTTAAGAGACAAACCAGCCCTAGCTCAGGAACTGGAGTCCCCTTTCTGCACATAGGGGATAGTGTCTCAAGCCACCTTCCTGAAATTTAAAAAGAAATCTGTACCTGACCTCTTCTCTTACATTTGAGTAAGATTTCTGTCATGATGTCATTGTTTAATACTGTCCCAAAGGTCACAAARAACTTTTTACTGCAGCCATCACTCAGAGTGACCTCTGAGGATTCTGCAAGGGCAGCCAAAATTCTAAAATCCATTAAGATTGCCTAAAAAAGTTGTGAACTGTRCTACCATAGTTAAGATAACAATTGTAATCCACCACAGAAAGTGCTTTTACATGGCTGGTTGTGATTAGTACAGCAGTGATATGTTAATTCAGTTACTTTTATAGAGTAAACTATTTATTTAAAGAGCCTTGTTCCCTGCTTTCACACTGGAAAGAATGCTGTATTTACTGATCTAAATGCTACCTTGAGCATGGGCAAGAGAAACTGCAACATTGCTTAAAAGCTCTATTGTTTTTTCCCATTCCTATGGGGCAAAAAGAATTTTTAAGTCTTAGGAYAGTTTAACTAACTCTTCAATATTTTTCCTCTTCCAGGAAGGCTAGGATGWTGTAATTTGCCTTTACATATTCTCTCAAAGAAAACTGAGGACAACTCAACTTTGAAGAAGTGCATCCTTCCCATGGCTGACTCCCAGGGGTACTGGTCCCCAGCCGTGCATCCTGTGGGTATTTACACAGTGGCCTGTCTGCGAGGTGATGTTTATCATCATCCTGTGTGGCACCATTCCTGGCATTGCTGCCCCTGGGCAACATGCCATAAAATTGCTCTGATGCCATTTCCCAAATGACTAGAAACTCACAGTCTYTACTTGGTCCTGTGAGGTACCTTTTGTTAGGGCAAAGTACTGCTAGCAAATACAAGGGGAAAATGTCTAAGTTCTTATGTGCTGCATAAAGCAAAACAAAAACACAGAGAAACTGTTAAGTAAGAAATTTGGTAAAAGTTCAAAGGCTATTGCTTATACAAGAAACTTGATCTTACTTGAAAAATAAAGGTGTGATTTCACACAGGATATTGGCCTAGATATATAGGCCATTTCCTATCACATAACATACTACTATTTCACATCCTTATCTTCAGTTTTTATCTTGAAAGCAATGATTAACAAAGCAGATATAAGCCCTTAGAAGCTTTTTCTGGGAGAAACTGAAGAATTTATCAGATCATAAACATTACAAGGCAATTTGATGCCTAGGTATATCCTKTATAGCATGAGAAAATACTTGACTCTCTGCTTATTAATTCTTAGTTCTATGGTGAGTTGAATATCTCAGTGTTAAGACAAAGATTTAATGTTTGYGGAAATTATATGTGTGCTACTCACAGAAAGGCTGAAGTTGGAAGGGACCYCTGGAAATCATGTGGTTCCAGTCCTTTGTTCAAACTGGGCTACCTGCAGCCACTTGGCCACATACTTGTCCAGGTGACTTTCGAATATCTACACGCAGGAAGACTCCAAAATCTCTTTGTGAAAACTCTGCCAGTGCTTTGCCACCCTCACAGTGAGAAAGTCTTTCATGATGTTCAGAAGAAAACTGGAAACAGGAAAACTCCTGCTTTTCASTTTGTGTCCATTGCCTCTGGTCCTGTCAATCACCGAGCAGCACTGAAAAGAACCTGGCTCCATTCTCTTTGCACTTTCCTTTCAGGTATTTGTACAGACTAATGAGATTCCCCTCAAGCCTTTTCCTTTTCRGACTGCACATTCCCACCTCTCTCAGTCTTTCTTCACTCAGGAAGTTCTCCAGTCCCTTGTTATCTTAGTAGACTTTTGTAGCACTCTCCCCATTATGTCCATGTCTCTCTTGTAGTGGGGAGCCCGGAACTGGACACAGCASTCCAGRTGTGTCCTCAGCTGTACTGAGTAGAGAGAAATGCTTGGCTCCCTCACCCTGCTGGCAACACTCTTCCTAATGCAGCCCAGGACACCATGAGCCTTCTTTGTCACAGGTGCACTTTGCTGGCTCATGTTCAACTTGGTGTCCACCAGGAAGGACCTTCAGATCTTTTTCTTCAAAGCAGCTTTCCAGTTGGGTGGCCCCCAGMACACACTGGCATCTAGGGTTGTACCTCTCCAGATGCAGGACTTTGCACTTCCCTTTGCTGAACTTCATGAGGTTCCTGTAGTCCCTTTCTCCAGCCTGTCAAAGACCCTCTGCACAGCAGCACAACTCTCTGGTGCATCAGCCACTCTTCCCAGGTAGGAGTCATCTACAAATTTGCTGAGGGTGCACTCACTCTGCCSCAATACCCAGAACACAGTGAAGATGCTGAACAGGACTGGACCCACTCCTGACCCTGGGGGCACACRTACTGCTCTCCAACTAGAGTTTCTTCTGGCCTGACCAGTCGCACAGTTTTCAATCCACCTCACTGCCAGCTCATCAGCTCACACTTCATCAGCTTCTCTAATGTAGCTGTCTAATTTAGTTTCATTGATTGCATGGAATAAATCCTTGTTTTTACTAGTAGGAAAAAAACCTGCATTGCTTTGGCATTAACATTAACTGCTTAACTACTGGAAATGTACAATTGTCAAGGTGACTGAAGGGAATTCCTCACAGTCATAGATTGTGGTTTAGGCCTAATTTTGTCTCTTTTTGGCAGTGAAACAACTGATCTGTTCCTTTTGAACMTGTTCAGCTCAGGTGTGGCAAAGGAAATCAAGTTTAAGACACTTATGATAACCTTTCTGCAAGGCAGAACTTGTGCTGAATTTCAGCACTCTGTGATCACATAATGTAGAAGACATTCATTTATTTAAATAGATTGTGTTTTACAACTCCTCCTAAGGATGGTATGGGCTGTAATTCAAACTCTGGCTAAAGGAGTCCTAAACTGCTGATTTATGGAATTTGGAAAGCATWGCATACTTGTATGCTTTCATCAATGATCACCATGGATAGAGACGAGAACGCTGAACTAGATGAGCACTTGGTCTAAGGCAAAACAGGACTCTCACTTGTTTTCTTATTCACAGACTCCTAATTCTTCATAATCAGTAACCAGTTATCTAAGTGGAAGCTGCCTTTCACCAAGGACCACAAGCATTATTTCACATATATGTACATATGTGCTTCCCCAAGAGCCAGATGCCATTGAACTGTCAGGAGAGGATGCCCYCTCACCCTGCTCCCCAGCCAAGAGGAGATTGTTTCTGACTGTATCAGAAATTTGTGCTTAAGCTCCAAGATTTAACTACACAGCATAATGCAGAGTAAGATTGTTACAGTTAGTTTCTTAAGGCTCTGGATGCCTTTTTTGGTCAGATACGCTTTGTCTTTCAGCACTTACCTTCAACATGAGACATGAAAAGTAACTAAAGTGAGTCACAGGTAAACAGACATTTTTGAGCTTTGCATGTGGGGCATATCCTTTCTGGAGAACAGTGGTGGATTTTTGCTTATTTGAATTCCATACACCCTTCAGCCAGTCTGCTATGACTTTTCAACTATGTGAAGGCATCAAAAAAGCCAGTTGCTGCCTGGCACCTCCTCTCTGCAAGTACACCTAAAGTCTGCTTAGCCTTCAAGCATAAAGATACTATATGTACACAGGTCACTGATTTCTCCTCACTGAAAAGTGTATTAGTCACAATAAAAGAGATGTTATCCTGAAGGCTTGAAAAATCAGGGGGTCTTAGCCTCTTATAACCTGAGGAAATAGAGAATTATGTTTTTTACTGTTTTTGAGGGTAATCATTCAATTTATGACAAAATAATACAGAATTAAAAAACTATTAAGGGTGAAAATCAGCCTCTCTTCTGAAATTGTGGAAAACCTCTAAAAGAGTGAAGTCAAAGTTTAAATGTTTTCTTCTTCTCAGTCTCCAAATGAAGCCTTTTGAACAAAGTAGTGAAGTTAATTTTACTATCTTTTGAGTCTCAAAGTTGCTAATTTTTCTGATCATTGTGTGATGCTGTTTTTCAAAAAAAAAAAAATATCCCTAAACATTATGGCCTTCACTCTTAAATAAGTTTCAGTTTCMGCTACTGTCTGAGACAAAGCCCACCCCACAGGTATGTATGAAGCAGGACAAAGACTGATAAGCAAGTTTTCTTCCCAACTTTGCTAATTTACTGTGATTCTGCACAGTGAAAGGAGAACAAGTCTAGTGAGATGTGGTTTATCACTCACCCTAAACAGGAGAGACACCTAATCCAAGTTGGATCAGTGAAGCAGAATCTGAAGAAGGCAATAAGGGCTTGAGTCAGACTGGCACTTCTGTCTTCACTTCATTAGGAAAAAAAACAAGCTGGCCAAATCTGCTATATGGAAAGCCATTCCAGACTCAAAACTCCTTAAGACTCTGAGAAAGCAATGTTTTGTTCATAAAACAGGCCTGTGTATGAAGTATTCCCATTGATGAACCTTACACACCTAACAGAGCTGTCTCAGCTGGGAAGGCCAGATTTTGCCTCTATACTTGATGAAGAACTGGTCTCAGCTCAATGAAGGCTGACACTGAGCAAGATTCAGAGCAGGAATATAGCTTATGTACTATCACAATTGCAAAAAAAGCTGTCATCTTTCTCCAGTAATGACCTGTAAATGTATCTTTCTTTCACCAGTCTAGAAGAATTCCAGTAAGGCAACAGGCAAACTGTCTTCTCCAAAATTTTATCCAATTTATGCTGAAATAAGTAGCCGTATTTTTACACTGTGATTTTGGCAGACAAACACAGTGTCCTTGGGTTTAGAAGGTGCATGAAAGGATTTTCAAGGGCAAATTAATAAAGCATCCCATGCAAAAATTATATTAAGAACAATCTTGTTGAAAGTAATTTAAATATCATATCACAGAGTCAGAAAAGTTGGTCTACTTAGTTTCTGCACTTGGTTTGAACAAGAATCTTGCAACCAAGATTCTTTAGCATTTCTGTATGAGGKTTCATGAGAGAGCTTTGAACAGCACTATTATTGTATCTTCAGAAGTCAAACAGAAAGTAAATGTTTAGAATTTTTAATTTCAGAGTTTGATTAATCAAAATGAGACTATTTAAGCACTAGCATCTGAATTGCAAAATTTTAAGAGTTTCCACACAGTTCTTTGTTAGAAAGGAAATCAGGTAACAGCTTGCATTAGCTGATGCACTAGCTAATAAAAAACAAATCTTTGTGTTTCTGCCTATCTTTTTTTCTCCACACAGTCAGTTGGAGAAAAACTTTTTTTTTTTCTTCTCTTCCACTGAAAAGGAGCTGTAACCAGGCTGCTGTTCAATCAGGCAGACATAGAGCAAAAACACTTAAACTCTTTTAAGAGCAAAGAGATCTGCAGTTAATCTCCTTGGTGAGTAAAATTTGGTGCTTCTTCACTGACTCCCATGCTGACCACAGCTGACAGGAGGGCTCCAGGAATGTGAGTATCTACAGAATCCATGAAAACAAGGCTCAACTTCAGTTGTCAGCTCCCACACTTATTCCTCTGGGGGAACAAATATTTTTGACTGAAGACACTTACTGGGCATAGGATAAAACCTACAAAATCCAGACTTTGCTRTTTGGATTTTGCCTGTTTACAGGAGCTATTTTATTCTACTTGGTTGTTTCCACTGTTTAGACCCATTAAAAACAGCCATTATTGCCAAACACTGATGCACATATTAATGCAATTCAGGAATTCATGGCATAAAATAGACAGCAATGTTAAAAAAAAAATCCCCACAAAGACGTAAAATCAAAACTTACAGCTTCTATTCCACATTAGAAAATCACAGACTTACTACCCACTTTTGCCAATCTTTTTCCACACATCCTCGGCATTCAGCTGCCATTACCTGTAGCTGTGAAAGGCATCATTAGTTGCTTGTTAGTAATTCATTATTAATATCTTCAGTCAGTTTTTACCACACCTTTTACTTAGAAGTCACCCAGGGCCAGGGGCAGCTGCTCTACCAAGGATGCAGCACCAACAGAAGAACTGCAGCCTTCACTGCTCCCCTCAGCTGGTGCCCTTCCCAYCCCCTGTCCTGTAGGAGAAATGAGCCTGTCCAGACTCTTTCAGCTAGGGAGGAGGTGGAGTGCCAAATCTCCTGAATGTCTGGGGACAGGTGGAAAAACAAAGTCCTAGAAGAAGCAGTGAGAAGACAAAGCCTGAGCCTAGAGCCAAAGGGGAGGCACAGAGCTCAGTGATGCTCGGCAAGAGGGTGGCAAAGAGAAGTGGTGCAGATTTTGGGTCAGATGAGAGACAGCCCTTGAAGGGGATACAAGGAGCAAAACCATAAAAAGCTCAGATGCAGGTCCATAGCAAGCATTTGGGAAGGACACTGATTCAAGAAACTGGCAAGGAAGAAAGTGAGCCAGAGGGGGGCAATAGAAAAAAAAAACAAACAAAAAAAACTTGTGACATTTGGAAAACATTACTCTCCATATCCCATATGGCTCCAGAAACTCCCCATTACTCTGCTGCCACCAAATACCTACTCCAAAATTCATAACCAGTCTTCTTCTCCTAGAAAGTCTATTGAGAGGATGAGACCTCCTGCATTTCTTACAGCAGAATCTTCTGCAATGGARTTACATTTTTTTATTTTTCTGCTGAGTAATGATTCCAGAAGCTATGATTTCTGCATTTACCTTGATCTGCTGTTCAAAAACTCTTAATTAAAAAAAAAAAA
>CADDXX010000140.1:114739-160586 GCA_902810485.1 Alauda arvensis
GCAAAAACGTCCCCAACATCCCTGCAAAACACTTCTGGTCCAAGACTCAAAACTCAAGTAAACCAGGTTTCTTGTGCGTCCATAATTCTGAATTCTGATAGAGGGTTAATAGATAYTCAGACTGGACAATTATATGTTAACATTTACACCAGAAATTTTTCTTATTGAGTAGGAGTTTGAGGGTGGGGGCAAAATAAGAAGCCACCTGAGTATTTTCCAGAACTGGTATCAGAAATCCATACCAACTTGCAAAAAAATCAAAATTTTCATCAGAATTCATTTTCACTGTGGAAACAATAACAGGAGATGTTATTTCAATCTGATAGCTTTGCATCCACACAATTTTAAACATTTTGAATGTTTACACTAATAGCATCACATTAATTCCTTTCCTTTTTCTTCTTGTGGATTTACAGTAATGTAGAATTAATAAAGCAAGTGGAAGTCTGGGCAACAGAAGATTTTTGTTGTCAGAGTTGACTGACAACAGAATGGTAAGGACAAAATCACCATCCTAACTTTTCCCACTAAATTGTATATTGACAGGTACAAATATGCAAGCACACTGAAACATTTATTCTCCCAAAATTAGCATTATTACTTTATTTTGTGATTCATTACAATCTGAAAATCCAATAGTCAAAAAAATAAACTAGGCATAATGTTAAAGCATTTTACAAGCAAAATACTTTACTGTTTCTGTTTCAATTTGCATAGGGTGGGATAAGTGTACTGGTTAAAAATATAACATACAGAAGAACGATACCATAGAGTTCATCAAACTGCACTGCAGAGTGTTACTTTCCTGTGGGTGAACAGTACTTAAACARCTATTCCTGTCAATGGAAAACCATACACTTCACCACTGACAAGGTTGCCTTCCCATGGCCATGATGCATCGAGATGCCTGCAAGCCACTGGTTTCTCTTCTTACATCATAGGGCATTCTCCTTTAAAGAAATTAAAGAGTTAAACAAGCCAGTATGCTCATTTCTTTTCTACCTGAACAAAGGCCACTATGGAGAGAGGGAATTTTTAAAGTCAGCTTCTGAAACTGATTATAGTAACCTCTGTCTCTCATATTTTTAGTCTCATGGAGCTAGCAGTCTCATGGATGAAGCTTAGAGCTTCATCCACACATCTCTATCTACTATTAYTGTGCATCCAGGTAAAAAACTGTAYTTTCCACTTTGTAGAAACAAACTGCAAAGAGATCACGCTTCTTTCCCACTGCACATCTCTGTTCTTCCAACTGTATAAATCTGGCTTTAAAGTCTCACAAAACTAAAAATCTAGGTTGTAATAAAAAAAAGAATATTAAATACCTTTGGTAAAAATAGATATATTTAACAAGTTTAGAAAAGCAAATAGTTATATCGCCAAAAGGGGAGTATAAAAATGTACACGATAAAAAATAACAAACACACAAAAAAAAATCATCAGCCATAGTAGTAAGAATAAAGGCGCTGTTCTTTTCAATGTTTGCTTCCTTAGCTCATGTTATTGTCCAGTCTTCCTTCTAAAAGGCAGGAGCTTTACTAGAGCATATGGAAAAATCCAGTCCTTCCTACCAGCATTAGACAAATTAAATTTAATTCRGAAAAAGACAGTCTGTTTTAACCCAAGTTTATACAACAGAGAACGCTTTGACTTAGAGTACGTAGGAGTAGCTGAACACAGAAAGATTTCAGGTGTTTTCAACCAGAGGCCAGATGTACTTGAGCTGTAGAAATGAGACAGCCAGCAGGATCAAGTCTCCATGATGCCAACCTTCTACATCTATTTTTTACTCCTAAATTATAAATCCATGTATTGCCAAGAAAATTATGGGGGACAACAACAATACATATATTTTAAATCCCTCATTGATGCCTTTCTCCCATCCTTTCACTGGGCCTCCAAACTGCTGTCACACAACATATAATCCCAGTTTGGCTTCTCCTCTTTTTAGAGCTCACTGTAAATCTTCAAGACGGAAGATCTCCAAAGCAAACAACTGAGATTACAAAAGGAGATAATGCACAAGCCCCATAATAGAATCAGCCATTGATTGAATGTGCTTTGAAAGAAAACAGCACAATTAAGTCATGTCTATCCTTCAGTATTCCCTTTGCACACACAGTCACACTCCTCGTGGTGTTCCAAGGGTACATCTGTCAATGATTTATGCAATCCCCGGACACCAATCCTTGGCTTCAGCTGAAGAACCTGAAGGAGAAGAAGCCAAGCATCAAGAAAAGAGCAAGTGCTTCATCACACATTTAGACTGTGAGCTAGATTGCACTGGAAACCCACTGAATGACAGGAAGCATATTAAAAATTTCTTCAATAACTCCACCCACTCGTTACTATTTTTGCTTTTACCTCAAGCCATTTACAAAATTGATTAAATCATGTTGACCATGTTGCTTTACCAAAGAAGAGTCTTGCAGTTTTAGATTTCCACTTAATTTTATTTAACAACAAACAGTAGAGTTAGCCCAATTAAATAATTCTATAATAAATAATTTTAGCCATCAATTTATAACAATGTAAATGAACAAATATTTGTTTCTTCATGAAGTTGATATCTACCACTAGAGAAAGAAGAACAAAAGGTATGGTTGTGATGGGTCTGAGCTGCACCAGTAAATACCTCAGAAATTAATTAATAGAAAAGGATATTAACAGGTAAGATTTTACTTTTTTCAATGCAATGCCTAATTAAAATGCTAAAAAATATTTACTGAAAGTGCAATAYATAAAATATTAAAATATTAATATTGGTGCACTCACATTACTAAAAATAAACACCTTGATTGGCTTTCAGTGTTTCCAAAGATGCAAATGTAAAAAGAGTGCATACCTCATGGTACTTTTTGGTGACTTTTGTTGGCACACACTGGCACTCATTGCAGCTCTGCTGGCAGCAGGCACAGTTGCCCCCACACCGTTTCACCAGCAGGCACAGCGGCCAGAAGATGGTGTCTGTCCTCTTGAGCTCCTCCCTCAGCGACACCGAGAAGTTGCGCGGGGTGCAGCTGTACAGCCGYGCCTCCTCCTTCAGGAGGTTCAGATCCACCACTGCAAAAGGACAGAGAAAACAGAGCTTTCCTGATCTGCAACCCAAGTTCATCATCCGTGGCAAATCCACCTCGGCAGCGCAGAACCCATGGGGAAGGTTGGCTTTTGTGCAGGTCCAGCACAGAAGTATAATACTGGAGTTCCATGAGTACCATGACACTTAAATAAAATGATCGCTGCAGAGTGATATTCACCCATTATTTTATAGCTCTGGCAAAGCTATAAAGTTAATTAATTAATTTATTAACTAAAGCAAGATTTGGCTGCTATGTTCCAGTACATGTTTTATCAAATCAACCYTATGGAAGTCACTTTGTTCACACAAATAATCTGAGCTCCACTGTTGCTATTCTACAGTCATTCTGAATTGGAAAAACACACAAAGAGCAATTAAGAATCCTACAAAATTTCAAAGAAATTTTTAATTCACTTGCAATAAAGGATTCAAACTTCTTCCTTGTTAAAATTTCAACTATTGTTTCTTTGCTAGGACACTGTAATCATAAGAAAGAATGAAACCACTCATATCTAAGCAGAAGCCACCTTATGGACTAAGAACTTCAAGAAATTGTCATAATCAGGGAATTCTGCACAGAATTAATAAGTGCACAAGACTGTATATCAATATAACTATTAGTAGGCCACATTTTCTCCTTCCTCTTCACAGCAGCATATACGTGAATTTCTGTTGTTTCTCTAGGTTTCATTTTCTCTTGATGTGTCTTAAATAAAAGTTCCTCCTTGTAARCAACTAATTTGAAGTGCAATTTAAAGATATTAATATTTGGCACCAGTTTCTCTATAAACTGGTTCCACTGTATCATACTAAAGTTTCACTRCTTGGTTGAACTTGTTCACCAATGGTTGAACAGCAAGTTCAAGAACTGAAAGAGGACAAGCTCCTTTATGTTCATCTTAGCTGCATAATCAAGAGCTAACAAGCCTTGAAAGAAGCAGTTAAAATTGGGAAAAAAATGAATAACCCTGGGGAAAAAAAAAGTGAGAAACAACATAAATTGAATTTATTTCAGAAAAGTCAGATTATAATGATCATGATCTAGGATCTTTTGTCTGAACTGTTTTTCTCCACACCTACCCTTAAGGAACAGAGATGATGTGTAATTCACAGGGGAGCTACTCTCTCTAGCAAGAAACAAAAAGATAAAAAGAAAACCATGTGATAATGTGGCTATTGAGATGAGTGAAACAAAGGCCCTGAAAAAAGTGGCAAAGACCTTTAACCAACTGGGTTTTAAGCTAAATCAAGAAAAAAAAAAAAACAGGGTGAAAAAGAACCCCAGTGCATTAATATTGCTTGAAAATACTATAATGTCATCTATTCATAACTAAAAATAWATACAATAAAGCTAAAATAAGTTTATGATCTGAATCACCCTCTAGAGAAATACTTTTTTTCCCTCTCTACTATGTAAAGAACCTCAAGAGGTTATCAARGAGAACTTCAGCCTATCAAGGCAAGATAATTCCTCCCAATTCTATTTAAACACTGGTACTCTCCCAGGAGCAGAACTTTGGGAAGGAATTTCAATCCATGTTCCTTCAAACATTTCTTTTGCAGACCATATCCATATACTGGCATMCATAAGTAAGGATTTATTGTTGTGAAAGGTCAGTTAAACACACTGAAGCCTTTTCTTTGCTTGCACTCACAATGAATGCCAAGCTGGGGCACTTCATTCCATCACTATCAGGTTAACATRAGCTCCTAAATAAACAAACTGAATTTTGAGAGGGAGGAGTGTGTAATAACTCCAATAAAGTTACTGATAGAAYACCAGCCTGCCTCCCACACTGCAAAAGCATTCCTTGGAGAAAGTTGAGAAGGRAGCAGAGGAAAAGAGAGACAAAACTTCCAGGGGAGAGATTCACTGTGAGAAATCAGAAATTACTTAAAGCCCTTCTGATCAGCTAATAGCTCTGGGCTGAGTCACTTAAAARGTGGATGTGTCTACCTCCATTAATCAAGGACTGTGGACAGGAATGGAGTACTTCTTTCTTTTGTTCCGTTTTCAAACATAATAAGTGAGCTGTCTGAATAAGGATAAAATGCCTGAAGCACACTGTGAGAAGTTCTGCTAGTACTTTCTACTGGAAGATTGTTCTGCAGAGACTGATGTACTTGGTGCTGTGAATTTGAAGGAGCTAAGCTCATGTGCTGCTCAGCCCTTCACCATGAGATACTGAAAGTGGAAACTGGGCACTGACACCTCTTCCAGCAGGCCTATGGAGCAGTGGGAGAGGGATTCTTGTGTGGTGATGTTCTTCTCCACTGCCTCCTGCCTCCTGGCAGCACAGCAGAATGAATCAATTTCCATACCCACAGCTAGCTGTAGTTAGAGAGAAAAGGGCAATGCACTAAAATAAGCAGCATGTTACACATTTTGTCACTAAAAAGGAATTAATTTTAACTCAACCCCTCAGACCTGYAGACATTAATTTTAAAAGGGTTCTGCTGGAGAACAAGCAGCCAGCTCTTAGCAGATATCTTTCAGTGTGCTGTACTGTTACAACAGGAGAGATGAACAAATGCCATGTTTGACTTCCATGCTTTAAAATGTACTTAGGTATATTGCTATGATACCTCACAATGAACCTTTGCCCTGCCTTATGTAATTCAATTTCATTAAAAGGTCTGTGGCAAATTTATCTAGTGCTTATATAATCACTTCTTTGAAGTGTGTGAATGAAGCTGTTATTTTTTCAAAGAGTAGCTGTCTGTTCAAAATTTATTTTAACACACTGTGGGCATGAAGCTAGATGAGAGAATGTATATATTCCCTTAAAAGTGTTTACTTAACCACAATAAAAGGTTATGTGGATTTCCCAAGTGCACTGAGTTACAGTACCTGTTATAATGTGAACATTTAAACACTCCTTCAACTTGGCTTCCACTCATGTATCATGTTTGACACMACAGTCAAGGTTCTTTTGTCTAGCACTAGCTCAGGAGGAGTGAAAGACTCTGCAGTAGCAGAAATGGGAAACACTGAAATAAAAATAAGTGAAGGAGAAAACACATAGACACAGGTAGGCCCACAATAAAGTGTATTTCAGGAGTCTCCCTGCACTGGCACACACAAATCCATGTTCACAGCAGCCTGAAATTAATTGTGCTATGCAATTGGCGATGCAATTTTCTGGCATCTCCTGGATGTATATTGAGTACCACAGGGAAACTTCTTTCCCAAAACATTTTTCCAGCTGGATACTGCTCTCAAAGTCAATGAAACAAATTAAATTCCAGTTGGGGCACTTGTGTGTGAGCACAGATAGCAACAGCACGGTTTTCATTCCTAAGCACTTTGGAGATGTTCCTGGGATGGAAGTATCTTACTGGCCTCTACAATAGGAGGTGTAACAAAATCTTAAGCAAGAAGTGGGGTATAAAGAAAATAAAGTCAAATAACTGTACAAAAACCACAACTGCTAAGGACTATGCATTGATTRGGACTATATTTTTCCTCCTTAAGGAGATTTGAGAATATGATCTAATGATTATACATAGATTTCAGTGAGAAGTGATGGGATTTTTTTTTGTGCAGCAATATATATTTTATTTTTAAGCATGTTTAATAGTATAAAAGAATTCAGAACTGTATTTAGACATCAAAGCTTCTGAACTTGGTGTTTCTTCTTTCCTGACTAGAAGGTTTTGGAAGCAATTTATTCAGAGAAAATATCAGAGACAGAAGTTCTCTGGAATTTAGGTTGTCTAAATATAGTCTTTTCATCCAAATTATTATGTAGGAGTAGAGGACATTTCTCTGCATTAAGTAAGATAYACTTTTAGTAACTTGTTTATGAAAACAGGACAGTAATTTAGGTTTTATACTGAAACACTGTAAAAATGAAACTGATCTAATCATGAATCYAAGGGTTTGAATAAAACCAAAAATTTTAGGATATACACTTCTGACAAATATTTCTTAGAAAGGTTTCAAAATACAAYAAACATGCTGCTTGAGAGAATAACATGGGGGAAAATAAAAAAAGAAGAAAAAGGTTTTGCTTTTCCTATCTATTGAATAGTCCTATGTCATTTCAACTGAACATATTTTCCACCTCAGGCTATTATATTACAGACTCTGTAATGCAGTCTGAGGGTGGTCTCTATAACAAATGTGGCAATACCATGATATGTTTATTCAGTGAAAAAATCTATTTCAGCATCTAATTAGAAGTCTTTAAAAGATTTATTCTGATAGTTTCTTTCTAAAATGTGTCATGCAGGGAGTTTCTTTTGTCTTTATAGATGTTATCCAACACCTGCATTTTGGTTTTCTCCCACTTACTGTGTGCTTATGGCATGCATTTGGCAAATACTGAACCTCTTAAATTAGGAAGTGTTAAATGACTGTTTGAGAGCTTTTAAAGATCATTCCTCCTCTTCGGCTCATAATTTAGCTGCTCTATGCACACCAATAGCAATATGTATAGGGTACAAATGTTGATTTCTGGGCTCTGATCTAAGAATTAACTGTCAAAACCTTAAATGTGGGCTATGGAAGGTKCTATTTCCTCCCTTTTCTTGCTGATCAGACGATAACCTCTTAGTTTACATCCACCAACAGGGAAATATGTTCAGTTATGCTCATATGTTTTCCTTTCATTCTGTATGGTGGGCAAGGAAGGYGGTATTGCCTTCATGCTAACCATCCTCATGTTATCCATAAATATGAAATAGTGGGTAGCATCTGGGTGGGATGTGGCARGAAATTCATGAGTGTCAGATGTAGAAGAAAGAAAATGAKTTGCTGATCAAYAGATCTACAAATTTTGARAACACAATCTACTTTCCTTCTGACRAAGTTGAYAAYTGAATGAYCAACCCAGACATGGACACATGGTATTTCCTAAGATGACATCAGAGAGAAACATTTAGGTAATTGCTCTCAATTTATTTCATGTAGAAACTGGAAACTTCTAGGAAAATAAACAATCATTTGCATGATACAGTAAGTGTAAGACATTACCAACCTCAAATAAAAATAAAGATTTTGCCCTCCATAAAAAAAAACCCCACAAATTCCAAATATGTTACCCTGTCAAGATGCCCTGCTACTTTTGGGAAATAAAGATCTCCCAGGCTCCCTACAGGAAACTACTGTGTTTGCTTTATTTATTTTATTTAAAATTCCCCTTTGCTGCCCTATACTGCTAAATTCCATTAAGTTTCGAGTTTAGCTATTGTCCTTTTTCAAATAATTTAAAGGTGAGGACAGCTAACAACAATGGTATCTGCTCTCTGTTCATATTCCTTTCTTGGAACCAAAACTCACCATGAAGAACACTATTAATTCTTTGTCAAGAAATCATACACGTAGAAAGCTGCAAGACCAGAGAGAAGAGTAAATTACCTCTTGACTTCCTCCCATGAATGTATGCCTTCCCTAGAAGTTGCCACGTTGGCCTGTACAGATCTTCCAAATCCAGCTGCCACCGGTCAGGTTCAAGATAGCGGATGAGGTCCTCSACGGTGCTGAAGCCAGCGACGGCGTTGTTCAACACATCCAGGGGCAGGGCTGACGGGGGCAGCAGCGACGGGCTGGGCGCTTCTGTGTGGTGCTGCAATCAGACCCAAGAGAAGGGCACCAGCCACAGGGTTAATGGAGCTGCTTTGATGAAGTGCTGCACTTTACCAAGTTACATAGCTGCCTAAGTTTATAAGTGGATAGCTTGTTTCCAAAGTACAGTTTATCTAACAAGACAAATGACAAGAGTCAAAAAGTACCTAATTATTCTTTGGCAATAATTGCAAACAAACTTCCACGGCAGAGTTTGCCTACTTTGTACATTTCCAGCCTTGCAGCCAGCCTGCCACTACACCTGTCCTTTGAAGATGTTYACTGAGTGATGGATGGGGCTTTAAAAATGGAACAAAGGGTGATTTAAAAATATGGCCCCATTTACAAGCATTTCCCAAACCCCTCTAGAAATCTGACATTTTGCCTTTCCTCAGAAACCTAGCAGCAAGCTTTGTCTTCTTGACCTTCAATGCAAAATATTATCACACTCCAGTACAAAGACATCAAATATTCTTGCTCTCATCTATAGATAAAAAAAAAATGCACCAATTTTGTTTCATACAGTACTAAGAATTATGTTTCTGGTTAAGCAATAATAAACAGAGTAATAACAACATCTGGCATAACTAAAATTATTTCTCCCTTACGAAGAGAAAAAAATGTTTAGAATGAAATTAGAAGTATTTAAATGATGAAACTGAGTCCTGAAAAAGTCCTTTACTGCAGCACAAATGACACTGACAAACTCAGTGGACAGAAGCACTTAGTCACATTCAGGCAAAGTGAGGCATCTGTTTTTGTTCACTCTACAATCTGTTTTAAAATTATTGATTGCATCGCTTTGTATTTTCAAAGAATAAAATAAAGGCAGGAAGGTAAGTTTAAGTGGGAAGCTGCTTCTAAAGCATCTGAAGTTCAGACTTTAGGCTTTTCTGTATTCAGACATTACTGCAGACATTATGTCCACAGTACTGTACCAGAGCAATTCATCTGGATCATGTGAGATGAAGAAAAATTTGAACATRCTGCCAATTTAGGGGCTGGAAAGGACAAGAATATGTGTTTATATAGATATCTATATTTAAAAACCCTCATAACACTTAGTGTYAAAATGGCACTCTCAGTACACTAATGTGAAGTGTGTATATATACTGCCATTTTTCCCATCAGTGGTAGGTAGTCATTTACCTTTTCAAAATCATCAGGGAAATTGATGAGAAATGCAACAGTTATGCTGGAAAAGAAGATTAAGTAAAATAATTCACRCAACACTACTCATTCAGCAAAAGTTTTCTAAAATATGCATTCCTGTGGTAGCTGTATCCCATACTAATAATTATATTTATTTTCTGTCCGCTAAATTCTATTAAATATGCAGTTCTGGTTTCAGCTAAATATGTGGTTGAAAGAGCAGCAAATGGGAATAACCACCATGACCTTCCTATTTTTTTGCTTCCAGGCTTTCTCTCTCTACAGGTTCAAGAAATGCAGCCACTAGAAGGATTTGTGCTGCTTTTTAACTGGAAGTCTTTTTAACTGGAAGTCTTGCAAAAAAATTACAAAATATAGATTAAGTGTTCTGCTACTGTTAATCTTGCGAATCATTTCCAATAGAGTTGGTGAAACAGTTGTTTCCCATTCTGGATGAATGTGGTTTTCGTAATATTAAACTATTTCTTCTTCTCTTTGCACCATTGCCTTCATTAAAAATAGTAACATGTTGATCCATCAATTATGTTATGATAATAAAGCAGCAGATTCTGGTCTATAATTTAAATAGTTGGTCATAGCAAAATATGCTACTTAGCAAGCTGCAGAACAGTGCTCTGACACTGTAATTCAGACAGTCAAAAAAATAAACATTCCAAAATTCTTCTTCCTGTTTTTCTCCACAGTGCTGTAGCAGCTACATTTCCTGGTTTGAAGGTTTTTACTAAGGTGAAAAACAAAATCAGTGACAGAACTAAGAACTGAAGTAAAAAAAAAGAAAATAAAAGAAAAAAAAATCTTCTATTTTGTTTCCAGCTGAAGAATTTACTTCAGTGTCTTACTTCTGGRATTTTTTGCCAGAGAAACAGGTGGATTCTAGAAGCAAATGTATTGATCTAGAATCTATTTCCCTATTTACAACATGCACACCAAAAATACATATGTAGCAAGTAATCCATCAGGTTTTGATATTCTGGATTCAATAGGCATTTGCCTGAGTAAAAATGTTGTGAGGATATGGTGAATCATTGCACTTAATGGTGACACAATTAAAGTTGCCACCACTTTCTAGTCATTCTCACAGCAGCCCAAAACAGAAAGAAAAAGTAACTGAAACAGCAAAATTATACAACTTTGAATGTTTTAGAATAAAGYAATCAGGAACTCAGGATTAAGAATGTTTTTTCCAATAATCTTTAATGTTAGTCAATTTATATGACAGTTAAAATGTACCAAAGATTAAAGATAACTGATATCATAAAGCTATAAATGCTGTATGGATTTGTGACATAATCATCTTTATGAAATCTCAATTCAATAAACTGCTGAAGATAAATGGTACTTCTAAATATACTTCACATTGTTTTTACTTGCTAGTGAAGACTAATTATTTTATAATTTAAATCCTTTGGACAGAATATCCAGAGCAGCATGAGTGGTACTCCTTCCGTGACTAAACTATATATATTGGAATTCTCTACAATTTATAATTTCACTCTCTCAAAGTTTGTCATCTACAGGCAGAGTTTACACATGCAATAAGGTTTTACTCAGAGAGAGGAAAGCAGAAATGACTTGATGCAAGAAATTAAAATTCTACTTCATTGATGGTACACACAAACAAATGCAGAAGCTCAGCATAACTGAAAAGTAACATCATAGCTGCAACTCAGAAATGCTGAAATACTTTTTACCTGAAGCTTTCGGTCACTTTACAGTAARTCTGTAACTCCTATTGTAATTTAATCTATATTTCTCTAGGCAGTCCTGTGTGGATGCCTCACTCCACCTGTGTGCCTGACACTCACTGGTCACCCAAGGCACTCCCTGTGCTGTGCTGTGCCACCAGCAGTCAGTGGGTGTCAAAGAGACACCTTTTCACAGCAGARCGGTGGTGGGAAAGCCTCTCAGGAGGAGCACTGATAATCGCTGGCTGTTTTGCTGCTCAGCATTGAGGGAGWTAATGATCTGATAATGAAGCAGCCATCTGCCAACTGGACATTTATTCTATAGATGGCATYACCTAATTTACTCCACAGAAATTTCTCATGTCTCCCCTAAGAGGTCAGCTAAAAATAATCAACCTTTGATTTAACATTTATTTATTTATCTGAGAGGAGATACAACCCAAGACCACAGACACTTCTGCTGTCCAAATATAGCAGCTATCCAGAATACCTTTCCTGGTGGAAACSATTTTCTGGGAAGTGATGTTCTCCAAGCTCTGCTATTATAAATACTAATTGACAGTAAACACTTTTTCTGTCATAGCAACACATTCTCAACAAATACCAATGTCTTAGGCTTAAGATCACCTGTCTTATTTTTTTTCATGAAGAATTTCTGTCAAGATAAATTTGACAAATACATCAAGTTCTCTAAGTGATTCATCTAGTAAAAAAAAACCAGTGTGGTTTGTTTCTGTTTTTCTGCCCAGGAAATAATTTCAAATTACTTCAATAAGCATAAATATGCTTAGAACCAAGAAAGAGACAATCAGTTACATATTAACTGTTAGTTAAAGTGATTCAGGATGAAAACCAGAGCAGAAAATATTGCATTTCTGCTGGCCTGTACAACAGCCAAGAATGACAATTAGCATTGGATCAAATARAATTTTCTTCAGGTTTGTTTATATTGTATTTCTGTACATGCACTTAGCTCTATCAAAACAAATTCCACACAGAAATCCCTTAAGTTGTTTACAAATATACAAGACAGGCTAATAGRCAAAGTTTAGGCAACAGTTAAAGATATGGGCTTGGAAACAAGGATGGAAATAATATAGACTAATGTCACAAGACACTCCAGCCCAMAACATCACACATAACAGTGCAAAGGGAAAAGAGTAGGACACTATTGTAAGTAGAATAAGAAGTCAACACTCACTGAAGCAGCAGMTCTGAACAAAAACTTCAACAAACACATTTAAAATTATTTAGTTGAAGTTCAAGCCTAAAGTATTATTTAGTATGTAGCTAACTTGAAGACTTATGATTAATTTCTGACACATATTTCTTGTGTTATCCTGAGCACAGTATTTAGGCCAAATCTTCATAATAAAGGATCTGGAAATAGTATCTCCTTGCTATGTCAGCTTGACTGTGTAGTGGCTGAAAAATAAACAAGAGGCAAACTTCTGAAAAAGAAGCATAGACCTGCAACAGCAAAGCCATCACAACTGGAAGCACAGCACTGCTAACACAAATACAGTTTTAGATTCACTCTGGCACCAGGAATTTCACAGCACACAGGTTTGTAACACAGCCTTATCAAATCTGTAAAATGAGCATAAAGGCAATTTCTAGATCTTAGAAGTTTTGTGAGAGAATTTTTTAGATACTCTTTATTGGTTTACCTGAAGAATCCAGAAGTCTGTCAGACAGATACCAGGTATAAATTTGGATATGAGACTGGATATTATAAYCTTTCTTGTTTGCCACTATCTGTTCTTTCCTTGTACTGTACCTTCTCCAAGGACCAAAAATTCAGAACATAACAGCACTGACCTACAATCTACACAAGATCAGCTCTTAAGCACTATTATGACCAAAGAAAAGCCTTTATTTTGCTCCTGTTTCTCAGGATAGGAGTACTAACACTCTAAAGGTAATAACACTACCCTCTCCCAGTTAAAGGAGAGGCAAAAAATAGTAATGTTAAGTTGCTGCCGCCAGGAGTAAGGAACTTCATGTTTAATAACACAAGCACTAAGTTAAGACTGGAAAAACAAAAACAAGTGAGTCAAATACTTGGCAAGACAGGACACTTACTGAATACTATGTCTAAAATAATTACCTCCCCACAAAAGAAATCCCCACTTTTTGTTTTTCTTTCTTGTCTTAAAGAAAATATTGTCAAGCAGTTTCTGAGTTATGACCCATTCATCAGTTGACACAGTTCAGAGAAACTAATAAACATCAGTGTTGTTTAATCAAACTRGAAGGGACTCTATAAAAACCTCAAAGGAACCTAGTCTCCCCTGAAACCCAACTAGGATCAGTAATTTGAAAGAAATAGCATATTTCTTTTAATGAAATATCCTTAGAGTTTGTTGGGTTTTTTAAAAATTAATTTACAGGAACACTCCAAGTGCTGCTTAGATTTAAAGATATGCTTTTGAAACAYAGTACATGCACATTCTTGTAACAGGCACAATAAAGAGCCTGTTTTCTTCCTTTRTAATCACAGGTAACCCTCCTACTAGCATCATTAGGAACTACAAGAGAAAGCAGRTATCCAACTCTTACGAGTTTGCCCTGAGGACACAAATTTCTCTGCAAAACAATAGCTCTTTGTTTTCTCCCGTAAGTACATGCAGTAATAGGTGTGAAAAGCCTCTCGAAATCCTGACCTACCTGAAAAAGCACACACTTTTACTTGCTTGCATCTATGCAGTACAAAAGAAAAAACACTTGTCAAAGTCTCTCATTTATAAAGGCATCTTCTCTGTGCAACACGAACGTGCACTGCTAAGAAAGTGTTAGTCCTGTTCAGGTTCCAAGGCAGAATGCCGTGAGATGATCTGTAGCTGGGCCTGCGTGCAAACACCCAAGCAGAGAAATCAAGTTCCAAGATCCACTTCTTATGGAAAGGAATGGAAATAAAAAAAGAAGCCAGAGAGGCAGATAATCCATTTAGGCTGCCAAAATCAGGAATGAGGCAAGGGTGTTTATTGCACGTGGCAGAGATGGAAGTCAGGGAGGCTGCCACAGCTCCCATGCACTGCAGCACTTTTTACTGCTTTTGATGMASTTATTGTCACAGAAGCAAGGATGGYTGCAYGACAAGCACATCACCSTGGGGYTGCTGAGCAGGTAGGTCTGGTAAAATAAGCTCCAGTGGCACTGAATTAAACGTCCCTCTTTTTCAGCTGGCCTCACTTCAGGGATGCAACCTCTGCCGGTCAAATGACACACAGATGGAGGGGTACCTGCCCTCAATTTAATGCTTCTGCAAATGAGAACCAGACTGCAGGATGACAGCACCCCTCTCTCCTGGACCTCCAGCTCTCTGCCTTTCACAGGCTCCCTAAATTTTCTATTCCTATAGTGTGCTGCAGCCTCTTATCAAAGCTTGTTCAGGCTCTCTTCATGCGCATGTAGGGTTTTCTCTTTGTATCACTGAGGACCTCATTTGCAGAGTATCCATGCGTGCCCTTGCACCAATTTGCATCTTAAAGCCAGAGATGGCTTTCCAAACTCTACATCCATATTTTTGTTACTGCAGTTTGAGGACTGCTTTCTGAATAATGAGTAATCTCTACTCTATGTAATCACCAACAGGAGAAAGATCACAGAGGTCACAAGGCAAAATGAACACATTTGTGCCTTTCTGGTTTTGCCTGTCACMGGTAGGAATAAAAGAATAAAGATGKGCAAAAGYAGCAYTGGACAATAGTCCTAYAGCTTAACTAAYAGTATAACATTTCCTCAGGCTAAACTTTTGAGATACAATGTTTTTTTGAAAAGGTTGAAATTTTCCTCTAAATAGASTTTCTGTGCAGTTCACAGAGAAGGCCTGGAATTCTAATTGTGCTGGAAACAACTRCAAGATGCATGGAAATAGYACAAGATGTCACTAATCATCAGTGTTCCTCTGGCAAATTGCAGCTTTTTGCCTGAAGTCTATGCACACTGACACCTTTTGAAATAGACAGTATAGGTGTGAGAGACACTGTGAGGACAGAGCTGACACATTTAGAGCTAGACCACTAACTCTCAGAGGATGCCATCAATAGCAAYAATCTCTGGAAGTTATTTTCAAAAAACTTCAGTGATTGGTTAGTTATCATAAATATCTATAATCATGTATGTGCACATAAGTAAYTGTGTTCATATATGCATAAAATACTGTTTGATTTTTTCTGTGATCACGTGTATCAGTGATAGATCACACTAACCCATTTTAAAGGCAAAAAGAAGAAAGCTGATGCTCAGTGCTGTATTGTATGGCAGATCTTATTGTCGATACACTTCATCATGATGGTTTCAGAGGTTTSTATTCCTAGGAAATATTTACACAGACACAACTATCTTTCTTGGATGSAATTGCATGTAATTGATTTTTTTCAGTGCATCTGGTCAGTCTCATTGAAGCAGCACGTGATACTTCATGAGTATTTCATAAGCACTACAAAATTACCTGCCTCTCCTTTACTGGATGAATTTGTTTTTTATGAAATGACCCGTGGTTCTTGTATTTTTTTGGGTAAGAACTTTCATTCACTGATTTATTCTTTCAGCTAAAGAAGGAGAGAAGAATTGTATTAACAACTCTGCTTGCAAGCTGTGTTGCCAGCATTTTGGCAACTGCAGAGATCTCAAGCCATGCAGTATATAACCCCTGCAAGCCCCAGAATCCAGAAAACTTGCAAATTCAACTAAATACTTGCAATGGAAGTCAAATTCGGATGCCTTTTTTCTACCTTCTAATGGTTTATTAATTGTATTTGCTTCCATTCGGAATTTGTGAACAAGGTAGTGAATAGAATTCTATATAGAAGACTCAAATAAATGCAAGACATCTCACTACTTAGACACATTTTGACTCAGTAGGCAAAGACCCAGCCTTACTATTCTGAAAGCAGGACTTCATCAAGTTCAAATTCACCGAGTTGAACAGGAAGCATTTAAAAGCAAACATTTAGCCTGTGATAATAGTAGAGAACAAGTTATGGCATAGATTATCTCCAAGACAAGAAACTTCAAAGTTGAATCAGTATGTCAGTTTTAATCTCAAGTTACTTCCTGAAATAATTTGTCTTTTTTTATCATTTTTAAATTACTGTAGATATACAAACTAATTTTGAGTTTAATGGCCCAGAATCTGGTTCCTATTAAGTATACTTGTGGCAGAGTAACATTTAAACCATAACTACTTCCAAAATCTTAATTTTTAGTGAACRCTCTTTCCTTTTTTTGTACATTTCTCTCTCCTAAATGAGACTTTAAAACAAAATTTAGAGTGAGCTCTCCCCATACCATATAATTATATATATCTATGCCATAAAAAAAAGCCTACCTTTTGTATCCTAGTAACATCTGCTAAATATTTTGATTTCTGAACTTCAGAGTAACTTTCATTATAACATTTTCAAACCAAATTTATGAAATGCATTTAAAACTCTCTGGCTGCTCCTGTCTTATGCCTGACTACATGGGAGGACTATAACTAAGTTTAAAAAGCTAAGTTTAAAAAGCCATAACCCAGTAGATAATGTTATGTTTTGCACAATTCAAATACTTAATAAAAACATTTAGTCTAATTCAGACCATGGGCAATATTTACATCTATATAGATATTTTAAAGGGTATGAAGTGTGTTTGTGCATTTACACAGATAAAGTACCTACTGAAAATGGCTGAAAGTAGAGTGTGTATAGGCAAAATAATTTACTGAAATACAGTTTCTCTCATCACAGTCTCCTAAGATCTTTCTTTGGAGAAAGATCTTGTCAGGTGCTTTTAGCAAGGTGCTAAAACAGGCAAATCCCCCAATGTCTAAGAAATCATAGCATTTCCTTTTTTATATTCACAGGACTGTCCTAAACAAATTAGCAGCTGCAGTGMATCCTTACAATGTGTGGAATGTGTGAGGGAACGTGCAGAACAGGTGGTCAACTATTCACATCTCATGGGACTGCTGCTGCTGATTGCTGCAGGTTGTTTTGGAAATACAAAATATTTTCCTAAGTAGTAACTCTGTCCTCCCTGGCTTAGTGCCTTCCTTTCAACTGTCCCTTATTAATATTCATCACAGTACTTAAGGACATTTAAAGTTTATTCCCTGCTTAATCTAGCTCATTGTTAAGGAGTCATTGCAGTTTTGTACCCATTTGCAGGGCAGAACTCTATATTGATTACTTGTTGACTTTTCCAAAAAAAGTGGTATTTTCTCCTCATACTGCTCTCACTGAGGAGATAAAGTAGAATTCTACAGAGACCCTTGTAAAACTATGCCAATATTTCATTGCTTGATAACTTTCTGAATATACCCACAATTACTTTTTATGTTTAAACCCTAAGCTCTTAAGGTAGCTTCGTTTTTGTTTTGTGCTTGAACTGTCCKAGTGATTAAAGCAGTAGGGTATTTAGTGACTGTTTTAAGTAGTAGTGACATCMCTTTGCACTAAAATATTCCTTCACGGATGTTCAAATGCTTGAGTTGTCAGCTAAATAAGAAGTTTTTTTTTTTTCAAATGCTGGTATAAAGAAACCCTGTACCTTCATTTTTTGAATATAAAGTTAAATGTAATTTTCTAGGTTGTCCTATTTTGATGAATGTTGTATTATACCTGCAATTCCCTTCTAGAAGGGAAACTTTATATAGATTTATATATCAARTACTGGGAGCAAGAAAGAGAATATCTCTTCTGAATATTTATAATGATATCCTTATTTTTTTTACAGTTTATCTTTATTGTACAGAGACCCTGGCTCCAAGAYTTAGCTGAATTTTAGCAGAMTAGRATTCCACCACAGCTTAGCTTCTTTCCCTGAAACTTTGATACTATGCAAGTCCAATATACATACCTGAAGGCTGAATTGTAGAACACCTTTTACTTCAGTCAGGAGAACAGGACAACCTGARTTCTGCTCAYGTTATGAAATCATCATCAAAAAGGAGAAATAATATTGTAGTTGATCTGACAGCAAATTAAGTGCCCAAATGAATCAATGCAAAAAGAGATTYCTGCAAGCAGATGGCAGTGGRCATGTAGATGTAGCCTTATGAATGTTTGCTCAGATCTTATTGCAAATGGGGTTAGTGTGACTATTAATCACTGCATTTATAGACACACCTAAAATTCAAGGAAAAAGTTGCCTCTGCTATATTTATGATTTACAGAAGCCTTTTTAAAATTTTTCTACAACAAAGCTGTAGTTCTTAGTGGACTGACAGTAGCTGACAAGGAATAAACAGTAAACATAAGTGCAGCTGTTCTGAATAAAAAAAGTTTTTTGTACATTCTTCTATGCCAGGGGATATAGTTATGGCACACTATGTCTACAGACCTTTTTTAATATTACTCATTTTACTAAAAAGACATATAACAGCTTAATCAAATTTAACAGCAGTAAGTGTTTGGAGTGAGTGAATGAATTGCTCTTTAASTTTCCTCTAGGAACTTCCCCCCTGGAAATGGGTAGGTGTTCTTAAGAAAATGTTTACTTATCCCAGTATGTTCACAGGAGGTTCATCAAACATTAAACACTAGGAATGACCATTTGCTACAACTGGAAAGTGTATTTGTAAAGGACAATGAAAACTACTTCTACAGTGAACACTACTTTAATTTGATCCTTCAGTATACATGCTAAATTGCATTCCACAACAGCTTTCTGTTCATTTCATATCACAATAAAATGAACACACCCAACATTCCTGTACAGCAGAGATTGCAAATCAGAGCTTGTCCTGCCTTGAAGGTAAAAAGGCCTTGAACAAAGCATTGCTTTGCAGGGAAAGAACCTCATCTTTGTCCTAATATATCCATTTTTAGTGTCATAAACATTTCATATTATCTCGCTATACTTTGATATATATTACGAGTAATATGAGTGCACAACAAATAAAAGCCAAAATTTATTGGGAAAGTACACTTATTAAAATAAAATTAAGAAAAGGTATTTTGAAATCCCTTGCATTTAGGAGTAAAATATTAAAASCATAAATACAAAATCTTACGTAGAGCCCAAAGCAGAATAAACAGTGTTCCAGAGGAGACCAAAATCTGAACAAGAGAGGATGGGATCCTGTTTGAAAAACCTAATCTCATTCAGATATTTTCAGAACAAGATCATAAAAACAGATATTGAGCTGCTAGAGARGTCTCAGCTGAAATACAGTGTTCAGATTTATCTCCAGCACTTTTGAGATACAGGCAGAGAGAGACAGGATATTCACAAGAAAGAGCAAGATGAAAACAAAAGAATGAACCATGATAAAAGACTTAGTGACACAACTTTCTTTCATCTCAACAAGAGCAGGCTGACAGGAGATAACAAACATGCAAAAGAGCATCAGATGATCAGTTGTTCCCTGGTCTTCCAGTGACAAGAATTATTTATGTTAAGTGTCTGAAAAAACTTTTATACAATGTAAAAGTGTGCAACAGATGACATGGGGAATCTCTGAAATCTTCATCCCTGGACTTCAGGAAYAGCACTAGAATCTAGTAAAAATGAGTTTAGTGTTATCTATTCTCTGCTTAGTGCAGGACAATCACTCAGATAAGGTCCAGTCCCACTGAGTTCCCTTCCAGCCATGCATCTCTGTAGTTGTCCTGCAAAGCATTTATGTGGTAACCTTTATCTTTCTAGAAGATCTGTAAAATTATGCTGAGGGACATGCTGAAATTTAGAAACAAATTMATTCTAAATAATTGTAAAACATGTTTTGACTAACTATGCCAGAAGCTCRTCTGAATACATAACCAAACATTTTTTTCTTCAGTAACTCTTTGTCAATTCATACATTTTAACCCTTGGGATTTAGCAAACTAATGGTACACTTAAATAACTGCATGCCAATATACCTAAATATAGACTATCTGGTAGAAAAATATATTTGKTTTTTTTTAGCTGAATGTCAAACCACAAGCCTTTAACTAAAATGAGAATGAAACTACTCCAATTTTGGACTTCAATTTAGCTACTTTCTCTTGAAGAAAATTAGGGAATCACAAGTTTTTTTATTAAAAGTTGGTTCCTTGGGAGTAGCAGAAGTTCCTCTGGCAGTATCATTTACAATTTCTTTGAAATCTCAAAATAGCATGTAATATAACACACTTGAGAAGATGGTTTTAGTATCAGCTATAAAATAAAAGTAGATGCATTTCTGCCATRCTCTACTTTTTCAAAGCTATTTAAAATTGATCCTTCAAAGATGGATTGAAAGCAGACTGCTTCATTCTATTTCTAATAGTCTCCCATGAAATTTGGTGCTGCTTACAGCATGAACAAATCCATTAAAATAGAATAGGCTGAATTTTAAGGCACCACTATACACAACTGCCTCAGCTTGATTCTTGGTGTTATTAAAAATGAAGTAAATCTTTGAAACAGTTCAATTACTTTTACTAAAATGAATAAATGTACATTTTTCCTTTCTACATGCAATTCCTTTTCAGCCCTTTCCTTGACAAAAAAACAAAAAAGAAGTAAAGAAAGAAAGACAGCATCTGCCAACTAACAAACCCATAGTACTAACAGATTCAATATTTTGTAGAGAAAACACCATTCTCCTGAGTACTGCTAGTTAATCAGTTGTCTTCCATTAAGCCTGATATAACAGTTATATCAATGTCAGTGTCCACAGACGTGACCAAATTATCTGTAATTATTCTGGTCAATTAGATCAAGTATCTTGATACAGATGGATGGACAGACAGATAGACAGACAACTATATTCATTTGGGCTTGCCAACATAGTAACATAGTATGGGTACTYGTTTTAATAGAAATGATAGAAAATTATGCTGCTTTCTGTTCTCAACCATCTTCCTTGTAACAGTTTAAACAAGTCTATTCAGACATCGATTATGGCGCCAATCCTGCCACCAGACTGTTTATAGCAGTCACACTGACCTAAAGGGATGTCCCCATGTGCACAGACCTTCATCTGGTTTCCTCCACTACTCCCAGTTTGCACGTTCACAGTGCTGGAAAGATGCAAAGTGAAAACACCTGCACAAGAAAGGAAGTGCTGCCCACTAACACTGCACTAATCACAACCCACTTACAAACTGCTGCTATCTGCTAYACCTTATTGTTTTCAAAGAGGTAAAGGTTTTTTTCAATTTTGTATTTCAAAAGCATAATTTTAAAAGAGCTACAAAGCCTTTTAAAGAGGCAGCTCTCATTCTGTTCCCCTCACGTACCCTTTTTAACACCCATTTGAAAAAATAATATTTATGCTCCACAATATACTTTTCTGCTTGTATATATACTTACAATATCCCTATGTCTGTTATTTTCCCATTCACTGATTCAGCAATACTGTCAGTTTCTGATGATTTAATGTGGAATATATGGAGCTAATTACAGAACACAAGACATCAAAACCTGTGGTTTTCCAAACTTTAATTAATTGTGGTTTCACAAGCTGCTWTTCACTGCAATCTAGGAAGTGGTTRGATGTAGGGCTTGTTATCAGTTTAAGTAAAAAGCCMAAGTGTGAGGCACTGGTTGCACCAGAATTTTCCAGCT
This sequence comes from Alauda arvensis, assembly GCA_902810485.1. Taxonomy (NCBI): domain Eukaryota; kingdom Metazoa; phylum Chordata; class Aves; order Passeriformes; family Alaudidae; genus Alauda; species Alauda arvensis. Next base: position 136,770 of record CADDXX010000140.1, read on the forward strand.
CATAAGAAATAAGATTTTTTGTGAACTGTAGATGTTGTGTAATGTGGGGTTCAACAGGGAGAAAACAAAGTGTTTTGTTGCCTTAGCCTACTGGACTGAAAGATACTGGCTAATGACAAGTTTATCTTKTGACCATGTCAGAAAATCTACTTCACAACTATGTCCAATGAAAATGTTCCTTTGCATCCCCAACAAAGCACTATCTCAGAAATTAGCCAAATAAGAAAACAATTTGATATTAAAAAGGCATTATTTACAAGTACTTATCACTGAATATATATCACGGTCTGTTTTTTCCAGGGTATGATGGACATTCCCATTTGCCCTACACAGTRAAGACCCATGAGATGACCTGGTTTTTTAAATAAAAACACATCCTGAAGGTTATAAATATCAAAAATGAAACATAATTAAGATGTTCTGCATGAATTAGACTTTTGAAGCAACATTAAAGTTGAGTAAGTGRCAAGTTGAGTAAAGTGACTTTGGTGAGTGCTATGCTTTGCTGAAGGAAGACTTAGTCTTGTATTTRGAAAAAAACATTCTGCTTTTGTAAATATTTATGTATTTGACGTGCTGAATTGCCAAGAAGATATTACTATCATGTCCTTAGCCTTCCTTCATTATTTACTATTCAATTTGAAGCTACTTTGCATCTTTCAGATTATCTGTGCAGTCCCAGTGGACAAACAAGGATTTGAAAGAACAAATTAGGATGCATGAGCACTAACCACTTGGGGAATGGGAGGGAAGACAAATTGTCATTTCAAGTACATTGCCACAAACTTAATGTAAATTGCCTGAATTTACATGAGCATAAATTCCCTTTGTAAGGTTATATTTCAGTTAAGAGGTCAGAAGAGGATATTTTGCTATTTAACAATTCAAGTTACAGTCTCTTCTTAAACAAAAAAAAAAAAAAATATATGGGTTACCTTAGCAACTATTATGTTGTCAAAGAGAATTCTGAGAAAGTAAGATGATTTAGTAAAACTAAACTAAAATATCGACAACTCTTTTCTTTTTTATCTCCTACAGTTCATCTTCTCCCACAGAAAATTAAGCCAAGTTTTTGGGATAACCACTGACTGTAATCTCAGAATGAGAGCATCAGTACTGTTTCTAACCTGATTAGCATCAAAATTTAATTCCTCCAAGCAATCTCTACTTTATTACTGAATCTGGTCCATGGTGTATCATTCACTTAATTAGGAGATTAGAGGACTACAATAGATGCTGGGCAGAACATTAATCTCAGTGTAATAAATACTATAGGGAAGCAATTATTTGTCAGTTAATTAATTAATATATTTTTTACAAAAAAAAAATCTCTTTAGGATTAAATAATGTAATCATTCTTGTGATGATGTGGTCATTGTTTTTCAGACTYACAGTACCTAATAGTTCCTGTTGAAGGCAGTGGGAACTGCAAGTTTAAAAATCTGTCACCAGTCACACCGTAAATGACAAAAGAATTAGAATCAAAACTTCCAAAGATTTCAAGCCTATAAATTGGAAAGTATATGATTATTATTGAAATTTCCATTGTGTTGTATATAAATAGAAATAACATTAAAATTGCATGCAATAATGCATTCAAGTTGGTGGACTTTTAAAATAACTTTCCAATTACCCATAAAGCCCACAGGAACACCTTTTGTAAACAAAATTACCAAACCATAACAATTTAACACTATGGCAATTACCAGTTATCACCCCTTGGGTAACTTGACTATTATTTTCTCTTTCTTCTCTGAACCTCAATACTGGGAAGAARCAAGCTGCCATCTTTTTCCTGCAGAAAGCAAAAGAGTGGAAATTGCCACTCTGCAAGAAGCCATGGCCTGCGGCAGACTGTAACTGGGGACAGAACACTGTGCATGGCAAAATCAGAGGAGGRTAGAAAAGATCTAAACTGAAAAATTCGCATGCAGTACCCCATGCAAGATGTGCTGCTTCCCAGTTCTCTTGGGGGATTCTYTAATTGCCTGATTACTACTTCTCTAATTGCTCAATTAGGACATTACCTTTTGTAAGTATTTAACAAAGGACAATGGAGAAGTCTTTCAAAAGTAATTGTACTCTCACAATTTATTAGGGAATCTAATTTAGAGAAAAATTAAGAAAGTAATGGTGTTACTAAAATCCCTTTTCTCTGGTTTCAGATTTTCATGATGATCACACCTTAATAGCTAGTTACCTGTTCAAATATGAACCACAAAATTTAGGCCAGTTCTATCTATAAAGTACCCATTAGCATTTTTGTATAGCACTAGWTTAGTAAATTGTGGCTTTGTATGACTTGTTTAATGATGCTCCTTAGATRGGCATAAGTGTTTTTAAATTATCAACAACTTTTTTGAAATGGCCTGCACAGAAAAGGATGTCCTGTTCAGACTTTGATACCTTTTAATGGATTGATTTTCCAAATTCCTTTGTAATTTGTAAGTTTCAGGTGATGAAATATCAAACTTTATAATGGAAATTTWAAGATTTTTCTTYTACTCTTTCACAGCAAGTCTCTTTTCCAATTTAAAGAATTGAAAAACTTTCTRGAAATTTTTAGTTGCCTTTGTACYATTAACTTGACCATTCATCTTTGATTTTTGGTGAAAAGGTGAAAAGAATTAATTTGGTGAAAAGAAATMMTTCCACATTAATTTTGCATCAAATATATACTGCTATTTTAGGCACCTAATTGCAAAGGGTTTTTTTCCTACATGAAAGGTGCCTATGACTTTSTTAAGCAGAAAGGCAATTAAATAAAGTAAATACAGTATTTAAAGTTATATATATCTTGACAGAGTGCAAACAGGAGGAGATCAATGACAGAACTTACTTAAAGACAAGAATTCCAAACCAAAAAAGCATTACACAGATGACTTAAGAACAGGAAGTATTTTATTATTAACTTTTGATTACCCAGAACACCTCACACTGAAAAGCCCAAAGACAAATATGCACACACAAATCAGAAGAGTTCAGCAGATCAGAATGATTTTAGAAGATAAGCAAGGGCAACCCTATTAAAAGCTTACATATTAAAAGCTTGCAGATATGTGGCTAACTGTCCTTCCAGTTAGAAAGTTAAAAATTATTTTGCATTTGATCCTTTCCCCTCAAAAAATATAGATGATGACTGAGAGGGTTTGGTAATTTGGCTCAACTAAGTTATCTTACTCTCCTTGGCTACCTAGTCATTTTGATTCTGTCAGTCAGCAGGGAAGTTCAGGGTTGGTTGCACAGAGTTAGCAAAAATTTGTTTTCAAATATATTTTTAATCTTAGGGGTTCTCAAGCATCAAAGACAGGAGCCTTTTAAACACTCACATGCAGGCACAGTAAGAAAAAGAATGAAAATAAAACACTTGAAAATTCAGATTCAGGAATTGCACTTACTATGCTAACCACTCACTAGACCCTTAAGATTCTGATTTCTAGCAAAATTTCCTTAGCACAGCATCTGTCTTTTTAAAGATGGTCATGATTTTTAAAGGGTGCTTGTCATACTATTAGAAGAAYATTTAGAATAAGAGATGTCTACCTGCAAACTCTGAAGCTAAGTGCTACCAAAGGCACCAGAGYGAGATACTGAACAACAAATCASCATAYTGATTTAATTATCTACACCACTACACTGAAAAATCCCCTATCCTCCAACACACTCAGATGAGACCAAGAACTGCTGTAAGGGATGTCAGGGTAGAGTTATTACAGAGCTCCCCCAAGAAACCCTCTTGCAGCTGAAAGGGAGAGGCTTTTAGAACCCACCAACCTCCACAGTGCCTGTAGGAWTACATGCAGAATTTCTTGGAAAGGCTCTGTCATCTGCTTTTACACCTCCACCTTACAAGTGTTTTTAAACCTGGTCTTYCATGCATTAAAACATGCCCTTCAATATGAAGCCCACCATTTTATTTCTCCWTGTAAATGATTATTACTATTTTTTTCCTGTGATTTATTGCTCAACCCCAAATCAGAGTGAAATTAATAGTCAAGTATCTGGAAATGCCTTTTGCCAAACAAACTGCCTTCCATTTCCACAAGCAAGTTTCTTAAATTTCATTTTGTTTTTAAACAATTACAGTTCTTCAACAATATTAGCCAGCTAGGATCAAACATGGGAGCAGCCYTCCTGAATTCCTTGTTTACTTCCCTAGCCCAAGATAATTGCAAGAACAGATGTGACTGCTTTGTGATTTTCTAGACTTTCCCATGAAAACAAAACGAAAGCTTTTCAACAACARCCTTGGCTTCTTCAGCCAAACCTTTCATCATCATCATTAAAAAGGTTTTGAGCACTTACAGAAGCTAACAAATGACAGCTCATAATCCCCATCTGTAACACCAGAGGCCAGGTACTGCAAAGACAGGTGCAAATTTTGATATTCCCATAGTGCTTATTATCTATCCCTTTTTAGAAACAAAAGGATTTGTCTTAACACCATTACCAATATCTCACATTAATCTTCCCACAAGCAAACTCTTACCCTGAAGCTACTATACATACAGTGTTATTACTCTGTCAAGAATTTTTCTCCTGAATTTAAAGAGGTGCTTCTACCAACCTGTGGAGCCTAGATTCTGCAGTAACCCATCACACAAGCTGTTCCACAGCTGAGTTAATCTCAAATTTCTACAACTGCCCCCATCACAGCTCTATCATGTGAAAAATAGGAAAAAAAATTGGGAAGTTGTATTCTTCTATCCAAACTTCTTTAATTTAATTTAATTTAATTTCATTTCTGTTTTTGCCTTTTCTGAACAGAATCATGGTAAGAAAATGTACCAAAGCACACACCACTTTAATTAGTTACTGTTTTGCTGGGGTGAGGCAAYGGATAGGATTGTGGCATGACTAAGACACAAATAATGGATAGGGAAAGAACAGGAATGCACCTAAATGACATAACTGAAAACTATGGTGGTGCCTGYACCCCAGTGTCAAATGTACATATGTACCTCTTTTTACATTAGCAACCATGTCAGACACAACACCTCAGTATTTGAAAGAAAAAAACAAAAAGGACTGTGCCAGTTACACAGAGAATTTTTGAGAATGGGATAGAATCACTTTGCTTTGGAATTTGTAGAGAAGCCATCAGCATGCTTTCTCAAAAACGTTGATCCTGATAATTGGAGAGGGGATATTCAACTAGATGAYTGTGTAGTACTTAAAGCATAAAAAACACAGGTTGCTAAAAAAACTTTGTGGGAGAGGGAGGTGGTGTTGGGAGTTCTTTGGGTTTTTGTTTGGGTTTTTTGGTGGGATTTTTGTGCGTGGACTTTTTGTTGCCTTATTTTGTTCAGTTGGGTTTTTTTGGGGGGAGGATGGTTTGGGTTTTTTAAACCAAACATATCAAGTGAAAAGTGGCTCATAAAATATTTAGTAAAGGATTCAATAAAAAATTACAAATAATTAAGACACTGCATTTTTTAGGATAGATATGATCAATTAGATTGAACAAATAACCTTGAACCATGACTACAGAATAATCTTGAAAGACTAAAGGAACATTTGAACAAYATTGTGAAATATTTCTGTTGAAGTAGCATCCAAAGCTTCAACTACATGACATCATTGAGTTTGCAACTGAAGAGTGACATTTTTATATACATACAGATTGCTCTTACCAACCTCGTTTGAAAATTTTTTTTGTTTGATGACCCTCATACAAAACCACTAGATTTTTGAAAACAGCAGAGCACACAACATTAAAGTTAACACAAGAACAGTACAAACAAGTAAATGATAGACAACGTAAAACTCATTTCCAAGTTAAATATACATACAGAAACTTCTATGCTGAAATGATATGAGAMACTAATAAAGTTCTCAAATACTAAAAAGAGTCCCTGACAATGTWAATATTCATTACTAAATGGAAATTTAATAAAAGCCTTTGGGTAGTTTACAGAAAAGGAAGAAAAGATATTCTCTCATGTATTTGAAATACTTTTCCAATAAATTTCCTAAACTTTTCCACTTTTTAGGGTATTTGTTTCCACTGAATCACTCTATGGTCTGCTTTCATGTGGGAGGAGAGGGTAATACGTGATCAAAGACATTATTTGRGACAAGGAGCAATAAAGGTTGATTGCTTATCCTTGACAGTTGCATTACCCCATTTCTTGTTTGTGGCAATAATTTCTGCTTGAAACAAGTTGGCACAGGGTGATCTAACTTGGACATGATGCTGTGGACAACTCAAAGGGGAATAGTTTTCATGAGCTCTTGTCCATATCATTTGCTGTGATTGCCCCTCAATACCTTCTTTCAAAAAAAAAAAAAAAAAAAACCAGCTCCAAACTCATAAATTAAAGAGTTTTAAGACTTATCTTAATGTTCCATAAAAAAACCTACTTTAATATTTGTTGAACGCTCTTGAAGTTTTCAGGAAGAAAACGGGTACAGAACTTGTTATAAAGGACACAATACCAAAGCATGACATTTGCAGTAGTGCAATTGCATTTAATTTTGAAATTACTCCTACTTATTAAGAAATAAGAAAATAAGCTGATTTTTTATCTTTACCTCAGTGATACAGAATGTGATATTCAATGAAGTTCCCAAGTCAATGAATTTTAAAAAAAGTTTAGTCCAAGGAAACTAAATTACTTTTTTCCACAAACAATGAAACAATTTGTGATTCATTTCAGCCTGAGCACTGCAAGACTAACATCACAGAAAAAATACAAAATAAATGGTTTATACTACATGTACTAAATGAGAAACTGCATTCAGATTTTGGCCAAAGAGAATGTAACTTTGTCCTTCAAAGTACAAAACTTGCTATCAAATAAGTATACTCATTCCTTTTAGGAACTAAACATCAACACCAAAATGGTTCAAAATGTCACTCTTCTTTTCAGAGCCTCAGAAAATCCTCACTAACACTTCAGGTTGTGGAGGTTAAGGATACACTTCTATGAACTTCTGCGCAGGTCCATGTTCTTGCTACATTCCTTTCTAACCTTKTCTCTCTGCAAGTCTGCTTCACACACACAGATCTTTAAACTTTTTAGGATGTCCATGGGACAGAATGAGATATGGCCACAAGAAAAAAAGCATTATGATTTAATTAGAAAGTATACTTCAGAGGTTCTTTTGCCTTAAAGTTTTTTTTTTCCCCCACCATTCATTTTAGTCCCATGGATAATAGCCACTCTCAGTTTATACTTTAAGCATTTTTTTGGTTAACTGAAGCATYTCACTCCTATCTACGTATTTTGGGGTAATATTTATTGTCTCATCTAAGAAATTATCCAAGATGTTAAGCAAAAATTTAATGCAAAATGGAATCTCAAAGGAAAGAATTAATTCCAAAACATTGCTGATTTACAATGAATTTTTGCCACACAAAAGAGAATTAATACATGGAATTTGCACGCTGGAGCATCTTTAGTAGCCTGTTCAATTATTTGGACTAAGGTTTCACTGTACCTAATCAGTGGAAACTCTGAACACAGAGGTTTTGTTTTAGAGTCCTCCCACCACATGGAGGGTTTTCACAGCTCTTTTTCACTTCGTGTAGCATTGCAAAGTGCTACATAACACTCATCCACTCTCCTGATTCTTCCTACGGTACCACCTTGGCTTAGAAAACCCTGGAATAATTTTGTTTCTAAAACCTTTTGACCACTTCTAAAGAGAAGGTAGAAAAATCCTTGTTTAGGAGACCAGTAATGTCCTTTATGATGYTTCTGGATGGATTTCCAGTTACTGCAGTTAAGCATCTCTTGGGCTTCAGCACAAAGATGTGAGAAACACACCTGATTGCTGTGAAATCTGTACACTTGTGAGAGGAAGTGAAAGCAGGGTAAGAGCTTCCCTCTCTGTTCTAGTTTTATTCACCTTTTCTATTAGCATTTTAATTTTATTTGCCTGTTTCAATCTAAATTAAACAAGCTCAATTAAAAAGGTTCCACAAAAAAAAGTAACATGCTCAATCTTYAAAGAGCAAAGCTTAGCCAATTTGGATGAAATAAAGGAAGTATTATTAGATGGTTCTGAAAAGARTATCTTTTTAACCTTCATTATTGCTAAAAGCAAGAGCAATACTAACAAAAATCTCTAAAGCAATACTAACAAAATTGCATCCAAGGGGAAAAAAAGAAAAGCAAASCAAACCAGACCACTCTCTTGGATTGACACCCATATAGCCAAACAGGTACTGCACCAAAATCCCAAACCACCTCCTAAGTCACTTTTAAACCRGGTCAGTCTTTAGACTGCTTCTTGGAGTTTCATCTTTGCTTGCATAAAAGAGGGTTAAGTCTGTTCTTTTCAAAGATCTTTGGCATGATCTTTGCTGACAAATGACATGCTACCATATGCCAAAAAAGAAGGGGAATACAGTCACCCCCAGCTTCAACTTTAACTGGAGCTGCTTTGTTCTGAGTGCCCTGAATAATTAATAACTACTTTGGCAATCAGTCATGCATTCCTTAATGGCACCTCAGGCATCAAGTATCCCATTCACCCGCTCCCCAACTAACAATGGACTTTATTACATCAAGTTTTCTCTGCCAAACTTGTAACTGACATAGTTTAAACTGAACAAGTCACTAGGAAGACTGAGGCCCAAATGTGTATTATAAGAGTTTATAAGATTTCCCTCAATTTCATGTGGCTGCCATACAGGGCAAATGAGAAGAAGGGGAAAAGAAATGAAATATGGATTTTTTTTTTTGCAATAAAGTTCTAGGAGGATTTAGGTGGCACAGTGCTGCTAAAATCATGACTTTTAATAAATGGATAGCTGGTCAAAATTGAGAACCATCCCTAGGCAGCCCTTGCTGAATAAAACAGCTCACCATAAGYACAGAGTAAGTGACAGGGCAGAGCATGAAAGAGTGACTGAGAATAACAGCTGTGCTGAAAGGAGCATAATCATTTTGGAATAACTCAAACTATGTTTGCTTAATAGGAATAAGCTTTTTCAACACTTGCTTCCACTTCACAGTAATGCCAACAAATTTAACTTGTAGCTATAAAACAGAGGAAAGAAAGTGGGAGTAAGACCAGAATTACAGAAAGTTCCAGATGCAGCCACGATACTCAATTTAAAATGGAAGATGTCCAGATTATTAAGYTCTAATTAGTTAGAATCTGAATACAAGAGTCATTTTTTCTTGGAGAACATTCTGCTTGTATGCAGTATGGGCACTGCTTTTATGTAGTATCTTCCAATYCCATATCAAATCTTTCTAGAGAATGGTGTTGCATCCACTGACATTGGAATGGCTGTGAGTTCTTTCTTTAGAGTGACTAACTCCTAGAAATAAAGTAATCAGATCAACAACCATTCTCCTACCACTTATCATGTGAAAAGTTGCTTTGAAATATAATATACAAAGTAAAAACAACAAACTAAAAAAACATGTACACACACATATGTGTATATACACGATAAATTACAGCAGATCTAAACAAAGCCATTTCTCTTGCTCTTTAAAGGACCTGAAAATGTGTCCGGTGCCCCTCTCTGTGTGTGGCCTTCAAATACAGAAACAAGCTTGCACTGTTTTATTTCAGTTTTGCTTCATTTCTCCCCAAACAATCTCTCACTGYTAGTCTACCAGGCATCTCCCCCTCACCATTACTTGTCAAAAAAGTGAGGAAAAAAAATTAACTGTTTAGGACCAATTCATTGAACTGAATCTCTTAGTGAATCAGTTATGATTTTGCAAGAATTATGTAAAATTTAAGTTCATTCCTATTGCTGACTTTTTTTTGTGGGGATGTGGGAGGGGGGGCTGTAAATTTTATTTTCTCTTGAAAAGCTGGATAAGGTATCTTTATAGTAGTAAAGTAAACTACTTTTTTTTGGCATTGGTTTTCAATTGCTTTGGGTACAACAAGCAGGTTTAATCCTGGAACTAAACAATATCTATTTAATTTACAATCTGCTGTCTGAATTGTGTTCTGCATGATTATTAGGACATATTTTTTGTCAAAAAAGATCACAGCTCTTTTAGAGGGAGATTTAGAAATTAACTGATAAGCAGTTGATAWGCTGCACATTTTGGGGCTCATTCCAAATTCTTGCGATAGCAAGTGGGCTCCTCTTGTTCCTTGCATGTGTTAGGTGTAATTATTTTGAACATTAAACCATTGTTTTGTGAGTGCTGGTAATTTAAATTTTCTAACTGGTTTTCCCCACCRAATATTAAGGAATAAACTCATTCCATTTTTACAGCATGACAGAAAAATAATTACACACATACCCCTATTTTCAGGTGCCTTTGTTTAACCAGTTCCACAGAAATGGGATCATCCATAAGTTAGATACATACATAGCAGGTAGGGTGCAATATTAGAGCTGTGACAACGGAATTTGGCACCAGCCCCACAAATACATGTATTTAGTGATTTTCTTTTACCATTTTCTAAAAGTAAACATACTTATTACATGCTGCCCTCAGGCGTACCAAGGTTTAAACCTGGCCTTATTTCAAGTTTGGAGACTGACATTTTATTTAATTTTAAAGTTCACCATTATTGGGTCATAGTAGTCTACTAACAAAAGTTATTCTAACTCATGTAAGAGTCCAATATGCAGATCAAACCTTTAGTCCCTTTAGAAGTAGTTSTTYCTTAGGCATAAGTAGTTAAAAATATTTCTAGGAAAACAGCRCACATAAATAAATAAATAAMTACAAACATCCCACCCCCACTACACTACACTGACACCATCAGCAGCATGCTAAATATATTCTTCTCAATAACTGAAATTTTGCCAGTGGGGAGAAGGAGCAAAAATAGCTGAAAAGTAAAGCCAGCCAAGTGCATTCTGAGTGAAGCACATGTCAGTGGGGTTACAACATGGATTCCTTTGATCAATTTTTTTATTGAGCTTGGAGATATTTTCCAGCAACCAAATACCACAGACCACAAGACTACTTAGGAGATTCAAAATGAATTATGAGGAATTTAATAAAAAATACTCCTTACTCTCTTTAAATATGGAATAACTATTTTAAAACAAGTCAGCTCCTGTCTTCCTCCATTTTAATGTTTCAGGAYACTATATCATCCTTAAAATTCAGTAAACCTTTTTTTGCCATCACAGATCTCTCATTTCATGAGAACACTAACAGAAAACTGTTGACAGTGAAATTAGTCACATTTTAGACAATGACTAGTTTTACATCTGTGACATACAAGCTTTAAGCAACATTCAAGAGAAGTCCAAAATACAGTTTACATGGAAAATGCAGTGAAAAATGAGTATCATAGATTGTCTGCTTTGTCCCTCTAATAAAACCATCTAGAATCATAAGAACTCTTCTGTTTGGCAACTAGGTATAATCCTCTGGTTGAGTATGTCTAATAGCAGCTGACTTATAAAAACACTGTTCTCTTCAGTTTCTTTTTTGTAACTTCCCAATCCTCTTTCAACATCACACTGCTGATTCATAAACTGATCTGTCTTTTTCTTAAAGCTGGAATTTTTTTTTTCCACAGTACAGTATTAGGAATGCAAACATTTTACTGAATTTTCCACACAAACAACMGAGCCCACAACTTCCCAGTCCAAAGTCATCCGAAAAGAACCACAGGAACACTCACTTTAAAAACAGAAACAAAAWGTACAATCCAGGAAGATAGATTGCACACTATTATTATTGTTATTAAGAAATAAACAGTAATTAATCTTACCCTATTTAAAAGATTWTTTTGAGCTACCACTTCAAAGATTTTGTATCCTGGAATGTTTCGATCTGAAACATGGTACTTACTGGCATAAGAAGTGTATAATGGATGCAGAATCCAGGTTCAGAAGGAAAATATTCATCAGACACAAATCTTATTCTGATCTGGTTTCCTTTGGAGATTTGTCTGCTTGGCACAGTACTGGAACCACACCAGCGCCCTAAAACGGTGCCATCACTGGGCTCTTCAACTTCTACAAAGTCATACCTGAATAGAAAAGAAAAGAAAAGAAAATACTCATTTACTGATAAAAATTCTATAAACTTCCTAATTTAACCAATAAACTTACTCTGCAATTTTTTGTTTTTTTAAAAGCTAAAAGTATGCAGTCAAAGCCAGCTATTTTATACTTAGCTCCCAAGTTGCTACTGACTTAAATGCATAATAAAATCATGCAGTGAGGTTAAAAAAATAAAAGCAGAGTTTGCATTTTGAAGAGACCCAAGTGTATGCTTTTGCTTCTTTTACTGAAAGCAATTACCACATGTAACAGGGCAGAATAAAATCAGATGAAAAAAAAAAGGACTGTGCCTGAGCGGCACAGTAATTTGTGCTGCAATGTCACCACAGTACACTGCACACCACCTGTAAAATTTTGGGGACTTTTTGGTACTGAAAACTTGCTTTCCTGGAATACCAGAGGTGAATAACTTCCTAAAGGTTAAGTTAAGGCTTAGGGAAACTTGGAAGGAGTTTATGCGTATCCCAACAAGACATTTGTTGAGCAAAGACCTAGACCTCACTGCATGTCAGAAAGAACCTGGTATTGTGGAAATATTGACAAGAGACATATGGGCAGGGAACTCTGAGAGAATTAAACATATTAAGTTTGATTTAGTTTCATTACATTTAACACGTGGTTCGGGTATCCCTRGGGATTGGTGAACAACTTCCACCAGATCCATGAAAGCCAACTAAGATATGCCAGTCAATCACCAACAAGCTTCAGTATGGCATACAAAGGTCCTTGTTCTCACTGGAAATGTTTAGGTGGTTCCCACATCATAAAAACATGGAAAGCCACTGCTCTAGAAGGTACATCTGGTTTCAGTGCTTTAACCTGCTTCATGTCAGCTCCCCAGCCGCCCACTGACAGAATAAACACTGAGCATTTCAGCTGCATTTTCCCTGCTCCAGCTYCTGAACTCCCCAGAGCCCCAGTGGCAGCAGGGCCCAGTGCTTTGGGAAGGTGTGTGCTGGTTAAACCAGGGCAAGCACTTGGCTGTTTTCAGCTGCAGCTTCCCCAGCCAGGTTTTTTTTTGTTTTGTTTTTAACCACAATTTGTATCCTAACCATGAGCATAACAAACCCCTAAGAAAGTTTTGAGGTTTCTGATATTTTTATGTTCTCCTGCCTGTGCAGTCATATATTAAATACATCTCACATAAATCTAAATTTGTAAATAGCAGAGTCCTTTTCAAGGGTACAAACAGTCCTACCTCTGATGATAGCAAAGGCTCATATTTTAGAAAACATGCACACACACACTCTACCAAATATGCCAAACTATATTTAATGTGAAAATTATTACCTCATAAACATTCTCTACTAAAGCTTTTTCTGGATTTTTTTTTCAGCAAATCTAATCTTTATAATGATTCCCAGTTCCCTAGTTAGACAGCAGGCAATAAATTCTTGTGTTGCATGTTTGTGCAAGACTGACTTGCACATTTATTATCTCCATTTAAAGGACCACTATTTTTTCCACTTAATTAAAAATGAATGCAATGAATATGCTCGTTAACTGTGTTCAAAATCCATTACTGCCATGTACCACAGTTTTAAATCTTTGTTGAACTTATGATACTAATTACTTTATCATTATCTTTTTTCCCCTCAAACACAAACTAATTCCTTTAACAGATCCACCAGTGTTTTTACTTTATGATCAGGTATACAACTTATTACAAAGGCAATGTGTACATTAATTGCACTAAGGCCTCAGGGCTCAACACATTTATCAAATTTATTTGGAGAGTTGAGCTTTTCTTCTATTCAAGATAAGCTTATGAAATTTCTTAAGAGAACCTTTTTTATTTTTCAGTTAAGAACATGAAATAATTACCTACYTTCCTATTTTTATTTTTAAAGAGTGAAATAAGCTAATATTTAGATTTACTGACTTAGATTTAAGATGTTGAGGGGAGTCAAGGGGCTTAGTGCCTCTACCTAACTTGCAGTACATTTTATTGCACCCTTTGGTCTTCTAGTACACCTGAAGTAAAAGTAAAAGAGAAACTCAAACTCCACATTTTAAATCCTACACTTTTCAAATAAAAGCTGATTGATTCCATTAGTAAGAGGTAATCTTGAGRGAAAAAAAAGTATTCTGAAAAACCAAATAAAATTCACCTTGGATAATGAAATTTTTAGCCAATAACTTTATTCCTGTCAGTTATCAAGGCTAAATGTGCTACAAGAACCTTTCAAAAAGCCTTCTGTGCAACTAAAACTCCTCTCACCATACATCTGGACTGATATCTGAACTTTCTGTAAAAATAACAAAACACAGTTGCTCAGATGCTTTAGCATTTACATTATTGTGCTACGTAACTTTGCAGCTGATGACATGGAGSTAAGGAGCAGCAGGGACAACAGCACARYCATGGAAAATGATTTCATGATGAAGCAAAGCTTGTACTTGAAACACAAGAGAACTAGGATAAATAACTAAGAACTGAGATGCCATTTTACAACTGCAATGGAGWAAAAAACATTAAAAGGATGCATGTTGAACTCACCAACACAGAAGCCTCCTTTTCTTTGCCAAGTGCCAAGGAGCAAACACAACCCTCTTTGAAAATTACTAAAGAAATGTTCCGTATGTGTGATTTTTTAAAAATACTATTAAGTAAAATGTATACCAAAAAGGCAGGGCAGTCTCCTTTCCTGGGACTAAAGACGCTCACAACGCCTTCTGCTACACCTGCTGCAGGAGATCTACTCCCCTTCCCTAAGGCCTGGGTGCCTGTGAACAGGGATTGAATTAACAACCTGAGCAAAGACAATTTACTGGAAAGGAGCAAGGAAGCAACATAAGCAGCTCAAAGCTTCAACAGCTTTCCAACCAGGAAATGTATTTTCCAAGGGCACATGTTTTCCTCTCCTTTCTATATGTTTTTCTGTGGTTTATACTGTCATTTCCTAAACATATTCTGACAGGCTGTTTATCTTGGCTTGAGGTTTTGTGACCTTTCTATGGCTTCCCTCTGCCTCCAGAATTCCACAAATATATCAAAAAATGTAAGAAGCAAAAAACCCACCAGGTAAAACCCTTTGTCCTATCAGTGGTGTTGGACCTTTCCATCTGTATACAGATGCATGCTAGACAAAAACCTAGAAAGCCATAAAACAGTTTGTGACACATGAAATTTATTCTKCCTTCCCCTTTTGATAAAAATATGTTTCTTTTTTAGTTAAGAAAGAAGAAGTTGTTAAGAATGCCTATTGAATTTTTTACAGCATTTTATGGGGCAATGTAATATTTCTATTTCAACTTGTTTTGAGGCACATAGAATTCCGAGGTTTTCCTGGTGTTGACATAGCACACTCAGCCTGGAGACCTAAAATATCCAAGGTCCTCTAGTAGTTCACCAGACAAACTGTTGTAAAATAGCACTGAAATGGTTTGGACAGCTTCAATTTTGAAACACTGGGAWTTACTAAAAGCCATCATAATGAAAACTAATGTTGATATTTTACTAATCAGAATTTTAACACCAYCATTCTAAAGGAAACTTTACTTCTCTTTTCCACCTCTATTTGAAATAATCTTAATTTCTGCTATTGAAATATTTATATTTCCTATGGAACAAAAGTCTTGGYTTCCATCATTTGACATAACTGTGCTTCTGTATAGACAAAAGTGTGAGCTACTGGTGATACCTTATATAATCTTCACTTCTCAGACCACCTTCAAATCACMTCTCTAAGTAATAATATTGCTCTTTGTAAAATAAATGTATTTGCATACAGAAGACACTAAGGCCAAACATTTGGCTTGACAATATTTTTTTCAAAGCTTGGTAGTTTGAGTGAAAAAGGGAACACTGGAGCATGACAGAGGCACTCAAATCCATGGTATCTAACAGCAGCTTTGTTACTCCCYGCAGGCCAATATACAGCAAAGATGTAGGAGAGGACAAGAGGAATGCAGAGTTTATGACAAAGGTAGAGGGAAAATGGAAGGACCTCAAAAAGGAAGAAAAGGACARAGTGGCATGCTGGACTAGAGAAAAAATGTATTTCAGGCAAGCAACAAGCCTACAGACACAGCAATAGAGTTGTAAAAAGGAAAGTACACTCCATCAATCATTCAACAGGTGGAGGACTTCCTTTTTTACTACCAATACTGCCCCTCTCACTGAGACAAAATTAAGTTTTCCTCAAAGACAAAGGCACAGACACAAAAGGYACATCATGTGAGATGAAAATCAAGATGACACAAAATTTAAGTCATCAATAACAAAGAAACTGCAGGTACTCGTGCACTACTTCTCAGTTTATGTAAGATGAAATTTTAACTCAGGTACATTTTTTTACTTTACAATGTGACCAGGTCAGGCAGCACARCCACAAGCTTGCAAGCTTCAGAGGAGCTATTTAGTTTATTYCATTGCCTTTCACATGCATTAATTYACACCATACTCTTATGCATTTTTTGCAAGACAAAAATATCTATATGAATGTCAGATAGGCCCATTCAGTCCAGTCCCCCATTCAGCACATATCATACAAGATTCCTGGAATTTAAAACCATTAGCAGTGCACATCAGTAAAAGTTATCCGTGAATAATACCACTTGCCAGACAGGTAGCAGAGAAAAGAACTCAGAAAGCAGATTTTTTGGAGGTACAGAAGGGAGACTGCACCTTGACATAAATGGTGGCTCTGTCACAGCACCAGCAAATACTCCATACAGGGTAAAATTTCAGTAAAGATTRTTCTGCTCAACACCATCAGAAATATTTAACTGGGACTACTTGGAGTGACAGTAAAGTCAGGATAATGGAAGCAAACATCTTTCAAAAAACTAGGCAATATAAAATTTTAATTATTTTAAATATTCCCTCTGGATTTTGTCTTTCCAATATAAATTTCCCAACAAAGTTACCCAGAGTCATCTGACTGCAGTTCCTGAGGCTCACAACATGGGTAATTTACCCCTAAGACTCACCCTCTTTAGGAGAATTTGGCAGTGTCTTCTGCAAGAGGAAATTCCTTTGGATATCATTAGAGATCATCCAACAATTGAGAAAAGACTTACATTCCATGATTTCTGTCATGAAATCATCACACWTKATGTWTTAACATATAAACAGAGAAAAGRTGATTTGATGTGAAATAAATTTCCATAGTAGTTTCTGTATTTGCTGATCTTATACACACTGTGTCAYAACAGTCACTGGAAAGAAACAAGAAACCCAGATATAATCCAAATAAATAACTGATGAGGTCAGTTTTTTGTACTCAGAAAATTATGTTTAATTATATACAAACATCACTTCTAGCAGTAGACATCACTTCCAGCCAACGAATGAGCATAAAACCCCCAAGTATCCTGCCGTGTCTACATTTTCCATGAAATAAAGATACTCAAGGAATAAACAGAGAACATTTCTAACTGCCATTCCCCAAATATGGATTGCAGTTTCTGTGCCAACCTGCTTTGAATACATCTATTTTAGAATATGCAGTACTCCACATTAGGAACTGCCTTATGGAAACACAGATTCATTCACAAATGTTACATGGTTGCCATGGTTCTCCCTGTTTAATCTTTTCTCACAGTGATTAATAACAGCCCGAGGCTTACAACACAACCACACAACTCTCTGTATTTCTACCTTGTTATTTAGGATACATAGGGAAAGAAAAGTTTGATTCTTAGATTTCAATTCTCTTCCCTTTCATTCAATGTAAGCCACTTTGATCATAACTATACACTTACCACACTACAAGTGGGAAGGAAAAACAAGACAGAGTTCAAACCCCCAAATTCTACTTTTCAAACATTCAAACCCTTTTCATGAAAAGGATGCACTGGTTGTTTGATTTGGAGACATTAACTGCTGCATTACCACACTCCAGTCTACCAGAAAATCAGTATCATGTGAAGGTGAGACATACACATTTTGCAAAGCTGCTTTTGTCCCTTGGTGAATGCATTTTGGCACTGCATACAAAAAAATAAGAAGCCCAAAGAAATGTGTCTCTTTTCCCCAAAACTCCCATTTGTATCAAACATTTCCTTCAGTGACAGTTAATAAACTGTGTATTGCTGAAAACATTTTCCTGATGCCTAGGAAGTTGGCACACAACTTTATCTAGGAAATAAATCCTAATGACTGGTATCTAGGTGCACTAATAAACACTTATGTGTCTCAACCATAAGCACATAAATATCCCATARCCTCTGAAAGTGACATCTGCCTTGTGGGGACAAAGGGACAAGAATGAGAAATTGCAGGCTGGATACAYTGGTAAATGTACTTCAGGCTCTGAAACAAAAACAATTCTATGTTCAGACAGCAAGCTTTCAAGTATTTAAGCATATATTGAACTACTGATACAGATTAAGAACATAAATAAGTAATTTCAGGAATACAGAACCACAGAAATCAGCCTCTGCTACAAACTAATTTATAGTCATACAACTTCTATTGATAAAGCATTTCAAGCACTTGAATGAGAATCTTATAGGAAGAGACAATATAATACTACAAATAAGAACTGGACGTAAGGAAAAAAAGATGATTTCCCAAACTCTTCCTTTTAAAACACAAATTGTCAAATTTCTTAGAAGCTACCTATACTTATCTTTGTTGTATTACAAAATGACAGTATTCCCAATGCCAGTCAGAATAAGAAATATGTTTCTGTAAATACAGATAAAATTTGGACCAAAAATTGCATGTTATAAGTAGAACAAACATATTAAAAAAAAGTGCATGACATTTCATACCATCACTACTATTACTATATATGAAAGAAGAATTTGGGGAAAAGGGTGAACTTGGAAAAAAATGTATGCATACAAATAAGCCTGCAAATGATGTCCCAGTCCATGTACTTACTTTGGCCTTTATGTTTAAATGCAAAGAATGAAGTCCYGTGCAGATTAAAGTTCTAAAAATTTCCAACACTCACAGTTAATATGCTGCACTTACCTTTCTCCTATCTGATTACAGATTCTTTTGTAGTCATATAAAATACAGTAAATAAAAAAGATTTTCCACAAAATTAGAAGTTACTTGGAAAGGTTATTTTTCAAGGGCTAAAAAATGGGTTAAATCTACATGAAACTGTTTCCTGTACTGTTTCCTGTTTCACCTCTGATTCTCTACTTTGTGCTATTCACTGCATATGTGGACCACTGCACAAGTTATGACTTAAAATAATAGCACATGTAACAAAAAATGGTAACAGGACCACATATTGTAACTGTTTTGTGCAATAGTACTATTATTTATCCTTGTCTTCTGCTGTATAAGGAATACTTTGTATTATTATTATTATTATTACTATCTGACAACAAAACATCATGTGGAAATGATCACCAAAGTTCAGTGTCCTGCTGCACTGGACACTACACTCTCCAAAGCACCTTTGCCTTTGTAAAGATGCAGCTGCTGTCTCTCCTCACAGAGCAAATACTTAATAATTACCCTGCACTGTACAGTACCATACATTCCAGATTTTGGAGAACTAAATGCCTTACCAACTTTTTCCCAGGACTCCTCTGTACAGTCTGGTATGCTTTATCTTGGGAATTATAATCATAATAAATCACATGTTCCTTCTGTACAGATCAACATTTTGGGGAAAACCAAAACTCTAATGGACCTTRGAGTTCACATTTACAGCCAAGGCTGTAAAGCACTATTTCTAACCTACTATAAAATTTCTTCCTCTACTCACACTGTTCACAGTGGTCAATGTATCTGTTCCAGCTTCTGTGAATCCACAAACTCATTKCTTACCATTGTTTTTCAAGCAGCATTAGAAATATTTATTCTAGTGTCTCAAAGAGTAATTTCTTCTTTATGCACTCTCCAAGATATTCCAGGATATAAATCCTGGAATGCAGCAACGGCTTCAGTGAATGATGTGCAAACTACCGGCTAAGCAATTTCCTAACAACATTCGAAAGTATAGTTTTGGGTAGAAAAAAAAAAGAAAAAAAAACAAACATAAGGAGCACAAGGGTCATTTTTAGCAATGCAAAGATTGTTCCAGGGCAGTGCAGGCTGCTTCCCTTCCCCTCAAGCAGCCTGTGATATTAGAAGACCATTACACGCCTGGATAAGTTTCTCATGTTCCCTTCCCGCCCTCTTGCCTACTTCAGGGGAGGTTGGGCCTCTATGTATGTTTATTTAAATGAAAACACCTTTATTTTCTTTAGCTTAGCAATACAATAACATGTGGCCTCTTGGCAGCTACACCTGCACACAGGATTTACCAATCCAGGACAGRCCAGTTGTCACAAAGTCTGATATTCTGCTTCAGGACAGGCTAGTAATTGCTACTCAAACAGAAGGTGAAAAAAACTTGTAATGTAACAGAGCAGCCTGCATGAGCCAGGAAGAAAATGTATTCCCAACCCTAGCAAGAGATCACTTTTCACCTAAGGAGTGAATGAACYTTCCTYYCACCTCGGTTTTACTAGTTATAAATTGATGGTCATAAAATTATGCAAATCTATTTTTAGTCCAGCCACAGTTTATGAATCAAAGGCTAGTCTGAAGAGATATGTCTTAATAATTGGTGCTACAGTGCTGGTCTCCCTCTTCACATGCTACTTTCAGAAAATGAGATGATCTARTAATTTCACCTTATAAAACCCCTATGATGCTTTCACATAACCACCTAATATTTTTTATAATAATGCATCTTTCTTTCTACAGTTTCAGAAGCACATGCATYTTCTCAGATGTCCTAATGATCAGATTGATGTAAATTGCATTATATTTTACTTCTACTTTATCCTAATGGAGCAGCATTGAGTGCAAGAGTGGATTGTTACTCACTTGTCTGACTGAAAATATTTGCTGGTAATGCTGTCCCACTACAATTGCGTGTGAGAAACTTCGTTAAAATGTTGACAACACACTTAAAGAAATAATGACAGAGTTTAGTGAGAGGGAGAGAAGAAAGGAGAGGACAAGTGGAGAAAGATAAAAAGGAAAAGCTGCACAACAGGTGAAGAAACACATTGGCCATGTAGGAACAGGACAGTTGGAATGTCTGCTATTCCTGTTTTACCCTGCTTATATACCGGATGGTGAGTCTAACATTGTAACTGCACTTAGACTTCCAGTAACCAGGAAACATCAGGAAGGAGTGTATGCTATACTTAAACTGGCATAGTTAGACACTGCACAGGGTAACTTTAGATTATGTTGCTGGGCCTGACTCTACAGCTTGCATTTGTCTTGACATCAGGAGCTGAACACCAGAAACTACAGGTGGCTACAGGGTCTGTGTCCCCGAGCTCAGGTGGCGATGGCTCATAGTATGTTTTTCTGCCCCTGAAAGTAGAGATTTACTTCTAGATTTTAATAAGTGGTAGGGTGAGAGAAGGAGAACTCCATCAATAACAACTGTTCCCAGAGCACCCTAGAAAGAAGCAAGACTCAGCAGTTCCACATTCACATTCAAAGAAAATAACTTCAGTCTTCACAATTAGAAACAGTGMCAACTACGGTAACATAAAACAATTTTAGAAGCAATAAATTAGGATTAGGATCATTTCCAAAAATATTTTGATAGTGGGGACACAGTTTRCTTTATAAAAACAGCTTGCTTCAGATTGAGAGGACCAGGAAGAAATTTTAAGGAGCCTAAATTTTTTTCAGTCAATGACTGTAGTCTCTGGTKTGAAAAAGGAGTTAGGGATTATGTCAACTACCCACTTATCAGCAATCACTCTCCTACACACTCATCTGGGCTGTGAAAACAGGTGTCAAATTACTTCCAAAATAATATCTATTATAGTGTCCTCTAGCAACAGTGGATACTAAAAACGAATGCTGCATTTACTGAAATTGGGGGGAAAGTGGGTGGGCAAGAATGCACTCTGTGTCTCTGGGTTTGTGCAGCATGCCCTTCTGATCACATCAACTGTGCTCTGCTGTCCTCCCAGTCCCCTCAGAGAAGTTCTCCTTCACTTTGCCTTTCTAATGTTTCATTCTGATTTGCCTAGAGAATACAGTTTTCCAACTTTAAGCCCTTTCTATACAATAGAAGAGCTTACTCTTCTTGAAGCCTAGGAAATGTGTGTTACAAAGCAGCCTCRGTTAGAATCATACTGAGCTTTGCTGTTCTGATTAGTTTTTATCAGCATCTTTTATTGTCTGTGATATCTGCTTTGTCACACTTATAAATCTCTTATCATGAGAATGGTATTAAGCAACTTTTAATAAGCAGTAGAGAACCCAAAAAGAAAGGATATACTTCTGGATACAGTACACATCTCTGCCACACTGTGAACAGTGGACAGTAGCTAAACCAAAAGGATGGGACCAGCTGAAAGACCAGCTCAAATTMCATGGAATATTTTTCTGCAATCATRCAATATCCAAMAGAAAGRTATTTCTAARGAAAATCYMAATAAACCAAACCACCAAATAAAAAAATAAAAAATTCCCAAAAAATCCCACTACAGTTTTTTTCAATTAAATCAGAACAGAGAAGAAACTGATCCAGACATTTCTTTTTATGCAAMAAACCTGGGTTTTTTCTTTAAAACACTAAGAAAGTAGGAAGCTTACGTCTGTTGGATTCTTCATTAGAATTCCATTTGTTAAATTGAAATAATATTGTTACATTTCAACTCACATGAGAGAAATAACCTTTGTGGTATAAAACTATTTTCTTTATATATAAAARAACATTTTTAGATAATCAGAGGACTCTGCTCCTGAATCAATATAACTTCTTACAAATTTTGAGCCCATCCCCCACTCTTGTCCTCCATTTATCCATTTAGCATCYAAATATCTCTTTTTTCAGTTGTCTTGCAAATGGATCAAACAATTAAAAATCAAAACCATAAAAATACACTCCACAAACATCAGAAGAAATTACTCCATCAGCCTGTATTAACACAAGTTTCATACAATTTTTAGACACTGCGCCTAAAATGCCACCTTTCTACCATTGATAAAACATCAGTGCTGCTACAAAGGACTTCAGATTCAATTAGGTACTTCATACTATTTCTCTGGCATCAGTATTTCAATTAAAYTAAGGCACTTGAATACTAGAACTCATCCCAACCGTTTAAATTATATGTCCCCACTTCAGACTTTGAATAAAAATTATTAACAAGTTATTTAGCATTGGAAAAAAATGGAATATTTTGTATTGAGGAATGAGAGTTCATATGCTTTTTATAACTCTGCATAGTAATGAATCATTCCTTTTGAAATCAATCTGAGTCACAGAACAGAACTATAATGAGTTTTAACTCAGTTATGGTTTCATTTTTGCAGAAGTTACAGCCAATTATGAGTCACTTCAGTATCACCTAAASAGAGCCCAGCCCATCCATGTGTCGAACCTCACAGAATTATAGAATATTCTGAGTTGGAAGGGACTCACAAAGATCATTGAGTCCAACTCCTGACTATGCACAGGACCATCCCCAAGAGGCACACCATGTACCCAAGAGCATTGTCCAAATGCTTCTTGAGCTCTGTCAGGCTGGTGCTGTGGCCACTTCCCCGGGGAGCCTGTTCCAGGGCCTGATCACCCTCTAGGTGAAGAAACTTTTCCTGTATCCAACATAAACCTCCCCTGATACAAATTCAGGCCATTTCCCTAGGAACCATGGTTGGTCACCACAGAGAGAGATCAGTGCCTGCACCTCTCTGCCCATGAAGAAGTTGYAACTGCAATGATGTCTCCTCTTCTCCAGGCTGAACAGATCAAGTGACCTCAGCTTCTCCATACACAGCTCCCCCTCTAGAGCCTTCACCATCCTTGTGGCCCTCCTCTGGACACTCACTAACTTTTTTAGATCCTTCTGATATTGTGGTGCCCCAGAGTGCCCCCAGCACTCGAGGTGAGGGTGCCCCAGTCAGGGACAATCCCCTC